>BMAW01041570.1:1408440-1510927 GCA_019974015.1 Nephila pilipes | reverse complement strand
TATATATATATATATATATATATATATATATATATATATATATATATTGCAATTTTTATTTTGAGGTCACTTATAGATTAGAGATTTTAAAACAGTTTTCTTAGAATTTTCTAAGAACCGCATGTCAAAGCAGCTGTTTATCAATCTTTATACTGATAGATTCCTGATTAATAGAAAATGAGGTAAAACTGTATAACCGTGGGGGAAAGTCGTATTTTATCCAGCACGTTCCAAGTTTGTGATGTTGTGTTACTGTGTAATGTAATCTTCGTTTTCGTGTTTCTTTCTATTAAAGTACATAAAAATATTATATAATGAGATAACAATTCAGAGGAATCTAAATTAATTTCCGTGACTATAATTTTGGTAATAAAGCTTTGAAAATTAGATTTTAAAGAATAATTTTCAGTTAACTCTGATTCAGTTTCCGCCATAGCAGCTAATTGGATTTGAAATTCTTTGGCAAAGTGTTTCATGTATTGATTTTCAGAGGAAAATGGATAATATTTAATAATGAACTTTTATTATACACATTCTACTATTTTTTGATCATTTAATTTTTTTTTTAAAGTTACTCAGGGTATTTTAAAAAGAATGTTAAGAGAGTTTTAAATCATGCTTATTCAGAGTCATGGGCTGTTATAAAATTAAGATATATTTTATGAAAAAAATCTCTTTTATAGACTTTACTTTTTCTTCGTAGACTCGACGGATCGTATTCCTGTATAGGTGCTTCGAGGAGATATTTTTCTTGCAATGTTGAAGTAAGTTACAATATTTCTGATAGTTTTCCTTTTCGTATAATCAATATATGTAGAAGTTTTTAAAAGTAATTACATATTGTTGGAAAATGAGAAACTTCTATTTAAAATTACGTAATTTTTCAATACAATTTAATATTTAGCTTTGTTACTCAAGTTAATGAAACGTAAAATCTGAAGTACACCACTTAACGTTTTTTTTTATATTTGAGAAGGAAATTGATAAATATCGCTTATAAGAAGAAATTTATAGAAGGTGAAGGTCTGTACTGAAATTGAAAGTACTACCCAAACATTTTCTTGATTGATTTGGAAAATTTAATTATTGACTTTTTAAGATCGGGTTCATTTTTATACTGTATCTCTTTTCACGTTGAAATTAAGTGTAAAGAAAACTTATGAAAGTTAACAAATATATTATCCTCATAATAAATTCCGCAAGCCAATTATTCCTAAATAAACAAATAATTTAAATAACACCATCAATATCCTTTGAATATTTAAGAAGGATCAAGATAGTGAAGCAGGTGAAGAAAACATGACATTTAAGGTTATATTAAACAAGTAAATACAAAACGAAAGTCTTCTTACGTGGGTTCTTCTGTTTCTGCAGGTCTCTACAGGTATTTTTATAAACGTTGAACTCCATGGTTCAGACACAGGTTGGCCTGATGAATCACGGCCAGTAGCCCTTGCCTTAACCTATCTCAATATATGCTGGTGATGGAGTCGTTTATATTTTGTTGCAATGCATCAAGAATACGTGATTCAAGAGCTGTTTCGGTAAATCTCATCTTTAAAAATGCACCATAAATTAAAATACACGCGCGCACACACACACACACACACACACACACACAACTGGCTAATTGAGATGATCGCGCAGGGCATAGCCGCTTCAGAACAATCCTGTTAGTTAGAAAAAATATAGTGCATTGCTTCCCAGGAGATATGTGCCAACCTCTTCCAGGTCATCATTTAGCAATTGACGCCACACTAACAACGTGTCGCCTCTTTTGACAGCAGGATGAAGTCTCCTTAGAAGCAGGACATTCAGTTTTCCCACATGACAAGGTTGGCTCGAAGGTTCTAAGGAACGAGGCGAAGTATCTATCACCACGGTCACCTGATTATTTAGTTAGAATTTTTATTTGTGGAGCAACCTGAAAGATAAAGTTTACTAGAACAATTCGCGAAGTCTTGATTCACTACAACAGAATGTACACACCACCACCTTCAACATCCAAGGGGATGAGTTATATCAAATCTCACTGAACGAAATTCTTGATCCAATACCATGGCGGTCAACAATTTTAGCAACACCTGTAAAAACCTGAAGAAATTCTATAAACCTCATAATTAAGCTTTCACTTTATATCTACTTGAATATTAATGGCTTGAAGTTTACCAATTCTTCACTTGTTTGGGTCAGTTTGTATTGAACCATCTTTAATACTTATAAAAGAAAGAGTCAAATTCGTCTTTGCTTTGAACCGTTTTTCCAAATTTAAATTCACACGGTCCTTTCAAAATGTAGTTACGGTAGCAATTTTTAATTACTTAATTTGTTTTCGAAGCATGAATATTAGGATTTGAAGCATAATGTCTTGTTAATAATATGTTCTTTAGCCGTCCTTGTTACACTTCATTTGATACGTAATTTTATGATATTCTAAATAGAAATAATTCACTTTCCATTCCTTCTTGAAATATTCCCTCCTTATCATCTACCTTCCTTTTTATGGCTGACCTAGAAAATGATATTTTAGGAATAACAACATCATTGATCATTACCGTAACAGGAAAATCAGGTAATTGCTTAGTAATATGTAACTGTAAATTGTTTTACAATTAAACATTATTTATTCTCATATTTTCCAAAATGTTACCTAATTATAAGGAATAAAAATATGATACGCCATTTTTAATACTGAAAATAGGAGAACGTAGAAAAGATTATTATTTTGAATGTGTAATTTGCTTCAAGTTGACGAACAGATCACGAGAAATAATATAGCACGAGAAAAATACTGTTCCTGTACAGCTCTCAGCAATTATGGATAGAAAAAAATATTCGTTATTTTTCGATAATAAAATCTATGTCATCTTACAGGAATTTAAAAAATTAATTTGTGAGCCTACTAGGGTCACCTATCTTCAAAAATTACCAATTTTTGAAAACAGATGTTTAGCTAAAGCAAGTTGATGTTACAATTGTGCACTGTCATCTGTTAAATGCCCTCAAAAGAAATCTGTACACCGTATATACCATATACATCACACATTATATACCATACACATCATTATATACCATACACATCATTATATATCATAAAAGTAACAATTAGAATGATTGATTGCTTCCGGTGAATTTATTTCAAAAGAGACGAAGACGTTCTTGTCTACCGAAAAAGTTTGGACGCCGATTTTTTGAAAGCGAAAAGCATCATATTCTTAGAAAAAGAAGAAACGTTCAATGGACAATACTATAGTGAGTTATTCCATTTTTAACACTGGTATTTTTTGAACCCTCTTCATAGATATACGAAAAGTTCGTAAGGGTTAAAAATGATTTGAAGTTATTTTACAGCCCCTTTAATGTTTCAGAAGATCATTAATTGTATGGTTTGTTTTAATTAAAGGGACAAGTTTTTAGCAGAAAAACAAATTATTCATTCATATTGCTTACAAAATGATTCCCATTCAGGCATCATCACGAGTTGAGAAAAATGAGTTAGAGGGCTATTTATTTGACACCCTTGTTTTTAAAGTATTGGTATGAAAGAATAATTATATAAATGATATAAACTTTGATAACAATATACACGCACCTTTGTACTAATATAAGCATTCCGAGGTGTTTAAATACATTTTTTAAAAATAAATATTGCTTTTTTTTCCTCACAGGACTGCCCACAACCTTCGGGTGATTTTAGAGGAGAACAATGTGCCAGATTTAATTCTGTACCTCACGAAGGAAAATATTACAGCTGGATTCCATATTACAATGGTAAGAGAATTGGAATACTTTATAGATAAGTTGTAATTTCTAAGTGAGGTTTTCTTCCTTCCTTTCTTTCTTTTTTGCAAAACCTGTATTTTTTTAATGATTTTTAGTCAAAATAATAAAAGGAGCATAACCAGGAAGCATTTGAGATAAATAAATGTTCTTGTTTTTCTTACTTTTACGAATGGAAAGGAAGGGGGGAAAGTATACTGAAAGAAAGAGAATTTAATTAATAATAGTTAACCGATGAAATATGTAACTACATTCTAAAATAAAAAGGTTTTTCAATTCAGCCAAACATCTCTAAGATAGTATCTTTTAGGGCTTAGAAGAAGGATATTTCTTTTTAAATTTAATTTTTGTTACTATTTATTCACTCTAGAACAAAAAAAAAAATTACAATTTTCTTATTATGTTGTCAATTCACAATACTAAGAATAATTAAAAGAGCAAACAACTTTAAGAAAGAGAGAGAAAAAATGCACTTATTTAAAATATTAGAATGATGCATTTTTATTTGAACTTTGGGGTTTTATTTACATTTCATGCAGTGATTTAAGCTGAACACGTGCTTTCAAATGCAGTATATATTTATGGAATGTTATTTATATTGTATTTCAAAGATTTTGGATTCAAAATAAATATTCATTTACGCTGACAGCTACTTTGCGTGGCATTCATTTATCCATTTTTCTTATAGTTAATACTCGTATTTATGAAAATTCATAGACTGTGAAGTACCTATTTATCAATCAGTGTTTTTAGATAATAAGACACACCCCGAATTTACGGCACGATTTTTAGACAAGACTATTTAATTAAGTCTTCTAAACTTACTATTTCTTCTACTGAAAGAGAAACAAATAAGTCTAAGAAGATTCCAAGGATTAAATGGAATAACATTAATCATCCCCTTGAGGGGTTTACCTTTTTTAAGTAGGTACGGACATCTTGACCTCGAGGTACTCTAATAATCTTTTTTGTTTCTCTTGAGGTTTACTATCATTGGTAAATTCTCGATTTGTTTTTTATCATAATGGACGAATTTGAGAGTGAAATTTATGACGAACCATAACAGACTTACCAAGGGAATATGATGATGATAGTGATACAGTACCTGCAAAAAAGGGGGCAAACTTATTTTGTGTGGTACAGACAGTAATAATACTTCTATATCAGAGCAGAATAGAAATACTGATTCAGAAATTTATATTAGTGTTGTGTGGAATGATATCGATGCACATCATCATGGTTAGAATCGTTTTGAAGGAGATCAAATACGGCGTTAATCAAAAAATCGCGGGTGAAGTAAGAAAGAAAAAACACCTTAACGATCCTTACCTATTTTCAACCCTCCTTTCTGTCAGCCAACTTTTCTCTTTTCCCCCATCTTTCTTATATCTAGATCATAGTTACATATGATTCGGCGCAGCATAGACAAATTTGGCTCTTGATCCGTATACTTATTATCGTTCATTCATTCATAATAAAATTACTCGAAAAATATTAAAATTATTTTCTTGAATTACTAAGAATTTTTTTTTTTCATTTTAAAATGACGATTTCTGTTTATTAAAAACATAATTTTTACTTTTATTATGGATTAGAGAGTATGCGAAGCAAATATAAAATTATTTTTGAGTTTGTATTCAATCAATAATAATTTTTACTCATTGTTACAATAATTCGTACTGGCAATATTCTGCTCGTTTTCACTCTCACTATTAGTAATCTTCTCTTAAATGTCACCCTTCGTATTAATTCCGTCTGAATTATTGCTGTCACTTTCTTCAAAAGCTGTTTCATCTTCAGTACCATCCATCGCATATCTGAAATTACTTTGTAATTCTCTTCCTCCATAACTTCTAAAAGGAATTTTTACTCTCTCTAACCTCTTAAATTGTTGGCCGTTTGATACTTCGTGTTGCTGGGATTTGACACCCCTTTCCCCGAATAAAACTTGTGATTGGATTATTGATAAATACTACTAAAGGATGTAATTGACTTGTGAGAAGGGGTGAGCAGTATTTCATGAAATAGGATAAACAATTGTTTAACATGTTTGGTGTCCAACCCGTCAATAATACATTCCATTGTAATAATTCCATCCCTATAATATTGTTTAACAATTTATTCTTTTTATTCCTAGCGAAATTTATATCGTTTAAATGTACACCGTTTTTTCATTACGTAAGAGTTGCTCGATATTATAGACTTTGCAATGGCATCTTTCATCGCATCAACGAATCGCGTTACGGTCAATAGATGTCATAGTCACCTAGTTACTTCATGGAGTGTTCAGAGCGCTTCATGGCACCATTTCGTGGAATATGCGCCACTTTCTGTAATCATCTATTAAGTGAAATATAATCCAGAATTGACGAGTGATTGAAATGTAAACAAAATTTTACAAGGTATTTGAATATATTCTAAAATTAATAGGATAATAAAATATATTTAAAAATTTACAATGTATAGGAGCATATATTCTGAAAGAAATGGATGGAGATAGTTAAAAATTGAAAGAAATGGAACCTATAATCAGACTGGAGCTTATAAAATAGTACCTATTACTTAAAAGTAACAGTTTGGCTCACCCGTTTTTGAGGCATCCAGAAATGACAGCTATATTTGTATTCATTTCTTTAAAAACTTATTGATTGATTCTGTTCTGTGTTCTCTGAATTGATCCTACATTAACAAAGCAGATTTTTTTTTTTGCTCGTCTCTTTTGCATCAAAAATTTGATTTTTGAATCATCCCTCCTGCCTTTTTGTTAAACGTAAATAATAATGCCACAAGGCGATTTTTTTGTTAACGTTTTTCTCTTGAAAATTAACCTAGACAGCAGTTTCCTCCTTACATGCCGCTGGTTGAAACTACAGTGTAGTCAGGTTTTCCTGATTCATTGCTTTCGTGAATACTATTTATATGTTTCAACGGGTGATGTTTTTTACCCCTTTGTGAGGAGGGACTGTTGAGCTAGAGTGCTGACAGTGTTTCAGACCCACAAACATTGGGTCCGAAGAGGGCTTATCCGGTCGCTTTTGCACTGCTCTTAATCAACTAGGCCAAAAAGGATTCCCCATGGGCATTTTTACTTATGCTCTTGCTATTGAATAGAGTCACCATATCCTCCCCCTCCAGTATTTTCGTGATGATACGAACATTCTGAATGATGTTTATGAGAAGGTTTTTTTTTAGCCTCACTGAAACTGATTCACATCCCCTCCTTGTTGTATTGAGTTTCGCATTGGACAGTTTCCATTTGACGTTTTCGTTTGTCCCTTATTGAGGTGGTGGATCTATTTGACGCGTGCTCAGTAGCCAATATATCACTGGTTGGGATTTATGTGCTGTTGTCTTAGCAGACGCACAGAGGCAAATTTCTGCGTCGATAGTACATGCAACCAGTAATTCTAGGCTGTGATGCCATCTAGTGTTTGAGTCTTGAGTCACCATTTCAAAGGATCATATAATCTAACCCGTGGCACATGAGAACACTTGACCTTGACTGCTGGATGTGTTTCGAACCCTCGACTATTAGATCTGAAGAAAGCTTGTCTGGACGCTTTTGCACTGATCAACTAGGCCAAAAGAGATTCCCCTTCTGAAAGTTATTAAAACGTTTTGACTTCTGTCATTCTTGAAGAGAGCCGCCGTAATGTCTTTTGAATCTATTGAGAGGTTTGAAGGAAAATCAAAAGTTATAAAGGTATTTTTTCCATATTTTCAATTTCATTAAGCTCAAAGTTAAATTTCCCTTAACAGTGATATTACAAATCTATAGAATTCCACAAGTTTAATCTCCTAGCCATCCGGTATAATCCATATCTTTTTATAAATCTAAAGCATCAAAACGGTAATTCAGTAATATCTTAAATTCCATTAGTAGTGATCTAGTTTTTTGCTTCAAAAATATCATTTTTTAGAAATAGAAAATCAAATATTTCTATTGCTTGGCACCCAGCTTTTCATTTGTACTTCTAATTCTGGTCATTTATTTAAAGTGCGGATTGAATGTTTTCTTGAATTTACACAGCAGTTTTTCACCTGTTACTGAAATTTTTCATACTCATGAACCATTTTTCAAAAATATCTCTATGATACCCTATTTCCATTGCGTTTTGCACAATCTATCTCATTCAATTTATAGTTCACCTTATATGAAAGTCTTTTTTATGTGTTTGTCAAAGACTTATTTTTTCTAATTTTAGGACTGTAATTTAATAATTTATGAAGTTAATCCTGATATACGTTGGTTGTTTAAACCATACAAAAAGGATATGTTTACATACACACAGCTAATGATATTCTTAGGCAAAGAGCGTAAATCTCTGATATCCTCATATGCCTCTAGATTATTTGGATATCAAAATGTCTTTCTTGAGCCAGTGGATGTACATACTTCTCATCTTGGGGGTACCTTACACAATTATCTACACTAGCAGGCTGTGCAAACATATTGCGGCAGTCACTGATCTTCTCTAATATATTTGTTAGTGTATAAAAATTTAGTTTTTTAAAATGTAACTTTCGGAACATAGAAAGCGTTCAATTTAATGTTAATTTTTCCATCTAAAAGGGAAATTCTATCACCCGAAAAATACTGTAGGATTCACCTGAAAAATACAGAAAAATATTTTCTCACGTGACATTCAGAGATAAATTTAAGTACATGCAAGTTGTTACAATTGCTTAAAGTCATACATTTAAAATCAGTTGTATTTTATTTTGATTAGCACATTAAGAGCTTGGTTAAAATGGAAAAGTGTTTCTCTTTTTCAGCTCAAAATCCATGTGAACTATTCTGTACGCCAAATGGAGTTAACTTCGTTGCCAGACTGGACAGAAGGGTCATTGACGGGACGAGGTGTCGTGACGATGGATCACTAGACGTTTGTGTGGATGGAGAGTGCATGGTCAGTTGGAAATTCATTATTAGAATATTAATATTTTCTATGCACTTATGTAAGCTTTCAGTTAACAACTAATTTAACATTTGCAAGCGTTTTTTTCCCCTGTTAAGTTCTTAAAAAAATAAAATTATTCAAAATGAAAATTAACGTAAAGTAAACGTACTTCCGGGCCCTAAACTCTACAGAAGCAATTACTATCAAGAAAAGAAAATATCAATTTCAAAATCCTAATGCGTTTTTATTTTCACAAGCAAAACATTCCAAAATACAAAAACGTTGCCAATGTTAACAACAGAATGAATAAAAACAGACGATTCTGCCTTAAAAATAAATTACTAAATTAAATATTAAAAATAAGAGCAAAAGATAAATTATTGAAATAGACAATAATATTCTGTTTGGATGTTAAAATAAGAACAGACTTTAAAATATTAATTTAAATAGTTCTAAGCAATGTAAATCTACCTCATGCGAACTAAATGTAATTATAATTATCAAAATGTATTATGATGTAAATCTTTTGAACCAAACACCAAGTATCCATTATTTTATGCCCACGCATTTTTGTTGACTCCATTTTCTCAACAGCAAATTAAAAAAAAAAAAAAAAAAAAAAAAAAAAAAAAAAAAAACGCCGAACTCCGTATCTTTTAATTACGAAAGACTTATCGATTCTGCTTTGGTTATGGGAACGGGGACACGATGAAAGGGCCAACACTATAAGCAATTATCTACCATAAGCAACAAAAATTATTCCAATGGTACTATTTTTAAATAATCTAGTACCTTATTTTTATGTTAATGAGCTGCATAATTTTTAATGGCTCTTATTTTTTACTGTATTCGATTCTCTAAAAATAATTGCATATTCAAAATGTATCTTGCGATTTAAATTTTATTTAGAAATCCCAATAGCTTAAAGTACTGCTTTGTGCTATATAATAAAAATCATAACGTTCAAAAGTTTCATGATTGTGTTAATTTATTTAAAAATTTCATAACTGAAAAAGTATTTGGATTATTTTTTTTGAAGGAGGAGAAAATGTCATTGCGAAATTAAATATTTTCCTTAATGTGGTTAGGTTGCAATTAAAAGACCCACGTATCAAATTCTTTATTTTATATTCTAAATATGAGCAAGGATTTCATTATCTCCTATTAGATGAATACCTGTCTTTCTCTTTCTACTAAGATATTAATAAAGATGTTTATTTATTAAAATTGGTTTTTTTATAATTTCGAGCCAAATAATAACAATAAGCCTTTATAAGTTTTTATTATTGCTGATTACTACTTAAACAAAGAGAGAGTTGTCGATATATATTTTGTATGAATTTCGTTCATGAGATCGAGAAAAAATGAAAATATAAATTTCCATATTAAGTTTTTAAGAAAAAAGTATTTGATTAAAATAGAGTTAGCAAAGGATGAGCTAACAATTTATATTCAAAAGTACCCGAAAGTTGTAGGAATTATTGAGAGAAAAAATTCAAATGAGGAAACCTTAATTAAAATTATAATTTGGATTATATTGATAAACTTTTGATTCAAGATTGTGCTGAATCAAACACGTGGTAGGTGATTAGATACTGACGAATGTGTTTTGGACGATCTAATTTGATCTATAAAAAATTTTAATGTTTTCATCACACACATAGCTGCATAATTTTGTCATTCTTGAATAATATGACGATGAAAACTTTTTATTTGGAAAAAAACCCAGATATAACACTGCAATCTTTAACTTTCAAATGAAAATAAAATGAATGTGTATCTGACAAATTGGTTTTTGATAGTCAAAACAAAGTTAGTAACTTTAAACTTTTCATTCTTTTCCCATGTGACACATGTACACATGTGAAATATTATGTGACATATGTACCACATAACAATTGAAATTTGTTGCACTTTTTTTGCAAATACGTTGATTATTTATACCGGATATATATAGTTGAACTTGGTTTTTCACACTTATCTTGAAAAATCTAAACACCAAGAGTCACTATTAAATTTAGAGATCCCATTTACCAATGATGTTTCCTTTTTTTGTAATTTTAATGTTGAAGACCGTCAAAATGATATAGTGAATGTTAATATAGTGATACGTCGAAATGCAAACGAAATCCGCTACAGAGTCCTGTTATAGTGCTGCTGTAAAACAATTTTTTCCCTTGAAAGTAATATAAACTGGATTAACCATACCTTGGTTCCCACGCATTTTCAAATTGTTTTTCGACTGCAAAATACAGGAATCAACGTATATATTCACAAAAAATATTAATAGATAAGTTTTAAAAATTCAATGAAATTAAAAATATAAATATTCATATTTATCTTAAAAAGGAATGGTAATTCTATGTTAAAAGAAATGGGAATATAGATAATTTATATGTTAGAGAAGATGGGAATACAAATAGAATAAAGTTTAGAAGGACTAGTCACTGTCCATGATAATAGCAGAAAACTACATATCTAGAGCTTCGCTTTTTCAAGCCTTTGCTACAATATCACGCTCTGAGCATGGGGTTACTCGACATGGTATCTTTGAAGATCAGCACCCGGCGTACTACCAGAAACGATGTACATTCCGGGAATCCATTAAGGTTCTTCTTCCGGCTTGGTAGCCCAGAGAGATTGGGGTGCCAGATCAAGTGTCATTCTCGTCCTTCGGCCAAAGTTTAGAATTACGTGGTCCATTGCCATGTTTACGTAAATCCCTAATATATTTTTTTTCAAAGATAATTCTTTGAAAGAAGTCTATCAATTATTTTTCGAAAAAGAATATATATATAGGGTTCGCTTCTATATGCACTTTTCTACTATATCACATATATTTGTAGATTTTCAGTTTTAATAAATTTTCCATATTTGTTTTTAGAATTTTTTAATTTGCCTTTTAATATGTGTGTGTGATGCTGTATAATTAAAAATGGTCTAATTAGCATTAATAAGTATTTACATTCTTACATATATAAATATGTGTGTGTAAACTATTTGTGAAATGCTTTTAATTAAATTATAATATGCATGAAAACCATTTCATTAAAGGCCGTTGGTTGCGATAAAGTTCTCGGTTCCACTACCAAAGAAGATGAATGTCGAGTATGCGGGGGAGACGGGAGTACTTGTAGGGTCGTCAAAGGAATTTTCGAAGAAGATAATTTCGAAGTGGGTGAGTAGAAACTGGTGTTTCGCTTTACAGTGAAAAATAAGTATTCACTATACTCAGAATCTTTTTTTTAAGTAACAAGATAAAACTTTAGGATTAAGTGTATTATAAAAAGCTAGATTTAAAAAGAATACATTTTAAAACATACTCGTATTTAAAAAAATGAAATAATTTAATCCAGAAAACGCATGACAGTAAGGACGAGTTTGACAAACACAATAGTATCATATTTAACATGTAAAATTTTTTTTTCTCCTATTGAAGCCATTGTGAGAAAAATATCAATTTAGAAATATTATATCATTAATTTAATTAAAATCAATACAAAGTACACTTAATAAGAAATTTATGTTTATTACATTGTGAAAGAGTTAAATGTGTTCATACTAGTGACATCAATCGTACTTATCCGCATTATGGATGAATCTTTGAAGTAAAAAAATGTTCACATAAAATAACATTCCTCCTATTTTTTTAAAAAAATTTTAATAGCACCCATATCGATTATAACAGAAAATTACAATGTTTAATACTCATTATACTGATTTTAATGATTGCAAAAATTTAAAATGTATTTAACTGAATTAGTATAAAGAATTGATTCATACACATCAAAACCAGAAAAGAAACTATAAGAACTCAGGATAAGTGATCTTTTACAAACATAACTTAAAACTATAATAACTAACTCCTGATTTATAATTTAAACAATAATTACTAAGTTGCAAAAAGATAACAGAACCATAAAGGCAATCAAGGTTAGAGTGTTATTTATGATTGAATAATTTATTTTATCTTTAAAAATATTTTCTAATTTTAGGTTACAATGATATACTTCTAATACCTGTTGGAGCTACATCGATTGTTATACAAGAAGTGAAGCCCACAAATAATTATTTAGGTAAGAATATTTTTTAGAAAAAGATAGCATTTAAATGTTTCATAAGCTATCAATATCATAAATATATTTCTCTGGTAATTATTAACTGAGTTAGTTCGGTATAAAATCTTAATAATTTATGAAATACTACAAATAATTAGTATTCACTTATGCTGAGTTGTTAGATGTTAGGCAGCTGTAACTCTTAATTGCATAAATATATAAGATATTTTAGCGAAAATTTTCTTTTAAAGTTAGAAACGTAGTTAGAAAGTTAATATTTGAATAATTTTTTTCACTTACAATAATAATAATTATTATTATTACAAAATCTAATGATCAATGTTATTATTACTATTCATCGGATTCATACAATTTTCAATTATTGAGATTTTCAATTTACTTTTCCATTAGAAAAAATAATTCAAAAACATTTTTAAAGTTTTATAAAATAGTTTGGAATACTAAGAATTTTGGAATTCTAGGAATAGGAAAGAATTTTAAATGTTCATTTCTTTTGATTCACAACATTAGTTGAAATATAGGCATTAATAATGGTGTTATTATTCACGAAGAAAAATCCAAAAAGCCTAACTTCTTGCGTTTCATAAATTAAATTTTATTCAACATTTTGAGAGAATAAAAGTCGTTTTAGTTCTGTTTGTATTTGGAGAAGATAGATTTAATCCATAAAATTTGTTTCTGATATTACTGAATCTACGATTCAGGATGTTCTGTTCAATTAATGTAATTAACGTCGGAAACATAGCTAATGGAAGTGTTAAAGTGGCATATAGACATTTTAAAATTTTGAGGAAACAAAACTTTTGTTTTATGCTCTGTTTGTCTTGATATTCTAAGTCGAAAATAAAGTAAAACTAATATCCTCTTCAAAACAATAAGCATTTTTCCATTCTTGTGCATGAGTTGCATATTACTGGATAACCTTTTTATACTTTATTTTTGAATGAATCATACATAATAATAAAATTTGAAATGTTTAATATTTTTGTGTGTAATTATATCAGCAGTCGTATGTAGTATAAGAATTTGAAAAAGATGAGGGGGAGGCAGAAAATTTATATAGATGACAAAAAAGTACTAGGGGTTGAGTGATCTAGGGAATATAAAGGGATAGACTCAAAACATTTAAGCTACTAAAGGAAAATTGTTTTGGTGTTTTCTG
This sequence comes from Nephila pilipes, assembly GCA_019974015.1. Taxonomy (NCBI): domain Eukaryota; kingdom Metazoa; phylum Arthropoda; class Arachnida; order Araneae; family Nephilidae; genus Nephila; species Nephila pilipes. Next base: position 1,497,005 of record BMAW01041570.1, on the reverse strand, counting down.
AACAAATTTAGATTGAGAAGTAAAATTTTATAATTTATATCAACTTATCTGTTGTTTAATTTTAATAGCAGTATGTAATTTTTTTTTTTAAATTTTTGAGTAACGCTTTGCATTGTAACTTTCATCAAAGAAACAATATTAAAATTGAATTGAAGCATAACTTACGATAGTTTCACTAAGAAAAGATATGGCTTGTTTAATGTAAATACCAAAAAAAAAAAAAAAAAAATGATGGATTGCCTAATTTTAACCTGTGAATTTATTCAAAGCCTTATTCTATACATCTTTGAACTACAAAATGTGAAAGGAACAATTTAAAAAATGCTTTTAGAGGGTTTGGGTCAGTTTGTATTATTACTGATATTTTATCTGTGTTTTACTTTTATGTTTATATTCAATTTCTTTTATTTTCATTGATATATATTTTGCATAAAATAATGGTATTGTCATGCCACACACCAGCACCATCTATATGTATTTATCATACATTTATATCAACCCTATTTTCTTTATTAACTGTCGTTTATTATGTTTCTTTTATGTATATGTTCAATTTCTGTCACATCTTTATTAATACGTATTCTGTGTAAAATAATTGTTTCTTTATGCTACTCCCACGCCATCTACCCAGTATTTATCTTTAGCGTGATGGCAACTCCCTAGTTTTGTTTTGAGGAGAACTGGATTTGTGTCGGGAGACGCCATTAGTGTAATATGTTTGCCGCACAAAGCTGTTGGCTGGCGTTAAAATAAATTCGTTTCTGTTACAAAGTTTATTTAGTCCTGTGTCGACTATAAAGATTGTTTTTGCTTAATAACATTTAATTAGGTGCTCAAAGCAATATAACTAATTAAAAAAAGGAAGATATTAAATATAAAATAATTTTCTTAGGTCTAACAACCATGCTGTAATGCATGATATTGCATTTTGTGTATATTTCCACTAAGTAATTTTTTAATTACTAAAGAAAGGAAAAGAAAGATAATTAGGTAATAAAAGAATAATAAATTGGTAATTAGATATTTAGATAACGAAATAATGTGGACAATTCATTAAAGATAATTAATTAGCACAATAAGTTTGTAACGCCTATCAGTCATTTGTATCAGAGGTCATCGTTTACCATTTAAATAGTCCCGTTGTCTAAGTACACAAATAATCACAGTCAAATTTAGGGAAATAAATGATTATATATTTTAGTTTATTTAAATTGTTTTAACTATGACAATGCTTCCTATTTATATACAAACCCTTAATGCGCCTACAATCTAGCTTGGAATAATAATAAGATAAATACCTTACCCACTTGTCCGGGTCCGAAGGAATTTATCACAAACATTGGTGATGAGAGCGTGTATATCAATGCCCACTCACTCTAAAAATATTTCTAAAGAGTGTGTTAACTATCGATGTATTTTCATTCACGCCAACTACTACTCACGTCTAACTTCACTACTCAATCATTGCTCTGTCATTTTAAACGCTGCATTCCATTCTTTACTACTTTATATAAGTTTCCTTAAATCCATTCCCAACTCTTTTTATTTGTAAATTGAGCATAGGATTGGAAAAGGAACAGAAAAATTCAGTATAAAAATCAGAAAGTAAGCCAGGGGAGGAAAGATTCGAGAATTGCCCAACTTTACAAATTAATTTTTAATGTCATGAGATTTTTGAAGAACAGGGTGAGAAACTATTTAAGCCACTAAACACATTAAACTTAGTTAGTTCTATTTTTCAACCTTTATCTATGATACCATAATTTAACCATTGTTCGAAATTATGAGGTTCTTTGTCAACTGTCCACAGTTCGTGTTTTCAAATATGGACCTATAAATAGCAGTAAATATAACGAAGCATTTAGGGGAATATTTATTAAATGGGAATCCCTTTTCGTGGATGGCAAACAAATAGCTACTCTCATATTATGACTTCATGTACGAATAGTGATACGATACAGGGATACATTGAAAATATTTTAATGCGTATATATTCGACACTATTTAATTGATAAGAAATAAACGGGAAATATGGCGAACCATCCGGAGCAATACCTTCAGATTAAAGCATTCTCAGTCACATGGGGGGGGGGTAAATAAACCTAGTTAAAATAATAAATATATTGAGGCATAAACCTATTAACCGACTTTTCTGTCATCTTTAATATTACACTAACCACAAATCGAAATTTCAATTTAATTTCAAGAGCAAATAAAGTAATTAAAGAAGTCAATTATATTTGAAGACAAAGTTCATTAATTCTCTAATAATGCTCTCAACCAGTTCCAAGTATCTTGCCTCAAGTATTAACAGTTTCTAAAATACCCTTACTGGAATTCAATGCGAGCAAATTCTCCAGTCATTCCACCAAACAGCATCATGTCGTAGTCTCACATATCACACAGCCGCGCAAGAAACTCCCGCGTACTTCACAGTTCTACCTGTACTGTGTGGTTGCACAGCAGCGGATGCAATTGTGCAGCTGGTATTGGATTGGGAGACCCCTAAAAATAATTACCCGCTGAAGCTAAAATTGTATAGTTGACAGTTAACTAGCTTATCAATATTATTATCTCTAATTATGTATATTTAATCATTCTTTATTATTTGTAATTTCCAGCCATACGCAATGCAGCCGGACAATTTTACCTGAACGGCGATTATCGAATCGAGTTCTTCAAAGAAATGAGGATCGCCGGGACTGTTTTCCATTACGAGAGGAGACAAAGAAACCAACAGGAAGTGATCAAGGCTCGAGGACCCACCAGTGAAGTCCTCTACATAGTGGTAAGACAGATGCATGAGATATTATTGAGTCATGTCGTTCGAGTGAACGGAATGATTGAGCTTTGGATTAACATTAATTAAGGTTGTTTATGCTTAAATTTCAGGAACAAGTTCCAGTTCACTGCTTATTGATTATTATATTAATTTTTTATAATATTTTGTTACCTTTAAGTATATTTGCATTATACTCTTCAATTATTCTAGGTAAGTGGACTTCAATTGTGTATCGCCGAACCCCAGGAATCTGCGAATCAAACCCCGAAATTATTAAATTTAAAAAAAACCACGAAATTATTTGAATTTAAAAAAAAAACTCGAAAGACAATTATAAAGCACTCGCACTAATTGACTAGAGTTAATCTTCTGCATATATATATATATATATATATATATATATATATTCATCTTTCAAAATTAATCAGAAGTTTCATCTGTGGACTGACGACTTCCGTAATGCGACGTCTGCAGTAATGTAGGTGCAAAAGTAGCTGCGGATTTTCAATTTTACTGTCGATATGTATACAAAACATACTAACGTGCAAAAATTTAATAACAAATTCATTTTCCAACATGCAACCATGAAATTGTTGAAAAGGACCTTTTGCGACCAATTCCGTAAAAGGATGTTGCGCGTGCAAAATTTCAGCACTATGACGTCATAGGAGATGACGGCACGCAAATGCGTGGAATGAGCACACTCAGTGCCAAGGCAACTTAAAAATAATGAGAAAGGATGCATTTTGAGACATTCCCTGCAGTCGAACGAGAAATCGAACGTTCAAAGTAGCTACCAGAGATCATCAGGATGCCTTTACATGTGGTAGAATGATCGGCGAAGTTTGACGAATGTTGCACAAGAATTTAGAGCTGACAAAAGTGTGATTTCAAAAGCTTGGAAAGCCTTCCAAATGACAGTTACAACGGTTAGAAAGGTTGGCGGTGGTCGGCCGAAAAAAGCAACATCAAATGATGAACAGTGTACAGTTCTGCTGGCAAAAAAGACCGGAACTATACAAGGGACGACATTGTTCGGCAGCAGCGAGCAGTAACCGGACGACAGGAATCACGGTTTAGTGTGGCCAGACGTCTGCATAAATGTGGCAATTTACTCGCCGTCCTGACCGCTGCATACCATTAATAGCAGCTAATCAGCGGCACCATATATAGTGGTGTCAAGAACACAAACACCGGATATCTCATCAATGAAGTCACGTTCTCTTTACTGATGAGAGTCGTTTCAATCTGAATAGCAATTCTCAACTCCATTTGATACAGAGAGAGGTAGGGGCACCATTTCATCCCCCTAACTTTTGGGAGAGAGATTGTTGGAGTGGTCCCTTCATATTTTTATCAGTGGACTGGAAATCGTTGCTACAATGACCTTATCCTCCCACACATGGGTCTGTTATAAAGTGCCATTGGTCCAGACTTTACTTTTGTGAATGACAAGGTTCATCTGCACAGGATCTATGTTGTTGAGAAGCTTCTAGAAAGTGAGGATATCTGCAGAAGAGATTGGCCAGCATGTTCCCTTGTTTTAAATCCCATTGAAGAGCTCCTTGAAAAGTGGCAACTCTTACCTCAAGAACTGCTGAATAATTTGGTACTGAGTATGAATAAATGGTGTCACACAACCATTGTAATCAGGAGAGGTCATATTCCTTACTAAGGGACTTTGGTTTGTTGTTCTTCCTCATGGACAGACATTGTTTTTTATAACACCAATCTGTCAATAAATCCTTCTGAGTTTTTTTTCCTATTATGTAAGCGTACAATTCATTTTTTGGATACTATGCTTTCATTAACCTTTAAGTGCTACATTGTGCCTCAGTATTGTGAATTTCATATCACCCAGTTTTTTTTTTTTTTTTTTTTTTTGGAATAACGACACAATCTAAAAAGTCGTTTAAGTCTTATATACCAGTGTAGATTCCCCGTTTGCTACAGAGTTAGTATGACCGCGATTATCTTAAAGCAAACTACAGTTTTGTACGCCGTAAAAATTCTTTATTAACGTATGCCGCAATAAAAGAAAATGTAGAAGAAAAATACAGAATATGAACTCAACATCAATAAAGCTAAACTTCTACAGTTTGTTTAAAAAATGCAAGCATGCTCCAGTCACTAAATAGTACAATTCAAGGGTAGGTGACACCGGAAAGCACGAATTAATTAATTTTATATTAAATTTTTAAATAAAAATACAAGAATTTTCGTTAATTGTTTTTAGAAGATGTACCTATAACATATTGATCTACCGTAAATATTATTTTAAGATATATTTTTCTAAGGGTGGGGCAGAGATCCTCGGAAAACACTATTTAGTTATTACAGACCTGTGAGTAAATAAAATTTAAAGATCACTGGCCTAGGTTAATGTAGGCTAGTTTAGCTGACCGATTAGTTTTTATTTCTATTGACTGATTGATTGATTAACGTCGTACTTAGAAACAACACGAGGGCTATTGGCGATGGACCTTGAAACTTTGTGTCTCGGTCAAGTGACTTTATAGGTACCGAGTATTTCCACATACAAGTCGACAATTTTTGGAGCTTTTTCTAAGGTAAATTACGAGTGTCGTCGTATATACAAACCCATCAACATAAAAACATAAATACTTTGCTGTTAGCCACAACGCAAGCAATACGTTGGAAAATATAGCACATATACACTCTTAAGTTTAAAGATTTTGAATTTATGAAAAAAAAATCCTTAGTGAAATTATCATTCTTCTAATAAAAGTTTGGCCCCCCCCCCCAATAAGGGTTATATTGCTGGTTGTAGAATCGTCGCACAAACGGAAAATCTGATATTGCAGAAATTTGCACCCAGTTAACGGTAAATAATAAAAATGTACGCCGCACTAGAAGTAATAAAAGAGAACTATAGTTAATGCATACATAAAAATTACAATGGAAGGGAAAGCTTATTTTAAACTTCTAACTTATATTTTTGTTTCGGATTATATCAAGGATTCAAATTTTGGAAAGGATTTTTGAAAATAATATATGTAACTCACTCTACGCTTTCATATAGATTAGCATATATCCGGAAATATTTGGTTATAAAGGTATTATAGTTTGAGTTAAAAGTTTTTTTGATTTTTTTTTTGTTTTGTTATTTTTCTTTGTTGTTGTTTGTTGTTTTCGTGTCCATGGATATCACAAAAAACATCAAGCACTATGCAGCAATATTACTATCAAATGCCCCCAAATTATCCAAGACAGCGGCTGCCAACTCTGGTGCCTCAGGGCCGTATAAAGTATCTTATAGGGGGTGATAGAGTGGAATCAAGCCGAGTTAAACTATTTTTGGTGCGACAGATGGGCATTCCAAGAGATTCCTTGGCGTAAGCTGGATTTCAGGACAGTTTCAGAAAAAGGGTAAGACTTTGTTTTGTCTGGATGAATTTTCATGCCCTTACAGTGACCCGTTCTCAGTCTTGTTATAATTCGGGAGCAGTCGAAGTCTGTTACCAGTGGTTTCTTGAAGTTTGGAGTCTATGTCTTGCCACTGCATTGGCACCTGCCAGATTATTTTTTTTTATTATAATGTATGAAAACATTCTTTACGTGAAAATTAAACATTTTCAATGCTAAAAGTTACTCACATTCGATTTGTCAACCGGTCTGATTTATTTACTGTAAACTAAATTTTTTAATCCAATGCAAAGAGAGAGGTCAGAGTATCCTAGTTGTCAAGGTTCCGTCGATCGTGAAGGGAGTCCTGATACCATTAGATACCCCACCATTAATCAGAGCTGATGCACTTTAAATTCTTTGAGATTCCAAGTCCTTCCATTGACGTGGTGTGGAAATTAGGAGAGGGAGGTGCCAACTCAGGTGTCATCCTCGTCACTTGAGCGAGATTCAAAACGCCGAGATTCGTCCCCAGCAGCCCCCCGTGTTGCTTCTAAGTGTGACGCTAATAAGCAATCGATCAGTTAATCCACTTTTTACCAATCATTGAAAAAATTAACACTTATTTTATAAAATCTTACATGTGTGTTTCTCTGAATCTATGCATACACATAAAATCATACACTTATCAAACGTCTAATAGTTTGATCAGTGCTGCCCTTTCTAAGATAGGAATGTAATACAATTCACATCTATTATTTCTTACTTTGAGGGAATGGGATAAACATTTTAAGCATAGTTCTACGTTACATATTTTACAGATAGCTGTTGTTTTTGTTTCCTGGAATCAGCTGGCAACTTTTTTTTATCGATTTTCTGAGTTTTGTTTCAATAACATGTTCCTTTTGAAGTCTTAGAAAATCTTATTTAAACTGATAAACACCCATTCTTTTTTCCAAGATGATTTCCTTATTCAGTTGTCCCAATTAGGAAGTTGTGTCATTCGTCTTTGAAAATCAAGCAGACTTAGGTTAAATAGCTGGTTGAGCTTAGGGTAAATAGCTGGTTGAGCTTCCCTGAAGCAACAGATGCTGTTTCAAATGCATTATTGAATAAAGACAGGTACCATTTTTTCCTTTAATTGAAGTAAAATAAGCTCCACATGTCTATCAAACAGTCGACTCTGCTTTTATATTATTTATAGTAGGATATAATGCAGATTGGTATCTTTACCTGTTTTTACTGTCCTTTAACTTTTTAACAATCGATACATTATTTGTTTCTTCGAAATTCGTCTTTACTGAAAAATATCTCTTTTATCATTCCATCGAGCTGTTTCAACTTTGATCTTTATACCGCTATCGCTTTGAATTTCACTGTCAATTCTCTGGAACTTGATTTCGCATGAATTGCTTTCAATTTAAGCAGCTTGAACCAAAAATATTTAAATTTAATAATACTATATCATATTGCGCACACATTTTAGCTATAAACAGTGTATCATGTGAAATTTTGTTTACTTAAAAATACTAATAAACTATGGATATTTAATTTGCATACCGCATTCGTAATTGAACAGAGAAAAGTATATATTTAAAATGTTAGTGTTTGAAGTTCCATGCATAGTATAAATGTGAATGTTTTTTCCATATAAGCATGTGGGCAGAGTAGCATGCCAGCTCAGGTTTCGACCTCGTCACCTGACCGTGGCTCAAAATTAAAAATCATATTGATTGTGTTTAATGAATCTCTGTGTCGGGCAGAAACAGATAAACGGAAGCATTCAAGACAACAAACGAATCAATTTTATAAACATTATACAGTGTGTTTAGGGGATAATAGCCTTTGTTGTTCCATATCCCATAAAACCATGCAATCAATCCATCAATAATGATTAATAAAAGCACAATACTGAAAATATACGTTGATTGTTACTGAAGATTTTTTTTTATTTTGCAGCTGTTGTATCAAGGGAAGAATTTTGGAGTAAGTTATGAATATTCCGTTCCAGTTACAACTAAAGTGCAAGTACTCGATTCTTATTCCTGGACTTTTGGAGATTATGAGGAGTGTTCACAAACCTGTGGAGGAGGTATATCCTCAATCTGTTCTTTACTTTATGATAGGTTATTAATGTGGTCATTTTGTCAAAGACCTGTGTTGATTAATAACTCTTAATTATAGTATTGTTTTCATAATTTAAAGCTTTCTTATGTATTTTATTTGGTAATATCTATCAGAAAATTTCAATTTTTGTTAAGACTTTCCCTTATCCACTTATATAATGGTTTTTACGAAAATATATAGATGTTCAGAAAAAACGTATCAAAAAGAAGAAATTAAATAAACGCGCATAATTCTTATCAATATTAAAAATGAAGTAAGTTCTTATGAAGCTGTTGTATATGAACATTTTGAATCAAGAAAATGTATTTACTCATAACAGCTTATGATGAGAATCAAAATTTTATTATAATGTAGAATCACACAAGAATAGAATCTTTTCACTCAAAATTACGTAAAGATTCAAGTTTATGCAAGGATACACTAGAGTTAAATTTATATTTTTCTACATGTATGAGAAAAGCATCAAATTTGTCAATTATTAATAATTCTTCATGGATTAATTCTTCTGAGAATACTTTTTAATGAAACAAATATTTGAAATAATAATTAAAAATAATACTAAGAAATCAACTATTTCCCATGTAAGAATCTATAACTTCAGAAGCAAAATATTTCTGTAAATTTCTTTTCATACAATAAAAAGAAATTTACAGACTCGCGTTATACCTCTATATTTCCATAACTAAGCCCCTTGATTTCAAGACAAATTGAAAAGAAAACAATCCAAATTGGAAACAAAGTTTACTGAAAAATGGCCGGGATCCAATGAATCCAGAATAGCACCTATCCTGAATGGAGATATAATGCTATTTTTATGTAATGTCAAAGAATCCGAACAAAACTTCGAGCACATTTCCTGGCAAAAAATAGTTCCAATTTTCATACAAGTTTATGACATAGTAACACATACATCCGTTTATGATATAGTATTTTTAAAATTTAAGAATATTCTTGAAATGGGCCATTTTTCACGTAAATACATAAAATTTAATTCCTGTTTAGCACTACGATATAGGAGAAGAAATATGGAGCACATTTTACACCAGAAAAAATATATAATTCAGACATTCCAATGAGTAGTATAAAATGTACTGTTCTCAAAAGGATGGCGAAATCAGAATAAAATTTTAATATTGGAACCGTTTTTTTTAATCAAAAAAAGTGTTCCAATTTCGGTTCCTATTCTTTAACATTACGTAAAGACAGTCTTAAACTCCTCAGTCCCAGCGTCGTCTGTAGGAGACACTAAACACTTTCAAAAAATGCCGCTAAGTTACATAAAAGACGCCATTGGTACCCAGAATTTTAATTTTCTTGTTAATAGATGGTAGTTTTGAAGAAAAAAAAATGATTTTTAGTGAACATTTTGCATTCGTAGTTTATTTATGGTAAAATGAAAAAGGTGTTTTCTGAGAGAAAAAAAATTATACCCTTACGCATCTCTAAGTGTTCATATTTTTTATTATTTGTGTAATAAAAAATTATTACACACACTGTTGAATTCCTTAAACTTGCTGTTTTTATATAATATTATTAATTTCTAACTTAAATCTTACCACTTCTGATTTAGAACGCAGTGTCACCTGGATGAGACATTGGGTCAATGGCTATCAAAACCTATAATAAATCTATATCGATTTGAAACTATAATTATGGAATTAATTTCAGCTTGGAATGATATTCTTTAATTGCTAATTAAATTCATCAAATGTAAATATTTAAAGGATAAAGGAAAGAATCTGTATCTATCTGATAATGAAATGAAACATAATTAGTGATCATTGTAATTATGTCTAATTTAAAATTTCCCAGAATTCGAATGTATTTGGAAGAAAAAACTATAACTCCCGTACTCGCAGATATTTTTTGGAAATCACGAGTTTTCAATAATAAACAACTTAAAATTGAGAAATTACTTAATAGTATAAGATAAAGAGAGAAAGAGAGGAAAAAACGAATGATAAATTTTGGAAATTAGGATTCTTCTGCAAACCGTTTGGACAGGAACATTTAGTGATTCATATTGTATTATGCTCATTTTACTTATGCTCATTATTATGAATTACTTATTAAATTAAGATTAAAGAAATATTTTAAATTAACATTATGATGTCACTTTGTCCCAATGTCTCCTCCAGGAGACACTTAATTTCTCAAAAAATCCGATTGATACAAATTATTCTAAAATTTATGGTTCAAAGTTGACCTTGGGTCTGTGGAGGTTAAGCAGGAAGCAGGCGTAATATGCACATTCATTCTATATAAATTTAATACGCAAAACATTTTGGTACAGAATTTCCTTTCGAGTCAGAAGTTCAGAAATCTTATGTATTGTAATAAAACAAAGTGATCCATGTCACATATGACTCACTTAAAGGGGTCATATGATTTTTAGTATGATTTTTAATATGATTTTATCCTGTATGAAAATATCTATTCTAAGATCACGAAGGTAGTATTCTTCAAAATGAGACTGAACAAGACTAATCAAAGAAGCACCAGGTATTATTTCTGTTTCGTTAAGACACGACAAAACTTTCAATTTGAGAGGAAACCCTCTCCTATTTTAAGCCCTTTTGAGTTTCTGCTGCACACCTGAATGTAACGCTTTACTGTATGTTTCGCATAATTCGTAGAGCTCAAGGTGCGGAACGTCGGTCAGACTAATTTTAAGTTCTCAATCATCCATTTTTTATCGTTTCTTTCCCCTACTAAGAGTGTCGTTCAATAAGTCCTTAGAAATTCCAAGAGATGGTACTCGTAGCATTGATAATGATTTGTTGATAACGAGTATTATGATACATTAGCCAGCTGATTAAGTCTCAGTTACTCGTATTTGTGATCCTGATGCCTTTCACACCTCAAAAATTTTTCATCATGACTTTTCCGGCCGATCAGACCATCTTCGTCTTTTTTAGAAAAGATCCATTGTAAGCACCCCAACGTTTTAATTGTTGCTTGCTTTACGGTGCATAATGATGAATCTACGTCTCACCAAAGGTAACAACTCGACGCAAAATGAAGTTGACAAATCGACGAAGCAGCAATCAAATTTTTATTTGGCAGTAAATGACAAACAAATCAAAATTAAATAATAAATAAATGTCAAATTTATTTCGGCTAAATGTAATAGATGGCAACACCCCATAGTAATAAGAATTTACCTAATGATGCCATCTGTCTTCAAATACAAGAACTTTTTGAACCAACTTCGTATTTCTACTTTTATTAAGTAAATTAACTAAACCAAAGTCTAGATAATCAATCAATCTCATCAGTGCCCTTCTTCGTTTTTGTAGCATCTGGGTCTGGAGGGCAAATAACTAAATAGCGTCTAGGTCGAGTGGCTAGCACGACGACGGATCCACACTTAATCTTCCAAGCGAATTTGGTTCTCGTTTATCGACTCTGGAGGCATAGAGAGATGAGTTGATCTTTAACTAGCTATAAAAGTTGAAACCATATTAAGTGCGTTACTCCCTCTATTTCATCTTTCCTGTCCTGCCAGTAATCCGGCATTTTTACAAAGGCTGACAAGTCATAGAATATTATTTTAAGATTTTTACTCAATGAACTAATATAGACAATCAATACGAATCATTAATTTTTCTGTAGTTTTAGTTATTTCATATGTTTCGCATTTTAATTGAGTGTACCGTATTAAACTTTGCACATTAATATATAGCTTTTGCTATTTAAATGATTTGGTCTGATATGTACCGGATTACTGAGAAATCAATGTACATATCTTTTTCTTAAAATGTTGTAATTGACCTCAGGAGGTTTCATTTCTTCGTTTGTTAGATCTTATTTATGCAATCATGTACAAACTACTTATAACTTGAATTACGAGCTCGCTTTGAAGTTTAACATATTTTAGTTTCGAGGGAGAAGTATATTCTCCTTCCCCTCCTTTTTTCCATGGATACCAATTAATTCTTGACATAAAAACCCCTTTCTAAATTTAAAAAGAATTTATTTAATAGGTAGATTATAGTTGCGATTAAACTATAGTGGAATCGATTGCTTACAAAGTTCAGATTTTTGAGAATCTGCGAAATGTATTAGAAAAAAAAATCTAAAGAATGATTTTATCCCCTTTCAAAATAGTTGTTTTAAAAATAAAAAAAAAGTAAATTAATGGTGATTTCGCTACATGTAGACCTTAATTTGCAACGCAGTCTTATTTTCACATTGGGTCAAATCACAAGAATATCGACCATTGAATTCATTATTGCACCGGAAGTGCATAGTAAAACTTCTGTGGAAATGAGTCGTAAGGAAAATATTAATTAACAACTCCAATTATGTTATTGAAACATTTTATACCTTCGAAGGACAATAAACAATTTTAATGTTTTCTAGGTGTGCAGAATCGTCCAGTGCGCTGCATTCGCCAAAGTGACCGAGATGTGGTGGACGAAGGCCTTTGTGATCCACTTCAAAAACCACCAGTGAATAGTCCCTGCAACACAGAACCATGCCCATCAGGGTATGTACTTTTTTAACAGATTTAAACTTCTCTAGAACCACGATAATTTTTTCTCTGCAAGTGTATAAAGTAAAACAGTTGCTAATCTTAATTTATATGACCATGTAACTGTTCATAAATTATTTAACCAATTCGAAAATTAGCAAACTCTTCAATATCATACCGTAGATATTACACATTTTAGGAAGCAGCCTACATGTCGTCAGATTAAATACAATAATTTTAGAATTTTATGACTCATGGCAAAATATTTATGGGTAATGAATACGCTTTAAAATACATAGTAGTTTTCACTATCTAAGCAGCTGCCGCAAAAAGGACAAAAGCGTGCTAAAACCATCATCATCAGTTTTGTCATCAGTGTTGATATTTGTAAAGTTCTCTTGAATAAAAATGATCTGAAATTTATTTATGTAAAATCCCTTATCATAATTAAAGGTAAAAAATGAATTCCTTTGCCTCTCAGTTATTTATTTTCAAACCACTCAACCCACAGATGCCTGTTCACAAATTCAGACAGATAAAGGTAAAATAATTTTTTTTGTTTTGACTCTTCTTATAAAGATAACATAGGATAACTTAACACGGCTTAAGTACAGCATCGGCCATGCTTACTGAAAGAAAGAAGTAAAAATACCCACATTCTTCAAAAATTAATTAATTACCTGACTTCCGAACGCGGTTCAAAAAGAACTCTTACTAGGATTGGGGTAACTCACTGTAGTGTTGTCCATTGATTCTTTTTCCAATCCATAAGAATGACTCCCTTCGCATCTCAAACATTCGTCGCCATAACTCATCCGGATGTCTTTACCTTCTTTGGAGCAAATTCACCAGAAGCAACCATTTGTTACTTGATTTTCGTTGTATAACAATGAATACAAGTCTCATTAGCATGTTCAGCCAGCGCAAAATAACAACGGCGATTCGACGTGGCCGCAATCAAATTTTGATTTGGCAAATAAAGGGTGTCAAATCAAAATCAACCCATAAAGCAGTGTCAGATTTGTTTGGGCACCGTGTAACAAATGGAATTGATTGAATGATTGATTTTATTGGATATAGAACACCAAAGACTATTATATCCTTGAACATATTATTTTAATTCAATAAGTATCAAATAATCTTCTGCAAGAATGTTCTGAACCCTTGTTTATTAGCCACAGTAATCCAAATCCTTTATACGGTTACAGGTATACTAGGCATTGTATTATAACATAAATTGAATTTGTGTAAAACTCTGAGAGTTATGACTATTTTGTTGATACTTAGAGTGTTTAGTACTTCCTACTACTTACTCTACTGCTTTTTGTGGAATTGGATATTACTCGTATATCTATGGTCGGGATGATCCCGATTTCGAAATATTTCTTTGAATAACAATTTTCACTGATTCGTCTCATTCTGTTTCTAAAAATATTGCTATTGATATTCTGACGTAATCCAATGTTAATATTGGACTCCATTACCGATCTTGTGAGATTGTCCGCCTATTTGTTCCAAAAATATTCAAGTGTCAACAGATGAAAGTACATAATAATGATACCATCTCGCCTTAACATTACCATCTGTCGTCAAGAACATATACTTTAGAAGCCCTTCTCGTGATACTTCTCTTCCCAGCTTCAGTTTTTTAATTATTGCTTATTTTTAATATAAAAAATACAATATATTTTGTGACATTGGGCTATTAGCAATTTTATCTTCACTAACTTCTAAGACTTTTAGGTAATTTGAATTGCCTAAAATTACAACTTCTTGGCAACCAAATGAAACGTGATTAGGTAAATTATGTGAAGATAAGAAGTGTAGTGAATTGAATTAGAGATAGGGATGTATTAGAGAAACAGCACGTAAAGGAAAGAAAAGGAACATAGAAGATAACGATAACCTTATAGATAATTGTTTATTAAATTGTATCATCGTAATTTATCGTTTATATTGAAATGACACCCTACACTGCGAAAAACGGGTATGCAAAATCGAGTAGAAAGTGCTCACTTTTGAATACTTCACATACTCAAAATGGCTCCGATCCCAACGTATTCAAATTTGAGATTCGCACATACTCATTTTTAGTAACAAGCACATACTCAGAATGGCAACTTCACATACTCACTTTTGAATACGTCACATACTCAAAATAGTTCCTATCCCAACATACTCATATTTGAGTCTCGCACATACTCATTTTTGTACGTACTCAAAATGGAAACTTCACATACTCATTTTTGAATATAATTTTGGATCAATTATGAGTGTAGAATAGAAAAATGAGTGTCATGTATTTATTTGTGAATCTGTTACTGCATCAAATATGAGAATCAAACAATCCAGTGAGTATGTTTTGAATTTATTTTCCGATACTGTTGTATCGAAAATGAATTTTAAACAGAAAAATATATATCAATCAAAATTTTCAGGGAAATAAATAAGCGCTCGTTTATTTGCAAGTATCATTTTCTTCATCTTATATATTATTTTACACTTTATGAAGTTTTTGTTACAAAACTTCCGATTCAAAATTCGGTTGAATCGAAGTTGGAGGGGGCCTGGCGAACTTTAACTTTCTTTTGGCGATAAATCGCTAATGTGGTTACCATGCAGGTTTGTTTATGGTAACCCTATAAAATCTGTAAAAGGGGATTCGACGCCATCTTCTCTCGCTTCTCATTTGAAATACCCGCCTTGGTGTCATTCTGGTACTTCATTTGCCTTCCAGGCACGACGCCATCTTTTTTTCTCTCTTTCGGTGAGTGAGTGACTGTGAGGTTATATGGCGCAAGAGCCAATCTCTCTCTTTCGGAAGCTCCGAGTTTGAAACACCCGCTTTGGCGCCATCTCAAAAAAATCGCCAAGGGGATCCATCAAAGTTCGATTTACCTGGAATGGATTTTACCTAAAAAAAATGTAGCAAAATGGCTCAAAATTTTAATAACACTGCTTTTTGAATACTGTAATGTTATTCTATAAAATATAAGCTTCATACACAAATATTTACATGCATGAAAATAATTTTAATGCAAATTAAAGTAAGAAGTCACTAAGCTACGATTACGATGCAATATGAATACAGACAAAAAAAACACCTGCAAAGCACAAATAACTACTCACAGAAAATCATTTTCAAATCAGAAATCACAAATCATGATCAATAAAATTTCAACAACATTTTTATATCTTAAATAAAAGAATCTTTCTGTAGTGGTGAGTGAGTCACTGGGAAAAAAAATGTAAACAAACACAGACGCGAAAATGAGTATGCGTACTTACTCATTTTAATATTCCTGTATTCTACCGCGTGTAGCGTGGTAAATACGAAATATAGTTCGAAATATTAAAGCAAACCATATTTGTTTTTGAAACCCACTTTGTAAAATACGTAGTCAGTATATAAAAGGAACTCTTATAGTCCTTATATCTGTAATAAATTTTTGAGAATGCTGATTTCCCATTTTTTTTTTTTTTTTGGTTTTGAATACTTGTAATGTTCACATTCGATAAAGGTATGCGCTCAAATTTGATACAAACATACTCATTTCAAAATGAGTACGTCTAGGTATTCATTTTTGAGTATTTCTTTTTTCTCCGTGTAGTAAGAGTAATAAGAGTTGAATCTGAGGTAAACAAAACGCGTGTGAATCAGTACGAGATCAGCTAAGATTTTATTATTGGAATATAAATTAGGATAAACTAAGTTTGAGGAATGAGAGAGAAAGAGAGGTTTCGAATATTCAATATTTACAGTTATAATAAACTGTGTTGTCTTTCTTTTATGTAGCTTCATTTGGAGTCTTGAAGTGTTTGATTATTTGATTAAACTTTAAGATGGCTGTGTAGTTAAAGAAGGAAGGGAATACATCCCAATTTCAATAATTAGATAATTTTCAACACAGTAGTTTTGCATTATGTACACGAATATTTTTACTCAGATTTTTCTCAGTAGAGTTCTATGCTGTCAAACTGTTTAAAATATTTGAATGAATAACGCTTTACAATATGGGAAACAAACAAATAAAAAAAAAAAGAGCATCGTGATCATTGAAATGATCTGATTCATGAAGTAAAGATATTTATCTGAATCTTTAGCAGTATTTTTTTTTAGAAAAAAAAAAGGGGGGGGGGGAAGGAAATTGGATATTAGTAGAAATAAACTGAATCAGAAAATATCTTAATATTTTTATTGTTCTCGATTTTAGAAATGGTTTCTAGAAGACTCTGTTCTGTATTTTATTGCAGTTGGCAGATAGGGGAGTGGAGTATTTGCAGTCACTCGTGTGGAGGTGGGACTCAGTTCCGTCTCGTCTTTTGCCATCAATCCAAGGAGGGAAGTGCCGTTTTGGTTCCGGATGACCTGTGTGCGGAACCCAAGCCCATCTTCATGCGCGCCTGCAACGTAGACACGCAGTGCCCAGACTGGGTGCCCGGAGAATGGTCGGAGGTAAGAGATTGAAAGTAGTTCTTGAAAGTTGTCTTAAATAGCATTGTGGCTTATGCAAAAAAAAAAAAAATAAATAAATAAATAAACAATAAATATTTTTGAAAAAAAGGGAATCAAAACTGAACTAAGAAACATGAAATTTATTATTATTTTTTCTGATGGAAAAGTGTGTTCCGATATCAATTTAGAATTCTAATATCATTATCAAATACAGCACATTATACATTTGGATCACAACTCATAACTCATTTTTATTAAAATCATCTTATTTTTCCCTGCAAATAATACTCGCCATGTTTTGATTCAAATAATTTATAAATGAAAATAAACTTTCGCTTCTAAGTATTATAAGTCAAGGATTGGCTCTAAATTTAATTTTTCTAAATTTTAAGGATTCTTTTAGAATGGGGTAGAAAATGGGAATATTTTATTATCACACGAGCTCATAATTGCATTATACAATTTTATCATATCTCAAGAATTTATCAACAGCGATAAATTTTTATTTCAAAAAAGCATCCCTAACTTAATCCCTGTTTTTTAACGCTGGTCCCCAGACCACGGTAGCCTAGCTTTTAAGATAACGAGACCTCTAAACCAAAGAAAAGTGGATTTGGGTCTCAACCTTACGACTGTCGTGTAGCGGTGGGGACGCTCTCTGAATCTATCAAAGTCCTCTCGCGACGTAGTGGGGAAGTGGGAAGAGTTGAGGGCTATCTCGGTGTCCTCTTGGTTTCTTTGATGTGATTTAAGATTTTGAAGTCCGAAACCATTAGATTTCATTATGCTTTAGTGCTACGTAAGCAATCAATCTCATAACGTTGGTCAAAGGTAGCATTTTCTTTTGTTCGCCGAAAATGGGCGAGAATAATCATTGAACGCTATAGATGGTAATTTAAAATTCAAAATTTTTTTGTTTAAAGATTGCCATTCATTTGAAATGGAATAGTACAAAACTGTACTCAGAATTTTTATTCTGATACATAAACATTAAATAAATCACAAAATAAAATCTTTAAATGTTATTAAAAATTTGGATATTCCGAAGCGCCTAAAATCAGTTTTTATATGATGCAACATGAAACGATGTCATGCATAACCCAAAATCAAAAACTGCAATATATGTTTTACTTAACTACCTCATTTTTATATAAATTTGCCCATTAATGAACATAATACATTTTGCAAATTCCATATGCAAGTTTGCACGTTTCTAAGCAATAAGTTATCATCATGAAATAAATTTTAAAGTTACGCCCTATTACTCTGAAGAACACAATAAATTGTTAATGTCCATTATCCAAGTACCCTTCATTAGTGATCGTTAAGGAGTTTTAATTCGCAAACATTTTTCTAACAAGCTGCTTGTTATTTTTGCTTAACTTATATAGGAAAAAATGAATCTATATGGTTTTAGTATACGTGATTTTTCAAAGTTACGAGACTCGTTTTAAAACATATGAATTTTTGTTATTCTGAAATGCTGACCAATAAAGCTAATTCTGAAAGCTAAAAATTTCACTCTGCAGTAATTAATAGCATAACAGTTATTGTGAACGAAATCTATGAGATGAAGCCTTAAAACATATGAGACCTGCTGGGGATAACTCAGACACTTTCAACGATGAATTTCCGAGTTAATAATCTCATTTTCTTATTTTCAAAACAATGGAAATCATATTTTATTAAAACGTTTTTCTGAATTTCCCTTGGTGTGTGTAGTGTGTGTGTGTCATCAAATTTTCGATCGTTAATTTAACCAACTTCCCATCAAGCTAGAGCTCTGAAACTTTGGGAATCCTTCTTATTTGCCTAACAATGCAATATTTAGACATTTGCGACAAGTTTTAACTCATATTTCAATAATTTTAATGAGTCAAAATATCCCTTCCACTCAGCGCTTTGAGGAAAAAATTTCTTTCCCCCTCGGGGAACATCGGGAATTCCCCCATACGCCGTATGAGGTATCGTAAAACTGTTCGACTCACAAAGGGGAGATACTATCTCCGAGATAGTAAGGGTTGCTGACTTTTAGTCAGTAATCCTTCGCAAGAAAGAAAGTTTCCAATATTTGGCGCCATGTCATATCACAATAATTTTTTCTGAATTCTGGTTCCCAGTTTTAATAGTATGACTTACAAACTTTCAAATGCCTGTTTTAATTTTATATTACGAATTTTTAATACGTTCATAAATGTGTCTTTTTAAGTAAATTTCAAAGTTAAAAATTATGTTTTCTAGAATTTGATGTACAGCATTTCAGAAGTACTAAGAAAGTAGAATTTAAATGATTGGCATGTCGACTCTAAATCATGAATTAGTAAAAATTATTAGATGCATAACTTTTATTTGCTCCATTCGTAATTTTTTAGTAAAGTTCGTTTGTGTTTCGTCCACGTTTTTGGGTCTAGAAGAGTATGACGTGTAATACATGTAGATTTACAAACATGATACTTAGCCAATCATACTCAAATTAGCCTCACCTCACCTCTACGCTGTTAGATCTGGTAATCCAAAAATATTTGGAAACTAAGAAGGAAAGGCTTGTATATGCTGTAAAATTTTTCAGTAAAAAATATTCAATAAATGATTGATTAAATTGAAATTATAATTAATTTTCTTATGTGTTTATCACGTGTTTGTTTTGAATTTAATGTATAATAATTAATATACTTTGTCATTATATAAAAACGTTGGTTTTTATCTCGAATTATTAACTCTGAGATAACTCTGCTTAAACATTTATAAACGTAAATCATTATATGTGAATATTTAATAATCAATGATATATATACATTTTTGTATAAGTCTTGTACTTACCTTTATATGCATCTTGCATAAATTCCACTGCATTCGTAGATTCAAAAATTTACACACATAGACAGAGAGAGTACTTATAAGCATAACTTATATATGCTGAACATAATTACAACTTTAAAAATTACCTTTAATGAAATTTAAAGATTTGTAAATTTTAAAAATAAATTTCTTTTAATTTTTATACAAATATTCTGCGGTTCTTACAATTTGCGAATGCTTATAAAAAACAAATTATGTTCACTGTATAGGAAATGACATCATTTCATAACGTACAATATATCAGCCCTATGAATAAAGTAGAATTCGGGGAAAGTGCACCCGATTTCCTAAAAAACCACTTTCTGAGAAATATACTAAAACAGATATTTTTCTCCATGGGTGACATGTGATTTTACAGTTTTAAAATTCAATTTTCGAAAGTTTTATTAATTTTCAATTCTCATAAGAACCATTTCTATGGAATCAGCAAAGTGGCCTCTATTTTTTAACAGAAAAATCAAAAAATGTAAGACGTGAAGCCTTTTAGTATCTCACCTACCTTACTGAACGTACATCTTGATAAATAATAATTTTGATCTCTAGTGCGACCGTACTTGTGGTAACGGCAACCGTACCCGAAAGGTGGAATGCTTTTCCGAAGGGGAAGTGCGAGATGAAAGCATGTGTGACGCGGAGAAAAAGCCCTCCGAGTTCGAAAATTGTACCCTGGGACCGTGCGAAGGCGTAGAATGGATAGTTTCGGATTGGAGTGGGGTAAGTTATTAGTATGCATTATTCTGCTTTCAATAACTTGAAACAAAGAAAAAATGTTGGAAATTCTCAGAATATTGGCGATGATGAATTTTATATATGTTAAACTTTCTTCCTCCCTCCATCTTTGTTTTTGTAAATGGACATAGATATTTATTCGACTTGAAATTGTATTTTTTCCCCCGTGTTTTGATGAAATGTGTAAGATATCTTCCTTTTCGAAAGAAATACTGTCGTCCGTAATTACGAGGGTTGTACATTAAGTCCTTAGAAATTCCAAGAGATGATGCTCGTCGCATCGGAAATTGTTTGTTTTAGTAAACATTATGACTCACTGACAGGTGTCTAAGTTTAAATTACTCGCATTCCTGATAGCAACTCAATGTTTTGATTGCTGCTTGACTTCCGGTGCATAACGATGAATCCGTTTATCACCGACGGTGACAACTCGACGCAAAATGATGTCGACAGTTTGACGAGGCAGCAATAAAATTTTGATTGATTAGCAAATGACTATCAAATCAAAACTGACTTATGAATCAATGTCAAATTTGTTTTGGTTCCGCTTAACAAATGGCAACACCCATCGGTAACAATAATTTCCTTTAATGATGTCATCCGTATTCAAATACAAGTACTTTTTGAACCACCATCGTATTATACTCATCAGCATTATCACTCTGTGCGTTACGTTTACCTAAGTTTATAACTTTGTGAAACTGTCATGAGTTTTGTTTTCTTTTTTCTTCAGAAGCCAACCATCTCTCGATAAGTAAAGAATTTATATCACTGACGTAATCAAGTGTTCTTTATTCTGCATAATTTATTTCACTGTTTTTCTTAAACAAGGTGACGCACCTCAGGGATGCCATAGCTGTCTTTCCCCATTTTTTTTTCTCGCTACCATCCTCTTTGTCAGTCAGTATTTATTTTCTTTCTTCCTCCATATTAAATACATATATTTTTATATTTAAATGTTACATTAAGTCATTAGAAAATTAACAAGTGTTGAGCACAACTTTGTCAAATGCGCCTTTTATGCCAATTAAACCAGGGAATCCCATAAATCTGTTAATAAATAAGAATAGTGAGTAACATTCGAAACAGTTTTATCTTTCTGTTATTAAAATAAAGAGATAATGATTATTAATTTGTCTTCTGATATCAGTGGTAGTGATTATGAACATTTTTTGAATTCACGTATCCTAATCAAATTCTTATTTTAAACTGTTGTGCTCAATCTATTTGATTAATAGCACTGCTCTCTGATTTCTTTCTTACTCTTTCGCAGTGTGAAGACTCTTGCAGCTCCAACGTGCAATCGAGGGAAGTCCATTGCGCGAATGAAGATGGAATAGTTTTCCCAAATGATGCTTGCGACGCTTCCAAGATGCCCGAACTGACCAAACCCTGTCCAAAATCTCAAGTATGCGAGGCCATGTGGCACACGTCAGAATGGTCAGAGGTAAGAACTTTAAGAATCAATTGCACGCAGTGATTCTCGCTTGTCGAATGTGCAGTTTAAAAATATTTTGAAGCTATCGGAAAGGGTTTCATTTTTCAATTTAAAAAGATTTCTGATTGGCAAACAGTTTTGTTGTCATGCATTAAGTAATATTTAACGATCTAAATCTTAAAAAACAAGTGAGAAGTTATATGATTCATATTTTTAATTCTCATTCTAACTACATTTAGATTCTGAACGTTTTAAGTGACAGGATCGTGTTTAGAAATTTAAAGTTATTTCATAATTTCGTCTCAAAAGGATAAATACTTAGTATATTAATTGAATGAAATTACATAAAAAAATTTTACGATTTTTTAAATTGTATCAAATCATGGTAATCTTTTTTATCGGAAGAAAGTGAGAAACGTTACCTAACTTTAAGTTCCTTCATGTTGCTATCGAATTCTTGATCAGTCCAAGGAAAAAAATGTGACTAAATGTAAAGAATATTAATATATTAACAGAAATTACTATAAGCAATGAACAAATTCCATAATTATTTGAAGAAAAAGACTTTTAAGCGAGTTTTAATAAATACAGTTATGTTTTTCTTCTTTTTTTTCCAATATCGACATCAACTTCTATGTTCCATTTTTCTTCCTTTTCGTAGTGCTAACTAAGTGCTTTAGGTTTTTAAATCGCTTCTCATGATGTTTAAATGCTTATTATGTTATTACAAAATGAATCTAATACTCAGAAAAGTATTTAACATTGACTTTTCTATCAGATGGGCAGTTGATAATAACAGAAAAAAGAGATTTTTTAATACAAAAAGGTTGTCTTCCATAAAACTTCTAACCAAAAATATTAATAAATCGCATTACTTGAATAAGATTAAAATAAAGATATATCAAAAAATAATAATCGTATTAACATTTTCTTGGTTGAAGCACTTCAAAACCATATACAAAATGAAACTACACATCATTTCGAAAAAATGGCGAAATTCTGCGAGAATGACTGGGAAATTGTCTTGCGAAGCATTCATTCCACAAACCAATGCTTCAAGAACTACTTCTTGAGTGGAAAATACCAAGGAATAATTTTAGCTCTGTAAATCACATTAAACAGTTTCTATCATGCAGTTAACATTAAATTGTCCCTCCAACATATTTCTTGAACAACCATAGACCTTTTTATCGTACTGAAATCCATTGAATATTAAAAGCATTCCCTACTGTCCCTATACTGTTGTTAGAAATTTAACAAGATATGCTTACCTATTTGATTTTCATCATATATTATCAGCAGTAACATTATAAAATAGTGGATTAAAAATATACGGAATAATAAAGCTATATACCGAGTAATAAAATATTTCTCTTGAACTTGAAAAAAGTTCTAAGCCTCAGTTGGCGAGAAAGGGTCCCTCGATATTCTAAATAAAGAATTTAATGCTGCATTTCGTATGTATTTAACTTTTCATTCGATTGTTTTTCTGTGTATTATATTATGTTTATGCTTAAATATCTATCTTATTTTTAATGTTGTTATGCTTACAAAAATCTGGCCTAATAGGTTTTGATCTCCTTTCAAAATTAATCTTTTAAATTTTATTGCGATTCAAAATTCTAAAAAGGTGCATGTGTTATATGTTGTTATATTCTCAGTGTTGTTATATTTATGCTGTTATTTCTACTGTTATATTCTCAGTGCTCCGTGAAGTGTGGTCATGGTGTCCAGAGTCGAGTGGTGTTCTGCGGAACCTGGGAGAATGACGCCGTCATCAAGATTGACGACGACAAGTGCGAACCTGAAAAGAAATTCGACAGCATTCGCAATTGCAGTGTAGAATCTTGCGCTGGCGTCTGGTTCACTGGACCTTGGAACAGAGTGAGTAGCGTAATTGATACAGAACAAGAACTCGTCTTTTGACATGCTTTACTAAATTTTAATTCAAACTAATAGTGTCTGAAAGTTTATCCTAATGTCATTGACAACAAAATGGTTATTTTTTTAGTGCTCTGTGCCATGCGGAGGGGGCGACAGAACGCGGAAAGTTTTGTGCTTCCACGAAGATGAAGTTGTGGATCCTGACCAGTGTGATCCTGAAGAAGAGCCTTATGCTAAAGAACCATGCAACATGACTCCGTGTGACGAAGGTTGGTTTATGTCTATGTTTGTTAAAAGCCTGCTTTATTTTTCTTGAAAACCTCATTCCCCCTTACGTTGGGCCGCGGTAGCCTAGTGGTCAAGGCCGTGGACTAGCGGCTGGCGGTTTTCGTTCACTCGCGGGTTCGATCCTTGGCCGCCAAAGACCCGCCGTGTAGCCGGGGCTGATGCACGTTAAATCTGTTCGGGGTCCAAAGTCCTCCCGTTGGCGTGGTGGGGATGTTAGGAGAGGGGGGTGCCAGCTCAGGTGTCGTCCTCGTCACTTGACCGTGGTTCAAAATTACGAGGTCAGTCACCAATAGCCCTCGTGTTGCTTCTAGTGCGACGTTAATAAAAACTAAACTAAACTAATCCCCCTTACGTTGGCCTTACATGAAATACACCTGACATTCCACAACAACTCACTGATATATTTAATATGGAATCTTGAGCAGTTATTGAGTTTTGGTCTTGGACATAATTTGGGGAAGTCTTGGAATTGTAAAGCCAGCAGAAACAATTTTATATCTCATTATACTTTCAAAAGTAGATATTGAAAATCTCTTTGGTGAAATAATTAGGACTCTGATTGAACTTCTCGATTTAGGATTGTAATTCATTGATACACGTGTTTCTGTCAGGACAATGGTTCCTTGACCTTACTTGGGCAGAAATGTATATTTATTACTCGTAGATTTGAGAAAAGACTCAAAAATACACAAATATATTAATTCAAGTAAGAAAGAAAAGACACACTTCTGGTATATATTTTATGTTGGTATTATACCGAAATGAATCACCAGTTGCGTTTTATTGAGATATTTGACGAAGTTATAATTTAACAAAAGCCGAACTGGAACAATACATACTTTATTTCAACTGAAGCGCAATATTTTTTTGAATGACTTTGTATCCAATCTAGTATTAAAATTGTTCAGAATATACTTTGGCCGAATAACAGCATGGTCACAGCAAATTTAGAAATATAAAAAAACCAAAAATGACATTACTATCAAATTATATAATTAAAAATTTAGAGACAGGTTTTGAGACAGAAGTTCAAGGGCACTGAACAAATTATGGTAGTACCTCTTGTAAGGAACTCCTCTATTTAAGGGACAATTCAGTTGGTCAATGAATAGCATATATATTTACCTCTTATCAAGGGGTGCCTCTATTTAAAGGTCAACGTGTCTGGTCCGGTGAATGTCTCTCATTGGGAGGTGCTACTGTAATTTCAATGAACATCGGACATCAAATTTTTGCAGCCAAATTTAAGCAGGCTTAGATTTTTTTTTCTGTTTATTTCAGATGAAATAATGACTCTGGGTGGCTGCAAGGACTCAAAATACGGTTGCTGTCCTGATGGTGTCACTCCTGCGGGGGTTAACGACGAGGGGTGTCCCAAGATGGATATCACAAGCTCCAACAACACTTGCGAAGATGCTGAATATGGGTGCTGTGCCGATAACTTCACTTTGGCACTGGGACCTTTCAAGTAAGTGTATTTCTTTCTTATTGTCCAAGACGCACCAAGAGGCATCGTGTCGTTTATTTGTTAATTCTTATAGCTTAGTTAAATCGTATAGTTTATACAAAGTTATATATCGTATAGCTTTGTATTTCTTTCTTACCATCCCAGAGGCCTCGCATAGCTAAATCAGTGTTGCGAAAGAGACAGAATTTAATGTAAATTTTAAACTATTATGAGGAATGATGGATGTACTATAACTACTCAATAATATCAATATATCAATAAAGGCTGCATCGATTTTTTTTATAAAAAAGAACCACTAAATAAATTAACAATTAATAAATTATATATATATATATATATGTGTGTGTGTGCGTGTGTATATGTGTATATATATATATATATATATATATATATATATATAAACGCGCGTCTAGAATTGCGAGACACATTTTTTTTTAATTTTTAGGTATATTCTCGGTATAACGCGTATTATTTTCTTTAGGAAGAAACCTGAAATGTGTACATGCGAGATTATCTTTATCTTTCGAAGCCATTTATTCGAAGTATTTTCCCAGACCTTCAGACAATGGTATACTGAATTTACAAGCAAGTATACTGATTTACAAGCGAATAATGATATACTGATAAGGAAGGATGTGTGTATGTGCGGAGAAAAAGCTTGATGGAGTAAATAATTCTGCAAATTATAGCTTTTCAATAAATCCATGAGATGTTCCACTGCATTTTCATACCGATTATCTTATCGAAATTTTGAAAGAAAAAATGAATTAAAAATTAATAAAAACGAATAAATTAGGTTTGGATCCATTCATAAGTGAAGAAAATCAAAGTGAAATAAACATGTTCATTTTAAATAACTATAATTAGATACACATTAAATGTAAATACTTTAAAATATTAATCAATACTTATATAACTTAATTATCATCGAATAAAAATATATTATATAATTATCAACCACGATAGTCATAGCCATGAATTTCGAGCTATTTAAATAGAGACACTTGTTCATGTACTGATTTTTTAAGAACTTATCTACTAAGTCTAAAAAAAAAAAAAAAAAAACTTATGCTTGTTAAATGAAACTAAGATTCAAAATGCTCACTTGATGTGGAAGTTAAGAGAGTGAATTAGCAGTTTAAGTCTCGTCCTTCTCTTTTCATTGGGAGTCAAAACTGTGAGATCTGATGTCAGTAGCTCTTGCTTTTATGTAGAGTAGCTTGAATATAAAGATGCTCATGTAAAATATCGTTCCATTTAAGAAAAATTTAGTTTCAAATAATGCATCCTTATATGTGAAATAAATTTGTGCATAACGTGGGGAACAGATTTGGCTCATTTCCGTCGGGTTGTGGTTTCGAGTCCTGACTCCAATAACGATCCACCGTGCAGTCGAGTTGAAGCTCTCGAGGCACTCGCCTTCCTATTGAAGTGGTGTGGAATTTGAGGTGGGATATTTCAGTTCAAGGGTCAAAATAATGCGATCCATTGCTCATAACCCATATGTTGCTTCTAAGTGGGACGTTAATAAACAATCAATCAATCAGGAAAGGTTCACACGAGGGTTGTTCAAAAAAGTAGCTGTTTTTGAGGACATATGGCCTTACAAGACAAGTTGGCGTTAGCCTTGCGCACTTCCATCTGTTAAGCAGCTTCAAAACAAATTTTAAACCAGATAAGTGCCCCAACAATTTGTCGTCATCGTCATTTTAGTTAGAGCTGTCATCATTGACAAACCTTGATTTACCATTAGGTACAGGAAACCAAGAAACACTCGAAATGATCATTTACTCCCAATGAATCTACTCCAAAGACGACAAACATGGTCTCATTGTCCAGAAAAGTTATTGCGACGACATTTTCTGAATGTAAAGGATGCTAAGCTCATGGATATCTAAGAAAAATAAAATAAAAATCTTTAGACAATGCTACTTTACTCTAGTTTCCCTTTCCTCACGCGGGGACTTTTATAAACATCCTCTCAGGCTTCCAAAGAGGATGAGAGAGGAGAGCAGGCTTCCCAAACCGGGTTAATATGTATTCTCACAGTAACACACATAAAACCAAATGTTATCAAATCTTTTCATTGAGTCTTCGAAATGTTGATTACATACTGTTCTTAAATTTCCTTCTTTTCATTACGCAGAAAGGGTTGTCCACCACTCGGTTCCTGCAATGCAACCAAACATGGTTGTTGTCTTGATGGCTTAACCGCAGCATCTGGTCCAGATTTTGAAGGGTGTGATGAAGCTGACAACTGCACTAACTCCACCTTCGGCTGTTGCCCGGATGACTTGACTGCCGCTTCAGGTCCCGACATGGAGGGTTGCGACGAAAGTCTAATTCCTTGTGAAAATACAACTTTCGGTTGTTGCTCGGACGGCGTCAAGGCTGCGAATGGCCCAGATCGAGATGGCTGCGAGAATACTACAACTGCCTTTCCAATTGATGTGGAATCCTCCGGAGAAGATTGCTATTCTCAAGAATTTGGATGCTGTCCGGACGGTATCACTCCTGCAAGTGGAGTGGACCAAGAAGGATGCGAAGGAAATGCTACCAACTGCAAAACTAGTGCTTTTGGATGTTGTGATGATGGAGAAACTTTTGCTCAAGGTTAGTATTACTGTTTTCTTTTTTTTTGTGTGTTTCATAACATGATATGCTAGGGATTATTCACTCATAGCTAACTTTATTGAATTAACATTTAGTTTGACTAAAATTAAAGGTTAAAAACGAAATTTAAATTTAATAAAGAACGAGAATGCTCAAATTTACATTAATTATAAAGAAATAATTCAAATGGAAATAAAAACCATCCTACAGAAATAACTTTCTAATTATTTAAAGCTCTGTAACTGTGATTATATTGCTTACATAAAGTTATTTCATGTCTTCTCAATCAAATGCCAAAAAACCAAAATACATTTTCATATACACATACATACATACATAATTATATAATTTTTATCTTAACATGGGAAGTTAAAATCTGAAGTTTTACAAGTTAAAAGATGGAGTATGGAACATAATTTATTTAGAATTCATTATTCCTTTTGAATTTTTTTGCCTAGTTTCCACGAAAATTAGTGGATTCAAAAGGAAATGAGAAGTACAATAAACTACGCCATTCTCTAAATAATAGTGAAAAAGGAAAATAATATTACTATTAGAAAATTTTCTAGTCTTTAAAAGTATCCTGAGACGTGACCCTATTATTCAATGCTAAGAATAAATTATAGTTTTTTTTAAAATATCATTCCCGAATATAATTAAGTTTGTACTTGTATTTATTCATACATCAGTGAAAGTAATTTTCTTTGATTTATACTTATGACTTATTAATATATTTGGTTGAATTCACAACTAACTTGCTCAAAACAAATATCTTCTTGTTAAATTTAATTGTTATGTGATTCAGCATTATTTCTTTATTACAAATTTCTCTTATTTTTTCATATATTTAACAGCATTCAAAATAGAGATTTCAATTGGAAATTTTCTCTGTAGCTAATGTTCTCATACACTGATTAAATTTATTCTTTATAGGATTACACATGGAGCATAATGAAATTAAAATTACATTAAGTTTTGAAAATTTATCTACGTTTATTTTCTCTGCAAAAATTTCTATTGAAATCCTCTTATTAGTTTTTAAAACATTATTCTTTTCATAAAGTTAAAAAAAACACTAACTTTAAAGTGGCTCAACGTTTAATACTTTTAATTAATCTATAGCCTTCTTCTTTCATTTTGAGACTTAGGTTAGCGTTTACGTTTAAAATACTTTTATAGCAAGGATAGAATGATTAAATCCGTAATAAGCAATAATGACTTAATCTATTCTTAAGAATTTTAATTGTGGAGTATGATTTATGTAACATTGATTAAAAACAGCTATATATACTTTTTAGGACCATCTAAGTTTGGATGTCTTGATGACGAAAGTAGTGGTGATGGTGATTTGATAGTTTCATGTGAAACGACCATTTTTGGTTGTTGCCCAGATAATGTTACCGTAGCTAAGGGATACAATGGAGAAGGTTGCGTTCCTGAAGACTGCTCTAACTCAACCTTCGGATGCTGTCCTGACAATGCCACATCAGCATTGGGTCCGTTTAATGAGGGTTGTTTGCCAGAAGACTGTTCTAATTCAACCTTCGGTTGCTGTCCTGACAATGCCACATCAGCAACAGGTCCGGACAATGAGGGTTGCTTCCCAGAAGACTGTTCTAATTCAACCTTCGGTTGCTGTCCTGACAATGCCACATCAGCAACAGGTCCGGACAATGAGGGTTGCTTCCCAGAAGACTGTTCCAACTCAACTTTTGGTTGTTGTCCTGACAATATCACCATAGCTCAAGGTCCGGACGAAGAAGGCTGCCAACCTGAAAGCTGCCAAAATACCACATTTGGGTGCTGTCCTGATAACGAAACAATCGCCATTGGACCAGATTATGAAGGATGTGACTTACCTGTTGATTGTGCAAACACCACTTATGGTTGCTGTCCAGATAATGTTACTGTTAGTGGACCGAACAATGAAGGTTGTGATCTATCCGTTGTGGATTGTGACAATTCGACATATGGGTGTTGTCCAGATAATAAAACTATAGCTTCAGGGTCAGATTACGAAGGCTGCGATAATGCTACAGATGCAATAGAGGTTACAACAGTCTTACCAGAACCCTTAACTACTACCCCAGCTCCTGAATGTGCAAATACTACCTATGGATGCTGTCCTGATGAAGTTACCAAAGCTCTTGGAAATAATTTGGAAGGATGTTGTTTCGGAATGAGGTTTGGTTGCTGTCCTGATAATAAAACTGCAGCTTTGGGACCTACGTTCCTTGGATGTGGATGTCAGACCTATCCTTATGGATGTTGCCCAGATGATATAACTCCAGCTCAAGGATTCAAGTAATCACTGACATTTGTATATTTGCTTTTAAAAGTAGATGGTATTCAAATTTGATTTTAAAATATTCTACGTTTTTACAGCAGGAGACTAAAACATTTTAAATCCTACGTAAAATCTCAATTTTTTTATGGATTTGAAACACTCAAAAGCAAATAGAAGCAAATTGTGTTTTTTTTAAAAAAAATATAGTGTGTAATATAAATTAGGAGAGTATTAAGAATTTTTACTTTATATTTACTATCTAAAAAAACTTATTTATCAACGAGTAACAATGAGAGCTTCCGAATTTAAAATTACGATTTTAAAATATATCAAAAGAAATTTTAGAACACACGCAATCGAATCATCAATAATCATATTATTTTACATGGAAAATGTTTTGAATTTGCGAGAATGTTCAGATTCATTTACAAAGACAAATTTGATTTAATACGAAACTTTTTAAACATAAGGTTTTTGATTTAAATATCACGCTTATTAATTCTTAGTGATATAAAATTATTCTTTAACAGATCATAGACATTGTTTATTTTTCTCGATAACCATTTTTGTTGCACAAGTTTTCTTAATTTTATCGCCAAATTATTGGACACTATTTGAATCTCAAAATATATCTTCGATAATATTCTTTCCTCAAAATTCGCTTTTTACTTATTTCTGTTCTTTGAAAACTTATTGTGGGTCATATCAATTTCACATAACTTAGCTCTACATTAATCTTAGTATAAACAAATCAAACATTAATTTAAAAAAAAAAAACACAAAATTCTTCTACTTTACTTTGCTTCTGGTCTTTTCTCAAACATGATACGTTGTATTGCAGCGAAATAAATGCTTGGTAAAGTTACAATTGACAAAAGATATTAATATCCATGCCTGACAATCGCTATGATCTTTTCAAAAAATGTACGATTTTTCTTCCATAGTTACCAAGGTTGTAAATGTGAGAACTTCCGCTATGGATGCTGCCAGGACAAACTAACTCCCGCCACTGGCCCCAACTTCGAAGGATGTGTCTGTCATCTGATGCAATTCGGATGCTGTCCTGATGGCAGGACACCCAAAATCAATGAACAAGGAGATGGCTGTGGATGTGATTCAACGAGATACGGATGCTGTCCTGATGGCAAAACAGCCGCTACAAGTGCCGATTTATCAGGATGTCCTTGTGATACCCTGCCGTACGGCTGTTGTCCTGATGGATATACACCAGCAAGATCATCTGACCTGCGAGAGTGTCCTTGCACTGCTCAACGATATGGTTGTTGTTTGGATGGAAGAACTGTAGCCAGAGGACCTAATTACGAAGGCTGTCCTTGTGATTCTACTCGTTTTGGATGCTGTTTGGATGGCCAGACTACAGCTCAAGGTCCAAATCTATACGGTTGCCCTTGTGATACAATGCGTTATGGATGTTGCGCTGATGGATACACTCCAGCCACAGGACCAAAGTATGAAGGTTGTCCAGAGGTACATCAGCCCAAGCCCAAAATTGCAACAGGTGAGTTCTGTAATAAGCATGAAAACGTCATAGTTATTAAAGAAATAGTGCTTGCTGAATTTTTATATAATGAATAAATTCTGCATACAGAATAGTTTTTTTTTTTTTTTTAACTTAAAGAAATGTTTCACATTGAAAGAAATGCCATTCATCCATAAATTTAATTTTTATACAGGATGATTGTAATTAAAGTGACCCTATTTAGACCCTTGTAAAACTCATTCTGCCTATCGGATTTTGATGAAACTTTGTAAATACGTTATATGGATCAAAGGGCGCTGTTCTTATTCAATAAAAAACAGTTCAAATTTTGACCCCAGATGGCGCTCGTATTTCAAAAATTCTTTATGCATATTAGTCAAACGTATAACAAGACTTATAGTCAGAGCCAGAAAATCATTCTACGTGCCTGTGTCATCGTTAATCTTACCTTTACAGAAGAAAGATAGAGCTTTAATGATAAAATTGTTTTATCAGTGAAGTTAATTATTAAAGTTAATTTAAAAAAATTAATTTTAAACATAAATTTCCTTTTTATTTTCTAAAATTTTTAGAATTCTTAACATTCTTTGTTTTTTTTTAAATTTAGATTACAAATTTATCTTGTAAGTTTATGTGCGGTGGAGTGACTGCCTTATTGAAAAAAAAAAAAAAGATTTTGACGTGATTTGAAAATTATGCTGTATACTTTAGAATAGCCTATTGTAATTTTAAATTATGTACTATATCATGTTATGTTATGTACTGTACTGTATACTATATTATATACTAAACTATACTATACATTTATTTGTGTTTTATTTTTATCGTTTTAGGGTAAGTTATCTTTTTTTTCCGAATGTAATATTTTGAAGAAAAAAAATATTGGTTCCTTTATTTTTTGGTGTTAATAATTTTGAAACAATATGCTGAGAGGGATTGTTTGGATCCACAAACCATGTTTAACCTGGAATATCTATCCAAAACGTCACACGGCATCTTAAATTAATTTATTTTGAATTATGATTGTCTTAGACTTTTTTTTGATATTTCATACCAAAAAGATAACATTCACTTCGTTTAATTTTGTGAATATAGTTTCTTTTGTTCTTTATTAATTACCATTTATACTTCATTCTATGTAATTCTGCGAAAACTCTCTTATATTTATGAAAACATTTTTTTAAAAGATTTTTTGCTCTGTAATGTGATTATATTGGAGTTCAAACTTTGAATTGAAAATGTATCAAAATAAAAAAATATTTTTGTAATAATGAATACAAGCTAGAAGAATCTTTTAACCTATATTCGATAGAAGTTATGAGTACCAAATGAGCACTAAGTTATTGCGAGTATAAACTTTTATTTTTGTACGGTCTAATGCCCCTTGGACTATGAATGCCTTAATATTTGAATAATTCAGAAGTAATTTCAAAAAAGGATCCAAATATTAAAATAAATATAATATTGGTAAAGTACTAAATAAAATATAGTACTTAATAAATTGGGGTAACAGTGAAGAATTTCCATTTTTTAAGTAACGCAGATGTATGATAAAAGGATGATTCATAGTACAATAAAAAGCTTTTTCTACTTTCATTATTAATCTATTTTAATTATAATAATTTGTTTATCTCTATCAAAAGCACGAAATTTATTTATTGGAATTAATTGTATGTTCTTAGTCACTGAATTCGATTTATCTACTTAAACTACTTGGAACGCAAATATTTAACTGGAACAATCGAGAAACTCTTATAATATGCCTGTGTATGTGTATTCACAATAAATAACATACTTTTTTTTATCACTTTGCAGAAGTGTGTGGTCTTCCAAAAGAGTCGGGTCCTTGCAGGAATTTCAGTGTTGTCTGGTATTTCGATGTTTCCTATGGAAGATGTGCTAGATTCTGGTATGGTGGTTGCGACGGAAACGGCAATAATTTTGCAACCTTTGAAGAATGTGAAGATACGTGCGTTAAACCAGAAGGACTTGGTACATAACATTTTATTTGTTGCTTATTTTTCTTTACATTTTGACAAACTTAAAAGTAAATCTCAAAATGAATAATCAAATTAAAAACTGGTAATGCGAAAGAGGTAATGTGTACATAAGCCAAATCGATTTTGATATATGAGAATAGTTCAAAAAGTACATGTTTATAGCGCAGATGGCTTTCCTAAAGATTCAAAAAGTACCCGTGATAGGAATTGGAATGAGGTAACTCACTGTAATATTGTCTATTGAACGTTTTTCTTTTTTAACGAACCCATAGGCATGACAGTCTTCGCATTAAAAAAAAAAAAAAAAAAAAAAACCACCACTGCTGTAACTGTTCTAACATACCCTTTCGAGACCCTTTTCGAATATGATATCTTAAATATCTTAGTTAGAGCTCTGACTCA
This sequence comes from Nephila pilipes, assembly GCA_019974015.1. Taxonomy (NCBI): domain Eukaryota; kingdom Metazoa; phylum Arthropoda; class Arachnida; order Araneae; family Nephilidae; genus Nephila; species Nephila pilipes. The sequence continues at coordinate 1,462,328 of BMAW01041570.1, read as the reverse complement.
TAAACTGGAAAATCAAAGTAAGCGCATTCAAAAGTACCAGCCTCATGTTTACGAGGAGGTCTAAACCACCAGAATTTTTTTTTTCTGTCTCAATATTCGCTTATTTGTTCTTTGAAACAAGAACAAAAGAATTTTTCAAATAGAGGATTCCAGCTTCGTCCGATAGGGTTTTGTGAGCCTCTGCAATGCTCATTCGTAAGCTGATTAGACAACTACCACTTTGGATAGTAAGATTACTTTCAATAGTTTTATTCTTCTTATTTCTGTTTTTGTTAATTATATAACTCTCTAAAAGTTCTGTTTTTTAATTAATAGCTAAGATGAGGAGGTGTTTCTTAATTGTAGGAAAGAAATTTCGTAAATGACACATCTTTGACTTTCAAAGTTGAAGACATCAGAATATAATTAGTTAATTTTTAAATACTAATTCAATTATATTGTATGAATAAATAATAAATATTATTTATGATGTATTCTGGAAATTTATGGGAGGTTCGAGGACGGTTAATTTTTGAGTATTTGGTTTATTTTTGGTTCTTTCAGACATCAAACTAAATTTTATGCAAATCGACGCTCTCTATTAAGAATTCGATAAAAACTAAATACAAGCTTCTACTGAATTTCAGAGGCTTAATTGAGATTCGCTTTTTAGAATTGATTTTAGCAAAAAATTTAACATAAATTGGTATTTGCCATAAATATTAAGTTTAATCAAAATTTTAAAAATATGTTTTTTTTTATTCCTTTTCAATTTCTTTTTCGCAAAATTTATTTTTAAAGAATTTTAGTAAAATTTTTAGCATTTTATAAATACTATATCAATTTTTTTAAACATTCTGTCACATTTATAATTGTTTACTTACACACGTAAATTGTTCTCAGAACCTAAGAATTTGACCACTGCAGATCCAAAAATTCATTTATATTAAGGAGAGCTATACATATATAATGAATCAAATCGTTACGAATACAACAAGGAGTGAAAACATGAAAATCATTGATCTCGGCATTTGGTAAAAATCTGAACTCAAAATCTGAAAAGAAATTTATAAACATAGGATAAAATGTACGAAATAATTATTGTGAACAAAATTATAGTTCAGCTAGCATTTGAATTATAAACTGTACAAACTATACCTCATTGGCTGTTACGCAACATATTCCTTTATGAGTTATGGAAACGAAATGTACCCATATAATGACAATGTTTCCGGTGAGCATTTTTTTTTCAAATATTCATTTTGTTGTCATAAATTACAAATATTTTTTTTCTCCTGCACTTGCAGTCAATAACTTAAATTATCTAAATATTATACCTGTGGTTCTATTTTAAATAAAATGAAGCCTCATTAATTGGGGTTATTTGGGGCTCTAGGTTGTCTGAATTAAACAAAGTTAATTTTGTTATTTTTCCGGCTGTCCTGATTAAGTGATGTCTGCATTATATTGGATCCGGATGAATGAGAGTGTTTCTCAGTGAATGTGTGGATAATCATTATTGACTAAAAATAGATATATTGGTGGGTATTATTTTCTTGTAACTTTAGTGGATGGTTTTCTACCCTGTGACGGTAGAGGGTAAAGGGAGATTCAAATACTCGATAGCGTCTATCCGAACTAAACTCATCGGTCTTGTTTTGCATTGCGCTTAACAATTAGACCAAAAGGGATTCCTCCTCGGGAGAGACTCTTTGTTATTAAGACAGTTTAACTTCCGTTATCGTTGGTGAAGAGAGCCGCCACATGCTTTCTCTCCGGTGTCATCGTGATAATACAAAAAAAGGACTATCTGAAAGATATTTAAGCAAAGATTGTTTTTATCAGCTCTTACTGCAATTGATATACATCCCCTCTCTCTTGTATTTAGTGTGGTTTGGATAGTTTCCTTTGACGTCATCAGGTGTCTCTAGTTAAGATGGTGAGTCAATCTGACACGCACCGATATATCACTAATCACGATTTAACAGTGGTGTCTCAGTTTAAAACACAGAGGCAAGATTTTGAGCCGGGGTATTTACAACCAATAACTCTAGGCTATGCTATCATCTAGAGTTCCAATCCTGGATCACCACCCCGATGGCCAATATTTTCCAGCCATGTTGGGAGATGGTTTCTAACTCGTGGTGGAAAGGGGAATTGGCCTTGAGCGACTGGGGCGATTCGAACCCTCGTTCTTTTACATTATTCTTAACAGCTAAGCCAAAAGGGATTTTCCCTTCGGGCTGGTTATTAAGATGTTTTAATTTATTGTAGAAGATAACAACCACAATCTCAACAACTTTAAAAGTAAAGAAAAAGAATGAAATACCTTTTGTTTTATAAAATAATGTCTGCCAATAATATCTTTACGGTGATGTGAAAAATTCTTTTCTTTTTGCAGAAGCCTGCTTGTTGCCAAAGGCCACCGGACCGTGTGAAGAAAAGATTCCCCTTTGGTATTACGACGCAGGCTCTAAGAACTGCGAATCTTTCACTTACGGCGGATGTTTGGGAAACAACAACAGATTCGTGACCAAGGAGGCGTGTGAACAGAAGTGCATCAACCTTCAACCTCCAGGTAAATATTGTCCCTTTTTTCATCCAAGAATTCACTCTTGGTATTTGATATCTATCTTTTCACAGGTACATAATTGTAACACCATAGGTTACTTTCATATTTGTATCATTCTTAAGAAATGTATACTATTTTTGATAACGTTATAGAATAATTTTTTCATTTTAAAGATGTTTAACATTTTTTAATACAATTTCTATTTTATTTGGGCTTAACTTTCATTTTGTCAGTAATTTACGCGTAAGACTTATGTTCCCTACTATCAATTATAATTTTTAAAAAACTTTTAATTTGACTATAAATTCTTGTTTGCTAAGAAAATTTTTTACTTTCAATTATCTTTGGATAATTTTGAATTGCATTTATTTCATTGTTTCTAAGGATCACAATTTTTATAGCCAATCTAAGCCTTATAAAATATAAATAACAAGGGAAGTCTCATAACCGTCGTTGTTATTCTTCGAATGTATTGTATATTTGACCCTATTTTCTATGTGTTATGATAACTGTGATATTCATCGCAGTCCGAGTCGACGTTTGCGCTCTGGCGAAAGACGAGGGCCCCTGCGATACACCAACTATCCAGTGGTACTACAACAAAGAAGCATCCAGGTGCGAGCAGTTCTACTACGGAGGATGCAAAGGAAACGCCAATAGATTTGACTCCAGACGCGAATGTGAAAAATCATGCGTTGCCTCTGTGGTTCATGGTAAGCACCTTTTTCGGGATTTAGACAATTATTACGTGATAACACTAAGTAAACAATACACATTTTTCCAGGGTTCTTCTTTTCTCAAGTTCAAAACACAATGTTTCAGATTCCTTTCAGAACTTTTAGTTTCGAACGAATTATTTTATGAAAGACAAACGTCATCCAATGTTTTAAAAACATTTTGCATAATATTTGAACAATGTGCAATATATAGTAAGGAGCAGATTATTACGGTACCAAAGAGGCTTGAAATAATGATTTTTCTATTACTAAAAGTTTACGCAATCACCATATGCTGCTTCAACATTTAATTCGCAATTTTTTTAATCTTTTTCCTTCCATATTCATATTATCTTGCCAAGTTTCAAAGCTAGTGCATTGATTTACTCTAATTTTCAAATTCGCCACAGATATGTGCGAGATTTAAGACCCAAAAATATCCAAGCTATCTTTTCTCGCCCATGAACGGTCCTGGGATATTCTAGCGATATTTCCTTTATTTCGAACCTCTTCTTTAATAAGCAATACTTATTTTTCTTCTTCCTTTCTTCGCCTTATATATAGATCACAGATAAATGCATTTGATTTGTAATTTATATACATTATAAATTAAATAAAATTAGCAGGAGTTTTGGGCACAACTTGACCAAATATAGCCCTTGGGCTGGTAAAATCAAGCAACCATTCTTAACCGAGTGCAATATTAATATTACACTCGGTCTTCGTCTTTCGAAAGTATATCAAGGCTTACCATTCATGGTTCAGCTTTTCATATTTTGCGAATTCAAAGTCTTCCATTTTTAATCCATTCAAAATACATTAAGACAATTCAAATTATCTTTTGAACCTAACTTAAACAATTTTTTTTGGCTATTAAATTACTCGGGTCAAGAGATAGAATAGAATAACTGCTCATCAGGAAGAGCATTAAGAATTCAAGATCAGTTCAGCCAAATTTTCCATTGCATTTTTTACCATACAAAATATGTGTTACATCAGTTATAATTTTAAAATGAAAATACATTACAAAATAGCATTGAAATGTCATACTGTGATTTTCTTACTGAATTGAATTGCATTTGTATTATTCTTCCTCATTTTTTTTTATATAAGAGGGTGGTTCAAAAAGTGCTTGTATTTGAAGACAGATGGCATCATTAAGGTAAATTGTTGTTACCATTGGATGCTGCTATTTGTTAATCGAAACCGAAGCAAATTTGACATTGATTCATTGATTTTTTTTTTGGTAAGTATTTTCTGACAAATCAAAATTTCATTTCTCTCTTGGAAGTTCTAAGGACATAGTGAACGATCCTCGTATTTACCTCTCCAAATATCTTAACTGATAATGGTATGGCAATGAATTAGCAATGGGATCATTTTAGTAAATTCCAGTTTCTCAAATGTGAATTTTTTGACAAATTGAACTGTGTTTATGTTTGAAACTAAATTAGCCTCTTGAAAATACTAGTCTATAGGGTTACTTAATTTCTTTCGATAACTAATCAAAAAATGTACTAATACACAGTCGTGATTATTTTAAATTAGGTTTTTGACATCATTCAGTATTCTAACTTCATGTTTTGTTCTCACTGACATTTCCGTGCCGTATTTTGTTCCCTTAATAATGCTCGTCCAATGTGTTTTGTTCTCAGTGATATTCCTTGATCCTATTTTTTTTTCCCTCAGTGATGTTCTTCCCATGTGTTTCGTTTTCGACGATGTTCCTGTAAGGACAAGTTGCAGAAAAATGATTGAAATTTTGGAAATGATATACATACATATATATATATATATATATATATATATATATATATATATATATATATAATTTTGTATGCATGTATTCATTACATGCGTACAAAAAACATTCGACAATCATATACATATTTTTTCAAAACTAATAGGCTGTTAACCCAGGTTTGGACAAATTGTAACAGATGGGGAGAAGTAAATAGTAACAATAAAAACAACAACATTGAAAATTTTTTTATCACTATTCTCTTATTAATTAATGTTCAAAATACATTTGGTAATTATTATTACATGCTACAGTGGTAAACATTTTATTATAAACCACTTAATATTAAGATAAAATTCTTTAACTAATAAACATAAAAATCAGTTTTCATCAGAAATACAGCACAATAATTAATGAGTTTCCATATCTCACAAACTAAACATTGCCTCTATTTTCCTGCATCATACTTGTAGTAGGCATATCTTTAAAAAAATATTTTCTTCGCCTTTTTTGACTATCACTTCGGTTTATAATTCCCTTAAACTTTTCCTTACCTTTTCCCCATTCTTTTATTATTTTTTTTTCTTATTAATTGTATTTTTCGGACTTTTTCTCAACGCTTTTTTTAAAGGGGGGGGGAGGTGTTAGCGAGGTTGGCTGATTTTATTTTGAGTCGACCACTATTAGGCTGTTTCCAATGTGAAACCTTATTTAGTGTTCTCATATTTGAGGGTGAAAAATAATTTTTTTCTAATTTTGGTGCCTGACGGCTCTAGAATTGATTTAGTAGATGCTTCACCAGTCATCTAGTTAATAAATTCACTAACACTTATTTCCAATTCTATCAATGATTGTTGCAGTTTAAAATTCTGTTTATGAATGCATTAGTGCCCCCTCCCCTTTTACTTAAAATTGTTATAGTGGACTGTTCTTTCCCTCTGAAAACGTGACATTTTGGCAAGTTATTACATGTAACAACTACCCGAAGCATCGTTGGGTACAAACCCGAGACTTTGTTACAATTTGTCCTATTCCATTTTTTCGGACATATCTATCTATCGATTTATAAAACAACTACACTGTGATAAGTAAAAAAATAAATTCATCTTTTTAAAACTTAATAAATGGACAGAATACATAGGCTAAATATTTTTAAAAAAAGATCAATGAACATGTCTAAAATCAAAATTTATGAAATATTTTTTTATCCACTAAACTATTTAAGATGGAGTCCTTGCACAAAACATTTCCCTACCCTTTTCGGCAGGACACTAACAGTGCTTACGTCGTACAGCCCATCAAAAGAATCATATTTAATAAAAGTGCTGATCAAAAAGTTTTATAACCGGCGCCTAAATACGTGTTAGATTTTACTCCTGCTACAACTAGTCTCTAACCCCCTATCGTATATTGATCTCGATGACGATTCTCTGTCGTGTTTCGTTTAGTTTGTTCTCAATATGATTCCACTCTCTAACGTGTTTTTTTCCCCTTAAATGTTTTTCTCTACATTATTTCATTCTCAGTAATGTCGCTTTATAAAATTTCGTTCTAAATCATGCTATCATTTAGTGTTTGAAGCTCCAGATGTTCATTTCTTAGAATCAACGTATGATTTTACTGTTTCGAAGAAATCTTTAGGAGGGAAATGGTAGCCGAGAGATTATGATCGTCATCTCACGACAGACGACGTTGTTTTTGTTGAGTCTTGGGTCCGAGTTCTGATAGCCATGCCATACAGAGGGGCTGATGAACGTTAAATTTGTCGAGGCTCCTAGTTCCCCCATTGGAGCGATGGGAGAATTTCAAGAGGAGATGCCAGTTCCAATGTCGTCTTGGTTACTTGACCTAATCTCAAAATTATGAGATCCATTACCAATAGCCTTCGTGTTGCTTCTTAGTGCAACGTTAACAAAGCAATAATTCCATCAGCCGAATACATAAGTATTAACTAAGACTTTTTCTTTTTGAAGAGAAGGATATATGTCGCCTGGCTCAAGAGATCGGATCTTGCTCCGAGTTCCGTGAACGTTGGTTCTTTGACTACGAGAATAATGAGTGCCACAGGTTCATGTACAGCGGATGCGACGGAAACGAGAACAACTTTGGATCCTTCCTCGAGTGCGAAAAGAAGTGCGGAAAGGACACCACTTCGGAAGAGCCCATGGAACTCGATTTCAAAACAGGTACATTACTTCCTCCTTATAGACAAATATAATAGTAAAAGTAGTAGTAGCAATAGCAGAAGAGATAGAGAAACAAGCAATTCCATAATGCTTGACAGGTTTGTATTATTAGTGAATGCAATACTGATAAGCCACAGTGTACCAGTTTATCGCCAAATTTTAATTTCAAATTGTTACATATAATTCTACACTGGTTTTACCATTAATTAAGTAAAAATTATGTGCATAACTATAATACAATTTCTCTTAGACATTCTATAATGGCATTAACTATGAAAAAGAGCTTTAACTAGCTGATCAAAGCAAAAACAGAAATACAACGTAATAATACCCCTCTGACTCACACACGAACAAATTATATTTAAATCATTAATACATTCACGGACAGTACGGTTATTGCAGTCAGATATTTATTCCATCCGTATGCAATGATGTTAGGAAGTATCGTGATTATTTCCCTTAATAAGTAAACGACAGATGGAGCAGTCAAAGTATTATGTTTAAATGTATGAAAATACAAATATAATATCCTAATAGGATACTTGTCAGTGCTAAAAAGTAATTCAAAAGAGGAATTTTTTGACTAATCACTTACTACTCTTCACCACCTAACACTATACGATGGTACAAAAAGGTGATCTTTCATTTGTTGGACCTACGTGTTTGAAATCCTTTCTTCATTTACAAAAAACTGTATCAAAAAGAAAAAGTAGAAACATTTTAATATTTTTGCGACATTTTCGATTTTTTGAATAATTTAAATTTGACCTTACAAGGTAACACTGTTATTGCTTTAAAGGGCTAGATAAAATGTTGCAGTTTCCACGAAAAAAATTGAAGTCAAGCTGATAATTTACATGGCTTTTAAAAAGCTAACAACTTCAGAATGCACATAATGAGAGTTCATTATCAGATGAAATTTTAACTGCTATCAAAACATATCTACTGGCGTGGAGACTAATCTTAAGGAATGTTTTACCTCAGTGAACAGTGGCAAGGAATGGTAAAGGAACCTATTCACATTGAACGGAGAGTTCGAGATAGAATTACCAGATTCAGAAACTGGATCATTTGTATTTAGACTTGTTCTCTGGCGATGGTGCAAGAGCAGGATCTGGCTCTTGCGCCATAAATCCTACTTTCTTTTATTCATTTACATGCTATTAAATATTGATCCGGTTGCATTCAGTTATTCTTCGATTTCCACAGTCGACAGATGAAATCCACCTCACATTTATTTTCAAAAGCTTATGCAAAGCTGCATGAATGGAAGTAAAATACATTCTCGTGTCTTTTCTATGTAAACCTCTCGCTAAGCAGTATAGTCAAGATAGATTTCTCATTTCTCCTGTTGCATCTTAAAATTCTTATTCAAAATTGTTTATGTTTCAATTTAAAGTAAAATCATACTTAAATTGTTTTTATCGAGCTAATAGTTCTGAAGAATTAGTTTGCTGAATAAAAGTCTCCAGTTAAATTATCGTGTGACATATCACTCAAGGATAAATACGAGACAATTCCACAGATAAATTTTTGACAGTCGTGTCTTCAAGAGTATCTAGTTTAAGTAAAAAAAAAGCTGTAAAATTCCAGATGTCTTTTGTCTCGAATTTGTAATTTTGAAACCAGGTATTCAGCACTGGTTATCCTGAAAAACAAATAAGAAAGCATATTGGAAATTGAACCAGATTTTAAAATTACGTTATCGTATTTTCCTCCTAACGTGAATTTTTAGTTATCAAGAAATAGTCTTACTCTTCTCACTAATAATTTGATCATATTTTTAAAAAATTTCTTTTGGTAATTATTTTGTCATAATTTTATATAAGCAATTATTAAAGTACATGAAGATTACATTGGCACCTAAATAATGTGTTTTATTTTCACATCATCGGCATATTTTACTCAACAGCCTGGGGGATGGAGGGGGCAAAGCCTTCTTTTCAAGATTCCTGCAAGATAATATGATAATATGCTTTTTGCCTTAGTGTGCCAGTTTCTCTCCCCAATCATCATCAAAACTGATTCAATAGAACTAAGCCACCATAGTTTTGGTCATCCTCTTTTCGAACTAAAGAAGGGCTTTGCAACGAACATCTTTTATTGGATTTTTTTCTTCTATTCTAAAAATATGAGAAACCCAGTTTACTTATTTCACTTATTTTCACAAGAAATCTGAAAATAAGCAAATAAATTTTATTTAGTTTACGAAAATGGATCTGTAATATAACCGAATAACATTGGGGGAGGGGAGAGTTTTGGAAACACTACTCATAAGATATAGTGCTAAAATAGAAAACAACAAACCAAGTGACATGAATTTCTTTATAGTGATTCATACATTTTGTTCTCTAAGAATATTGCTTCCTGACACAAGATCCCGGCCCTTGCAATCTGGCTGAAGTAAATTGGCACTACGACTCCAGTGACGGAGTGTGCAAGGAATTCTATTACGGAGGCTGCAAGGGCAATCTCAACAGGTTCAAGACCAGGAAAGAATGCGAAACGTCTTGTTTCCAGGCCCAAGGTAAGTATATATTGAGAGGATCGTTCATCATTATTTAATTCTACTGCCATCTTTCAGTCTAATTAATGAATCAATAATTACTAGAATCCAGTTAAAAATGCATGAGCACAATATAAACTACTTTTTTTTTTTATCATTGAAGAATATATAAAATCTCTCTCTTTCGAATTCTAATTTACGCATCAATTCTAGATTATGATCAACTAATAAAGTCTTAGCTTACCAATTACTCGTTCTGATTCACTTACTTCTGGCAAACCGCCACTTCTTGTATTGGTACGTTAACTGCTTACAAATATTTATCATCCTGGCGTGATCCTTTATCTTCCTTCATTGTCCTTTCAATTCTATTTCATTCAAATGTTGCTACCTAATTTAATTCACTATACTTATTATTTTTATCTAATTTACCACATCCCGCTTCATTTCGGAAGGGACAAATTATAATCCAAGTAATTCAAATCACTGTTTAGCTTCCGAGGTTACTGAAGAGAAAATCGCAAACATTCCAATATTTCGATTTTTCCAGCCACAATATTTCGTTAAATAAAGGTGATGATAACCTGAAAAGCGTATTTAAAATTCATTAAGATTGATTTAATGGCTTAAAGTTATTTGCAGTATTTTCCTCAATATAATTTGTTTCCTTAAGAACAATGATATGAATTATTTAATTAGGATAACATTAAAAAACTAATTTTTATATTATTTTTGAATTTTTACTTTTTTTAGTTCAATGAATTTTTCAATAGCATTATTAGAATGAAGTAAATGAAATAATTCAAAAAAGAGGAATAGCTCAGCGTCACATTTTATGAGATTCAGCTCTGTTGTAAAATCTAACGAGAAGATATTTTTTCAAAGAATCTTGGAAACTTTTCTTAATGGATCTGCTTAATAGCTCTGGTGTATATAAACAGAGCTATCGATAGTTTATATATATAGTTCATAACCATTCTCTGAAACATTTTACGCAATATTTAATTATACACATAAGCTGGCATAAAATTTTAATACCTCCAATAAAAGAAGTTATTTGAATTTATAAATTAATAACTGTATAAACTTTCCGTTAAGGAAAATTTATACAGTTAGACTCTCAACTCGTGGCAATCGGGAACCATAATTACCAAACCGCGAGTTACACTGTTAATTGAGCCGTTATATAAAAGTTAACATCGATATGAATTTTCTGCATTACGTTTACACTTTTCTACAAAATCTTTGATTATTACGGAAATCACTTACACAAGAATAAAACCTTTATAACTTTTGAATGGTTGAACGTACATCTAATATCAGTGACCACAAGATCTGGAAAAAATGTCTTTGATAAAAAAAAAAAAAAGAGAAAAAAAACCCTCCAAACTGGGACAGTTCATTTTTTGAAAGAAATGGTGATTAATATCGAATCCAAACATTCAAACCCAAAAAGTATTGAAAAAGTTGTCGACTCTGTCTTAGCTCCGAAGTTTCAAAGGGTGTATCACAAAGATAACCTTTTGTTTATCTCCACTTAGTTGGAATTTTATCTTCTCTCTTTTTGGGACAAGAGTCGCTATCTGCACTTTACAGTCAGGGAATTTGCGAGTTCGGGTTTGGTAAAAGATTCCTATTCTACATTTGCGCTTCTTTATTGTTCCTTTTTAGGTGAGCAAGCCCCACTTAACATAATTTTTTTCTCATGTTTCTAATTTCACTTATTCGTAGTATATGTTTGCTATTATTAACTGAAGCTCAGTGATATATAAAATAAAAAAAAAAAGAAAAGAAAAAGGTATTACTAACAGGAACTCCAGAATACTTGTTTGTTTACGGCGCAAAAACCAAAACTGGTTGAATTACACCTAACAGGAAGTCTTGATGTGATTTGAAAAAAGATTAATCTGATTATTATGAAAAGAAAGCCATTGTAAAATTACAAGTGAGATCCCGAGAAAACGATCCACGAGTCCGCTTAACTCGCAGTTAACGAGATCTTAGACTTAAGAACGGGGGGGACCTCAACCTCCGATCGAACTGCTAAACTTTCAGATAAATGGTAGGAGATGGGAATGCTCTGTGAGTGACTACGCCTATATCCAACAATAGCATCAACTATTACCGACCCCCTCTAACGATTTGAAGCTGAGGTAGGGCACACAAGCACAGATGGTAAATTTGATGCTCCCACCAAGTGCGAGTTGAGTAGTGTTATTCGCTTTGTCAAGCAGAAGGGGGGAATGCGGACAAAATTCGCCGAAAAATGAGCCGGGTATACATGAAAACTTTATGAGAGATGGCGTTGTTTAAGTGGTGTTGAAAATTTAAAGACGAGCAATCCAACGTTCACGATGTTGGGGGACAAGAATGCAAGTCCATTAGAACAAACCTTCAACAACAGTTAAAGTTTGGCTTCGAGTTTTCGGGGCCAAAGAGTGTCTTGCTTGTTCAGTAAAGAAACCCGGGAGTTCTCTACTATCAGGGCAGCTGTTTATTCTCAGACCTAAAGACAACTATGAAGAGATATTTTAAACAAAAGAAAAGGAGTAGAGCTTCGAAATAAAGTGCAAGATAATTTCACATCATTGGCGGCAACGTTGTTCGAAGGGAAGATCGGAAATCTCGTCCACCGATATGACAAATGCCTGAATCTTCACGGTGATTATGTCGAAAAGTAACCATGTTTGTACTTAACTTTTGGTAACAAATTCATCTTGTTCTGCACTATTGTCTCTTTTTATGATCCATCGGAGGTTTAAAAAACGATTCTCGTAGGATTAATAAACATTAAGTAAAGGAAATATATTTATGCATGTATAGATGTATTGTAATGTAACGGTAGAAGATGTTTTTGTAAGCTCGAGAATGTTTTGTTAGAGTGTAGTTGTTGTTCCATTTTCACTTGAGGGTCAAAAACAAGTGGGTAATGTGGGTAAGTGGCTATTCTTTATGGAGTGAATAATTCTGAGAAAAGAAAAGAATATTTTAAAACAGAGCTATTTTTAAAACAAAAAATAGAGTTTTAGTATACATGAAAAACCGCCATAAGTTGTCTGAAAGAATAGATGACCGGTCCCTATTTTACTTTTTTACGCTAATCGGTTTGGTTGTTTATTAACGTCCCTCTGAGAAACTATACGATTGCTGTCGGCAACAGACCTCGAAATTGTGAACATCGGTCAAATGACGAATTCACGCCAATCGGAACATTAACCAGATAATGAAATGTTGGGTTGAGTCTAATCATGTGACATATAATTGCACACATTACTTCTCAAGGTTGGGCCGCGGTAGCCTAGTGGTCAAGGTCGTGGACTAGCGGCCGGCAGTTTTCGTTCAGTCACGGGTTCGATCCTTGACAGCCAAAGACCCGCCGTGTAGCCGGGGCTGATACAAGTTAAATCTGTTCGGGGCCCAAAGTCCTCCCGTTGGCGTAGTGTGGATGTTAGGAGAGGGGGTGCCAGCTCAGGTTTCGTCCTCATCACTTGACCGTGGTTCTAAATTACGAGGTCCGTCGCCAATAGCCCTCGTGTTACTTCTAGTGCGACGTTAATAAAAACTAACTAAACTACTTCTCAATGTTAGATAAAAAAATTACAAAAGTACAAACAAACACATACTAACTATGTCACTGTTTTTGAAGCGAAGCAATAGTAAAATACATTTTTAAAAGGAAAACACTATACATTGAGAGTGATTAACAAGTAGATTTAGTTACTTCCTCAACTGAGTCTGTTTTAGACCAGCTTAGCCGATTACATTTAATAGAACTTCCATTATAGCTTCTATCTGAATAAAAACTTCTCAACAGGTTCTTTACCAAGAGGGTGTATATTTTTGAATTTTAAATGTACTTATTAAAATTCTAAGGATTGTCGAAGTCCTCAAGTGCACCCTTGGCGTGGTATGGAAGTTTGGAGATGGAGGTGCCCCTCGGGTATCATCCTCATTACTAGAGAGAGGTTTAAAATTAAGAGGTTTGTCTCCAATTGCCCACTTGTTGCTTCAAGTGTGACTTTAATAAAACAATCACATAATCTCAATTGTAGAATTATAATCCACATGTTTCGTGGTTTTTAGTTAAAGTTGAGAGCATTGTCGTTGAAATATTGTTATTTTTTCCCTAAAAAGATCTTAAGATCACCCTTCACGTCATTTTATTATTTTAATTATGGACAACTGTTGTTTGACAGATTCATTTGGATTTCGAGGATCTCTCCTGGTGTGGTGAAAAATTTAAGAAAGAAAGCTACTAGTTTAACTATCACCCGCATCATTCGATAATTTATGATAACTATATTGCTTTATAATAAAGCTTTATTTTTGCGTTATTTAATGGTATATTGATTTCCGCGCACAGTTATAAAAAAAACTTGTGACGTCAGAATTTATAATTAAAGCTTCATATTGCAAATAAAATGCTTAGAAATATAATTAAATTAGAAATATCTAACATTTAATGCAGTTTCCGATTTTGTAAGACTTATTGAAAATTGGCTCTAAATTTTTTTTATATTTTAGTACATATCTACTCCTCACAAAGTATTAAAATGTATACGAAGCATAACAATTTAGTTCAAGTTGTGCAAAATAATATGGTTATATAAATGTAGAATTTTCGTAAAATTAAATAATTTTAAAGTTACCCTGCACGAAATATGTGTGAGTGAGTGATGAAAAAAAACGTGATTAAAGAAATATAAAGAAGGAACTTGAAAGTTTTTCCGAACAGTAAAGTTGGTCAGAAGTAATCATGTATATTTTTATCATATCTCCGGAGATAATTAGAATATTTTAATGAGGTTTTTTAAAGCATTCAGTAAAATCCATATCCACTTTTCCATCCATACACTTTTTTCAGAAAATAGAATTTTTTTTTAAGGTTTAAGGGCCGTGAGACTTTTAAGAGATAGACATTAAAGCTGTGGTTCATTAAATAACACTTTGCTGACTTTTTGCTTTCAATTAGAATTATAGCGTTAATATGCACGATCACCGTAATCGCATTTTTCTCTCGTTTCCAGATGTATGTAGCCTTGCAGTTGTTCAAGGTCCCTGCAGTGGGTCCTTCACGCAATGGTATTATGATAAGGATAAGGAAGACTGTTTGGAGTTCATCTTTTCTGGATGCCAGGGCAATGCAAATCGTTTCAACACCAAAGAGAGCTGCTATCAGAGGTGCAAGAAGGAAAAGCTCACCACTCCGGCTCCAGTGGTACCTGATGGTGAGGGATGTTCTAATTTAGCTTATTTTTAGCAGGAAACTTTTTAAGACAGATTTTTTTTCTTTTAACAATCACAAATTTATCCGCAACTCTGATGCTGTCTCCATTTGACTCTAGGTTTGTTTTACCATTTGCGAATGACCTATTTTTGTATTTCTATCACCATATGAAAATAAAAACTTATTTCAGATTTACCAGAAAGGAATCTGAACTTCGTTAAGTTGTGGATCAAAAGGGAAATATATTTTAGCTTCTAGCGCTCCGAACATCCAAATGTCTTTTCACGTACTTTAATGAGGCTGTAACATAGCTTGTTTCAAGGAGTCAAGTTGCCTGAGATTTAAGGTTCGAAACTCATTTTCAGCACAATTAATGGGGTGTTTGGAATTATTGGGGGCTGCTATACGTTCATTATAGAGGAGCTGTAAGGCTCGACATTACATGCAATGGAAATTTGGAGAGTTAAGTGCCAACTTGTGATTAAATTCGTCATTTGATTTAGGGATCTATTGCTTCGTAGGAATTATGTAACTCCAATGTGGCATTACATATGATCTAGAAAGAATTAAATAAACATTTACTAAATGTAAGGGAGAAAATCGTTAGCAGGATATTTCATAATTTCAAGTATTCTTATCCAAAAACACCTAAAATAATTATTGAAAAAAAATTCAATTCTGAATACATTGTACCCCACTGAAAAATCATTTCTCTGTTTTATTCTTTCTTTCGTACAAAGCGTGGAATTAACCCTTTCGAGTTTAACTCAAAGGGGAAAAAAGGATGATATTTTTGTGTCCGTCGCATATTAGAAAATTCGAATTATAATGTTTTTAGAAAAAAGTTTCTCATTTTGGTTAACAGTCGAAACAAGATGTTTTGATCCATTTACAAGCTTGTTTTTGAAACTTATTTTAATTTTTGATTTTAAGTTTTAAAGCAGGTAGTTGAATAACTTTTTTAAAGTGAACCAAACAAAAACAAAACATTTCCATAATACGCTGTTAAAGAGCTAATTTTTTTGTGTATGTTAGATCACATTTTTTTAATTATTAGTTCAGATTTTTTTTATTTCACTCCTTTTTCTCATTATTTTAAATTGCTTTTTTTTTTGTGTGCATATATCCCTGTTCTTGAATTACTTATAAAGTTCCCTTGTTTTTGTTCGACAATTCCCTGTATTTTTATTCCGATTAATGCTGAAAAAAAGAGGGGAAAGGTGTATGGTTACATCATTGCATTTATTGTTGATTCTTTGTATGTGTATTGTTAAGTTGAACATTATGAATCACTTATTTTTGTGAATTATTTTTCGCAGGTACTATTGTAGGAGAAGAAGTTAAGATAGAAGATAAACTTAATCTTCCCATTATAATAAAGCCTCTCTAGTAGGACCCTTTTACTCGGATAACTCTGATAGGTCTTCTCGAAGATTTATTATTATTATTTTTTTTTATTTGAGAAATGATTTGCAAATTTTCTTAACGACGTATATTTGTTTCATTCAAGTATTTTGAAAATCCATTTACTGAAAACTTCTAACAGTGTATGTACGAAAGAAAAGAGGGCAGGAAAGTTTACAAATATTCTGTGCAATGTCAATAAAACCATTGTTACACTTGTTAGTGATAAAAGGCCTACGGTGCTACATTGCCTAAACTGAAATGCAATAAAACAACTTTAAGCGTGCTTATACTGTTTACGATGTGAATGCTATTATTTTCCGTAAATATGATTCATATTCGATTTGTTCAATATAAAAATGATTTTCTATAAGTAATTTTTATTAAATTTAATTTTTTTCCACTCTCTGGTTAATTCAAATTTTCGATATCCAAAAATGGCTCTGGTTCCAATTAATCCGATTTAACAAGAATTCATTGTTCCTTTGTTGGGAGAGTGAACATATGTAATGAACAGAATATTGGTCTTTTTTCACTGAAATTGACTTTCTCCAATGACATTTTCATGACATTTCAGGAGTTCACATGGAAATATGTAAAGATTTATCTTACGGCAACAACAATTTTAGTTTAAGATATATTCAATATACTATATATATATATATATATATATATATATGAAGTATACTAATGTATAATTCAATTTTAATATTTAATTAATAATTTGATTTTTGTTGCTTAATCGATTACTATCATATCGTTGATTGTACATGTTGAGCAATCGTTTGTAAGTTGTCATCATTTCTGTACTTAAGAAACTTGTATGCTTTGATTTGAATCAGTAGTTAGTTATGGAATAAAGAATGCCCTAATATTCGAGGAAAAAGTCATTTTAGTTAAGAGTTTTTACGTAATAATTTACGTTTAGGCGTTTGATGTTTTTAACCCCGTGGATGGAGAGAGAGTCTTGTTGTCCAGGAGTCCCAGTGGAATTTCGTACCCTCGATCTCTCGGTCCGAAAAAAAATTGACTGGTTGATTTTTGCAGTGCTCTTATCAACTAAGCCAAAATGGAGATCTCCCTTCGGGCTAGTTATTAAGGTGTTTTAACTTATGTCTTTGTTATTGAAGAGCACCGCATATTTACCTTCCAGTATCATCGTGATTATACGAAGAGAAGCATTCTGAATTGCATTTGTGGAGAAAGTCGCTTTTCTAATCATTACTCTAATTGATATACATCCCCCCCCCCCGTTGAACTGAAATTCGTTTTGAACAGTTCCCATTTGGTGTCATCGGTTGTCTCCAGTTGAGGGGTAGGTCTATTTGACATGTACACAGGACATGTAGGTCTATTTGACATGTCATTAGTTGTGATTTATTTGTGTTTGTCTTAGACTCACAGAGGCAGGTGTTTTTGAATTTGGGGGGGGGGGGCGTATGCAACCAGTAGTTCTATGTGGTGCTAACATCTAGTGTTCAAATTCTGGGCCACCACTTCGGCTTCTTGATGTTTTTCGTAGTTATTTTTTACAGATAATAAAGGATTTTATACGACTTTTTAGAATCCAATATTCGTAATGACGATAACACTACAATAAGATTTTGCAATGATTATGATGTTTCAAGGTAAAAGTGAAATCTGTGAAATGTATAACAGATACTTAGTTTTTGTAGAATTAATACAATGCCATGCTTCCCTATTTTCTAGACGTCTGCGCTCTTCCTCAAGAGCCTGGACCGTGCTTGGGTTATTACAGAATGTGGTTCTACGACGTTTCGGACAACATCTGCAAGTCTTTCGTCTACGGAGGATGTGAAGGAAATGGAAACAGATTCGATAAGAGGACAGATTGTGAAGCTAGCTGCATTAAGAAGACCGTCAAAGGTCTGGTTTTCTGACATCTCCACCAAATTTTGAAACTTTTCCTTAATCCCTCTCCTTTTGCTCATTTTAATTTTTTTTTATCAAAGCATGAATGATATTTCTAGGATTTCTTAAGTATTTAACATTTTGACAGGATAATTTCCAACAAGAATAGATACTTATCAAAACAGTATTTATCATTAGACGAGTGTTTTTGGAAAAAAAAATAGATTAAAAAATTGAATCTATAATAAAAATGCTTTTCGAGTATACTTGTTGATGGAAATACTTCTACAGTGATCATCCTTAGAAAAGAATAGGATTCATGAAACAAGTTTTAGAGCTTAAATTTGTTTCAAGACAACAAATAAATCTACTGTTGATATGTTACTCCTGATTTGTAAAACATAGTATTATTTGTAAAAGAATTGCGCATGTAATTCTCCAAGTAACAAAATTTTATAAGTGCCAATTTTTTCCCCTTAAGCTTAAAACAGATAATTAAATTGTTCATTTTTTACCAACACAGTAAAGAATTAACTTAATAGGCAAATATATAGGTATAGGACAAAATAATAGGAACACCTGTGATAAAAGGAGAATTTCTTATTAGTAAGGGGTTGGGTCACCTTTGGCCTGAATGACAGGTTGCATTCGACGTGGGGGTGACAAATAAAGGTCTTGAACAAAGTTCATCGAAATTCGCACCCATTTCTCGTGCAGGGCCTTCTCGAGTTCAGATAGTGTGCGGGGAGGAGGAAACTGAGTTTTGACTTTGTTCTCTTAAAAAAAACCCACAAAAACTCAAAGATGTTCAGATCAGGTGACTGAGGACACCACGTTGAATGTTCCACTTCATCATCAGGCTCATGTGAACGAGACGTGTGAACTGGAGCGTTGTCATTTTGGAACACAAGACGTTCTCCCGGAAAGAGAGTCTGAAGCATAGGGTGAAGATGATTTGAGAGAATGCTTCGATAATGGTCGCCTGTGATCATCTCCCTCAAGACAAAGAGAGGCCCCAATCCACGGGAAGATATTGCGCCCCACATCATCACAGATCCTCCTCCATGTTTTACGGTTGGAACCAGGCAGTCAACATAAAATGCTTCTGTCGGTGTTCGCCAAACGAACACACGTCCAGTGGTCTGGAATAATGTAAATGAGGATTCATCAGACTAGATGATTTGTTACCATTGCAGTTGTGTCCATTTTAGATGGTCTCGGCACCAATGTAGTCTCTTCATAGAATTCCGGGCCGAAACTAATGGTTTTGGAATAGCTGTCATGAGTGTTCGTAGCATGCAACTCCCTTTGAATAGGTTTCATGCATACGGGGTTCTGAAAGTGGGTATTAATTTCGGACGTTATCTGCGATAGTGTAATCTTGCGCTTTCGGGCGATTATCCTCTTCAACACCGGTCTATCACGGTCCTTCTACTGTCATACCCCTTAACACAGTGGTCCTTGAAACACCCTCAAGGTTGGCTGTTCTGGACACAGACCCTCCAGAAAGGCGATGGATGCATCTTTTCATGTCGGAGAGGTCGGACATAATCATGCTTTGCTAGGAAGGTAATTTTTTCGAGCAGATCTCACACAACCAAATACTTGACTGATACCTTCCTTTTAGCTGGGTGGCACAGTGTTGCGACGCGTGGAGGCCATTTATTGGACGGTCGAAGGAACACACATTTTTAAATGGGTGTTCCTATTATTTTGTCATATATCTGTATGTTTATAGTTTTGAAGAAAAGTTACGTATTCATTTTTCAAAGATCTATAAGAATTTCGTTATTTGCTGAACTCGTTTCATTCTTTATGTTTGTCACATATTATGATTCATTTTCATATCCCATTAGACTTTCTCGGAATAATTCTAAATTATTTCGCATGTTATAGATTTACTTTTAACTATATTTCAAACTTGAATAACTGATTTAATTGATAGGCATTTTGTTATAACAAGTAAATTTCGGGAAGCTGTTCAAGTTAAAACAAATATATCTATTTTAATGCATCATATTTTATTTACATGTTCTTCCAAATTACTAACAAGTTTTATTTATCTCAATAAAGATCAGTTTTACCCTCTTTTCCTGCTTGGTGCCCTAACTAAAATGCATGCTAACGTTTTATTTTCAGTTAAAGAGCCAATCCCTGTGACTCCTCCACCTGTCCGAATAACCAATGAAGGTATGTTATGACACAATGAATATTTCAATAGAATAAGAAAGAGTTCCGACGAGTGAAATTGAATTTGATGCATAATTCGATTCTTAAGATTCTGAACCGAACTTTAAAGTGTTTATAGACTTTTTTTTTCTCTTTTTGAATAAGGGTTGCATTCAAAACACCCGTAAACTAGAAGATTGAAGTTCTTTTAACATTCATCTTCCATTGTTATTTTTATGTGAGCGTTATGTAGGGTATTCTGTTACGTATCATTTCTGGAGTACTTTAGCCGGGTTCACATTTTGCAAACATCAGATTTTTCGCTTATCGACGACGTAATGAATCAGTAATAAAAACTTTCGAAAATAAAACATTTCATTTTTATAAAAAGAATCATATCATTTTGAATTATTTTCCAATAAAACTTATATCGTATAAGTTAAAGAGATAAAAACGTGCAAAATGTGGCGAATTATCGCTTGCATACCGTTAACGAAAAATACTTACGGTTTTTTTTTTTTTTCCCGAAATAGTGAATCACACCACCCCTTAATTTAACTTAGAAAAGTTCTCGGCTTATGCAGGGAAATATAAGGTACATAAAAGTTATTTTAGATATATAGTTTGATAAATCAGTATATGATTTATAATCAAAAACATTTAGCTTACATCAATGCTTGAGACACTTTTCTAACTAAAGAAATATAGCAGGTCTGAATCCTGTTTCATAATTGCATTAGGTAATAATAGCTACAATACTATTTACGATTATTTCAAATTGGTTAAGAATAAAGCCAAAATTGAGCACAAATTAAACTCAGTAACAAACGGAATTCGAACTTTTAATAATCTTATTTTTCTTTATGATTATTAAAATTTCTTTTTTACGTTGGCGCTTAATCGTCTTTTTTTTTTCTTTGACCTAAGATGTGTGCCGTTTGCCCGTGGAGCCCGGTCCTTGCAACGAGGCCCATCCCAGGTGGTTCTACGATGCTCAAACTCAGAACTGCCTCCCGTTCGTCTTCGGTGGATGCGGCGGGAACACCAACAGATTCAAATCATCCGAACTCTGCTTAAGATTCTGCACCGGAGTTACTGGTAATAGATTCATGGAAAACTTTGCGAATTTACATTCAAAACTTACGTTTAAAAAGACCTATGTGTACCTTAAAAATTTATTCCGCTATTTAAAACGCGCTTAATTATCTGTGTACTGTATTGGCAGTTCAATTGGAGCTATTGAGCCTTTGCGGCCATTTAATTCCACAATAGAATTTAGACAACTGAAAAAATTCTCAAAATCCCACTGTTTTAATGCTTCTAAATTCGAATTAAAGATTTTACTGAATTAAATTTAAATACTTTTACAGTCAGAGATTTCAAAAATGAAGTGAATTAATTTAGATTTAAGCGAAGAGATATCTCCGATAACGCATTACAGGGTGTGGGGAAGGTTGGGTATCCACCGTCCAATAGGGGTGAAGAAAAAATAGCAATTAGCTAACTATCTATAACTAATGGTTCCAGTAACGGACACTGACACTCACAAAATCTATACGCAGTTAAATTTTAAAATATTTAATAAAGAAACATCTATAAATTTGGCCGATTAAATCGACCCGAAACGAATTACATCTTTCTTGTACAAGAACAAACAAAGAAGTGCCAGATAGCTTATTAAAAGTAATATCGTTATGATGGAGAGCAGCTCCCTCTTGCGTTGAGGCAAGATGGTTACATTGGTTGCGGTATTTTCCACAAGGGGAAAAGTAGCACTTGTCAGTGAGTAAAAGTTCAGACGAGCTGAGAGAGCACGAATATCCATGAGTCAGAAAGTCAAGTTAAATAGAAATTATGAGATGCTCGCGTGGTCTGTGGAATTTTTGGTTGAAATTATTGAAAATGTATCTTTCAATTTTTTGAAGGGAAGAATTTTGATTATTATTTAGCTTGTTAAAAAAAATTAAGGCTATTATCTGAATTATGTGCTCAATGGTAAGACTTCTAAGCGCTGTTCTGGGGTCCTTATTCCTTATGAACCAGTATGAGTGACTAAGTTCCTTGATAACTTTGTTCTGAATAGTTTCAAGAATATTGTTGATAACTTTGATAACATTGTTCTGGAAGATTTATAGTATATTAATTTGTTGCTGAGCTCTTTTCTCGTGAGCCATCGCGCGTGACAAATTTGCTTGATAATATTGGCTGATGATACCATCTTCGCTTTTGTTTGGAAAAGATGATCTCATCGGCCGTCAAGGTTAAGACGAAGAATTTGTGAGGCCCAAAAGGCGTCATGATCACAAATACGAGTAACTGAGACTTAGGCAGCTCTCCAATGAGCCATAATGCTTAATGAAAACAACTAATTTTCTATGGTACGAGCACCATCTCTCGGAATTTCGTAAGGACTTTTGAACGGTTCTTGTAACTTCAAATAACCACGATTTCCTTAGATTTACCTTTCACTACCTTCTTTCTGAAAGTGTCCCAGCAATCAGTTTTCTTAAAAGATTTAAGCTATTGTTCCGTGTTCTTTTAAGGCAGAGGAGTTTTGATGATGGAATAATTTCTCTATAACACTATGCAGAGAGAATAACTCATTCTAACTGAGAAAGAACAATTTTATTTTTCTACATTTTCAATATTCAAGTATTTTGCCTGGTGAGAATCACAGACGTTGTTTTGTATAGATATCTTTATGTATCAAATGTATCTTTCAGTGATGCACCCATCAGTTCTACATATTGTGCTAGGTTTTCAATTATATATATATATTATTTAATCTGAATTAATATATATTGTATTTTTACTTTTCAAAAATTATTATTTACTTGCTTAATGTACTGTTTAATTTTACAAAGTAATATTTCACGTATTTTTCTTTTATTAATCTACGATGATGAAAAGCTTATTTTCTTTCATAAGCCACTCGCCCCGAGCGGCCAATTGTAGTCGTTCCTGTGACGACATCAACCGCCCAACCTACACAGTGCCCACCATCCAACTGCGGCGAAATACGGTGTCCTTACGGCATTGAAGAATCCTTTGACGCCAACGGCTGCTCTTCATGCAGATGCTCTAATCCTTGTGAGGTAATATGAAAAAGAACGTCTTTCCTTTACTACTAGTCTTTTGATTATAGGGTACCTGAGAAGAGTACGCCCACACTTCTTTCAAACTAAAATTATGATGGACACAATAAAGTTGAAAGTGTGAATGCCATTAAGCTTTTCGTTTTATCTT
Organism: Nephila pilipes; assembly: GCA_019974015.1. Lineage (NCBI taxonomy): Eukaryota > Metazoa > Arthropoda > Arachnida > Araneae > Nephilidae > Nephila > Nephila pilipes. The sequence goes on along the minus strand of BMAW01041570.1, from coordinate 1,438,710 downwards.
TCCTCGTAACAAAAGAATTTGGTTTTTATATTTTCAGTTTAAAATAATGCAAAGCATCTCTTTTTGCAGGTATTATGATCAGTGAAAATAATAATCCCATTTTCTATTTTTCTTGATTAATCTTTATCCACCATGTCTTACTTCACTTAAACGAAAGTAGCGATAAAATAGATAAAACGTTATTCATTTTATGAGCAAAAAACTTTTTTTTCTATTAGAATGAATCGAATGTAAATAAGAAAAGAAGCCATGTTCTTATTCCTCATTCAAAATGATGATGTCCGCGGCAATATCACCCGTATTTCTTTTCCATGCGGCGTTAAAAAACATTTGCAATCGCAATCACTGTTTTCTGACATGTTAACTAAACCATAAAAAAAATTATAATAAAAAAGAGTAGAATAAGCATAATATTAAATATAATTAACAAATAAGAAACATGTAACCTCTCACGCTGGTATGACACTCTCTAATGAAAGTAATGCAGTGATTGTATTACCTGTAATCATAGATTTCTAAAAACAATGTGATTTATAGATCCATAAAAGTTTTGTGAAAATCCATCACATATTATTAAACAGCATAAAAAATCTTAGCGGAAGAAAAGCTCATTACATTTCTCCAATTCCTTAACATTCCACACGTTGGTAAGTTTACTTTTTGTAAACTTACCAGATCAAAATAACAGTGACATGAAAACATTGATAACCTCGTCCTGAAGTAAGGTTATTCGTCTAATCCCACTCAATGCATTGCTATAGCTTTTTAACTTCCTTTTCGAATTAGTTTGAGTGGTCTGTTGGTTAGCTTAGAAAAATAACTGTGAAAATACCAAGTGGCTGTATTACCTGCACTGGCCGTATTATCCTCAAGTACCTTACAAAAATGAATTATTTTCTTGTATTTTTAAGCCATGTATTACTTTGATGAAAAATATTAAAAAAACTTTTATATATTCTATTTATTCCATGCAAGATTAATTGTATGCAACACACACCAAAACACATATGTATATTTCTTTCTCTGAACTATCTTACTCATGATGCACAACTTAAATTATCTAGGATGTGGTAAGTAATCTTGTTTTAGTAATTAAATCGACAGCATTATAAACAATGTTGTTATGTGGCTGATCGTCTTTCGAGTGCAAGAAAGGTCCACGCAATTAAAAACTAGGTTCCTTCAGAGAAAATCCAGATTTATTCTCAAAATATAGAACAGCATAAATTCAATGTTTGCATAATCACTGAAAATAACAATTTAAATTACAATATAGCATTAACACATATAGTCTGCATATTCTACATACAATAGCTCTCCAAATTCATGCACACAATATCTTATTTATGTCCTCTGAGTGAGATCTGGTGTAGGGATGTTTAAGATCTTTGTAGTTCTATAATACCAAACCTTGATATTGAACCCAAAAATTCCTGTTTCGAGAAAAATCAAATTATTATACTATGTTTTAGATATCCTCTTTCAGGAAATGTAAAAGCAACACACAAGAAGTCGTTGATTGTGTGTGATCACCTCATTCCTATGGTCTCTCTTGAAAACTCAAACCAGTAATAATTAAAAACCTTCTGACACACTTATAATACTCGTATAACAAACAAAAGCTAGGCGTCCAAGCCATCATTTGTAGATTTGTTTGTAGACACTCTAGGAATCTCAATTTTTAAAAGGAGCAGAAAACCCATCCGACCTGCACCGACTATAATTTTTCCTTGGCCTCTCCCAAGCATCTTGGATTTGACAGAGAATATATAATTACATCATTACCTCTTACCTACGTTTTTCTGAATATTGTTGGTATCGTTGACTTGGTCCAGCCATCGACTCGACCATCTTAGGACTAAGTCAAAACAACATTTCCCGCAGACCTTACTTCATATGACTTTTTCTACGTGTACATGAAAATTGAGGGATCTAGATTTGCTGCCACTGACACCTCTTTAAGAGTCTACAATGGTCTTTCCTTTGTTGACGTGATCTAAGTAACAACGTCTTTTGAAACCACTTTAAGCGGCTCTTTTGAGCTTTCTGTGATACGAATGGTATTGTTTAACTCACACGAAGTCCCCCTCTTTCTCTATTTTTCTTTTTTTTCCTTTATCTCTCTCTCTCTCTCTTCCTTCCTTTCTCTTTCGTTCTGTCTACCTTGTTACGAGGTTCGCAAGCCTGCTTCCCTCTAACTAGCCTTTTTAGACATTTCTAAGACATTGTTTGATTGAAAAGCTTCGACTTATGCTTTATGTAAATCAGCATTTCTATTTTAAGAAGTGTGGTTAAGAGATAGATGGGAAATAGCATTTATCAGCAGAGAAGAGTTTAAAAAGGGATTAGTAATAAGAGGGAAATTATAGGATATTGAAAGTTGGAAGAATCAATAGTAGCTGCGAAGAGTTTAACAGAGTAAGTGTGTGACACATTTCCTTCCTTATTTAACCCTACAGCTATCTTAAAGTTTTAATTAAATAGACAATAAGTTCAAAACTCCATTAGGACAAAAAAGCAGGACAAAGCACTGTATTAACTACTAAGAAACCATGCAAGTCGTTCTCTCATTAATCCTTCTTAAATCAGTCATTCTTAATTTATGTTCTACTAATTAAGTCTTAGCCTACTTAATCACTAGTTCCGATTTACACACTTCTTGTTCAACACACAGGTTCAACTCCAGTTGTTTTAACTAAGAATTACTTAAATATGGATTGCAAACATCTATTAACCTGTCGTTATCCTTTATCTCCATTCTCTTTCCTTTCAATTCTATTTCACTTATATATCTCTCTTTCAATTCACTGCACCTCTTATCTGCATGTAATTTACCTGTTCATGTTTCATTTTGGTTGGTTAGAAATTGTAGTTTTATGCAATTCAGACTATACAAAAAGTCTCCGAAGTCTAGTGAAGAGAAAATCTCGAATACTCCAACACCATAAGGGTAGAATTAAAGGAGAAAAATAAGAACGCTTTAGTTAGTGATTAGCGTGAGGTGATCATCGGTGAATAGATATTTAGTCGGGTGCAGCTTGCACATTTAGTTCTGACTCTGGATCTGAATAATCTGGAGATAAGATTAACCAGCATTTTTCAAAATTAATCTTTTGTAGTGTACGCGGGATAAATATCCTGATTTTGGATTATTCTAATGTGAAGAATAAAAGTTAGTTAAGAACGTGATTCTGTGATTATTTGAACTCATTAAAATAGAGACTGGACTTTATAAACTTGCTATGGATTAAATATAAGCCAGGAACGAACACGGAAGTTTCTATCTTCTCTTTCTTTCTGAGGAATCAGTGTGGATTATGAGTATAACTTTAAACTTTTTTTTATCATTCACAAAATAATGAGTCATTAATTCCATTACCAATATTGTTCTTTTATCATCCATTAAATTCTTTTGAAACAGTTTACTGACCTTGGGATAAAATTTGACTAACCATGTGCAGCATGATATCAGTGAGACGTCTGATGATTCCCAGCCCTTAGCAAGAGAAATTATTTAAGAAATTAAATATTTGTTTGAATATTTCCTTATTTTACATATTGTCATTATTTAGGCTCAATTTTCTTATGTAATTTCTAATTGTTTTTCTTTTTGGTTGATTCATCTTAGGTGATTTCTTCATACAGAAATATATTTCTCATTTTAGAGTACCGTGTAATATTTATTAAGTTTCTTCTTTAAATTCCACAGGTTCACAGCTGTCCTGATGGTAGTCGATGTGCAATTGATGTCACCCGTACATCTCCAGAAGGAATTCGAACAGAGCCTGTGTGCAGAAGGGGTTAGTGCAATATTCTTCAAATATAATGTATTTTCTTCTTCATTCAATTGGTTTTCTTATCTCTGTATTCTGATAATTTACATCACAAGTAGTCGTAGATTTAAATTGTCGATGCTCATCTCAGTGGACTCTGTCGAACTCTCTCGTAAAATCACTACAATTGTAGCTCATAAATTTTATTTATTATGAACTCTGAGAGCCGCAACAATTTCTCGCTTCTGTCCTCAGCTGCAACTCAGAACACACTCCAATACACTAACTCTTTTTTTACAGGTGGCGCTGCTGCAACACCGCTTGTGGTTTGGTACTCAACATTCCGCCTCCCGTTGCAATGGTTACATTCAACCATTTAAACTATACAGATATTTCAATTGTAAATGGAAAATGAACACATAAAAAACATTAAATAACACAATGAAAAAAAATGTATAAACACATAAACAAATACTAAAGGTATAAAATACAAAATTACTCATTAATAGGTAAAATACAGATTTTTGAAATTGGTCGCTTGAAAACTCCAGATTGAATTTTTATTTTGACAACTCTGACCCTTTTGTCATCACCAAAGTAAAGCTTGATTATTCTACCTAATGCCTATTTTTGAGGCGGTAAATTTTCATCTTTAAGAAGAACTAACTCATTTATTTTCACGTTATCTTTTTCTATCATCCACTTGGACCTCTGTTGCAAATTATTAAGGTATTGTATGTGCCATTTCTTCCAAAAATTTGAACAATTTTTGTCAAATTTTTCCAATTAGACAAGCTATTGTCTCTGACCTCAACTAAATTTGGCTCGACTACATCATTTAAGGGTCTGCCAATTAAGAAATGGGCAGGAGTTAATACATCATACAAATCAGTATCGGAAGACAAAGGTACAAGGGGTCTCGTATTAATAATTCCTTCTATTTGGATAATAATCATTGAGAATTCTTCTTAATTCAGTCTGGAATTTCCTAAAACTCTTTTAAAATGAAATTTAAACGCTTTTACTCTACTTTCCCAAAGGCCACCAAAATTAGGCGCTTTTGGTGGGAGGAATTTCCAATAAATTCCTTCAGTTGACATATAACATGCAAGGCTATCCTCAGGTTTTACAACAAAATTATGTAGCCTATTGAGTTCCTTATTTGCTCCAATGAAATTTGTAGCGTTGTCTGAAAATAATTTCGAACATAAACCTCTACGAGCCACAAATCTTTTTAAACATGCTATGAAGGCCTCTGAAGTTAAATCAGTGATTATTTCAAGATGAATAGCCTTTGTAACTAAGCATATGAATATGCAAACATATACTTTATGGTAAATTCTTTTCCTTTGAATTTTATACTTTACAAGGAATGGACCACAAAAAATTGACGCCTGAGCAATTAAATGGGAAGTCAGGAGTCACCCTCTCTCTCGGTATATCACCAATGAATTGCTCAACTCCTACGGGCTTAACTCGAAAACACTTAATGCAATCGTGCACAACTTTTCTACACGTTGCTTTACCCTGCACTGGGCAAAACTTTTGTCTAATATAGTGTAACAAAGCAGTAGGTCCTAAGTGAAAGTATATCTTATGATTGGACTCTAATACGAGCTTAGATAATTTATGACCTTCAAACAGAATAATTGGGAATTTATTGTTAAAACTTACATTAGCATGCTTTAATCTTCCGTTAACTCTCGGTAATCCCTCCTTGTCTATAAAGAGGTTTAAACACTTTATCTTACTTTTCACAGGGATACTTTTTTGTTGAGCTAAACACTTATTTCTTCCGGAAATTCTCTACCCTGAATCTCTTAGATTAGGACTCGGCTTGGTTGATCTCCTTTGTAGTCAAAGGTCCCAATCTCTTTTCAGTTGGACTTTTTAGGTTATGGATAAATCTGAAAAGGTAACTTAAGACTTGCAATACTTTAGAATAATTATTACTGATATCAATTAACTCATGAATAAATGGATTAAGAGTTACAGTCAGTACAAGTAAGTCACTTTGCTCTGAATGTCTAAGTTCACATATAAAGTCGTCTCTAATGACGGATGAAGGAATTTCTCGATTAGGATACTCTCGTTCTGTCAAAAAAGTAGGTCCTTCAAACCACAGTTTCTTCGAAAAAGTTTCTCATGATCCATCCCTCTTGAAATAAAGTCTGCGGGATTGTCCTCAGATGATACGCGACGCCACTGTTGAACTTTTATCAAGTCCTGTATTGTCGCTATGCGGTTTCCTACAAACGTTTTTAGGAAGTACGGCTCTTTCCGTATCCACGAAAGGACTATCATTGAATCACTCCACAAGTAAATATTAACTATCTCAAAAAAGTCGTAAAGCACTTTTAACTTTTGTTATGAGTTTTGCTAAGAGAATGGCTGCGCTCAATTCCAACCTTGGAATTGTAACACGTTTAAGAGGTGACACGCATGATTTGCTACCAATAAGATTCACATCGAAGGCACCACTATCTAATGTTGATTTGCAGTAAACGACATATCCATAAGCAGATTCGGAAGCATCTGCAAATTCATGAAGCTTTATATGCACTGATCTTTTTATCAATACGCATCTCTTCACACTTACACTGTTTATTGCTTATAAGGACTCGATGAAGTTTTCTTACTGTTGCGCCTCCGTTTCAGGAAGCGGATCGCTCCAGTCTAATTTAAGACACCACAGTTGTTGTAAAAAGATTTTTGCCTTTGTTATTACAGGACCCAAGAGTACAAGGGGGTTGAACACTCGTGCTATCGTTGAAAGCACTGATCTCTTCGTAGGCGGAACCACGCTTTCCACCTGAATGTGGAAAGTGAAGGTATCGATGGAGGGTTTCCATATTACGCCTAGCGTCTTTGTCTCGTCTTGAAAGTTATAGTTACTATCAGGCCCAGTTTTAAGTTCTGGGTTGTTGCTAACCCACTTGTGTAGTGCCAAACCTCCACTAAAGAGCGCTTTTATTAACTCGGATTGCAGTTCTTTTGCTGCGCTCAGACTGTCTGCACCACTCAGAACGTCGTCCATTTAGAAGTCTTTTTCTAAAACTGGAGATGCTAAGGGATAATTTTCATGCTCATCGCGAGACAATTGAAGTAAAACTCTTGTTACAAGATACAGTGCACTCGCTGTACCATAAATTACAGTTTTGACCTCATACGTCTTAACTGGTTCGTTTACTCCCTCCCTCCAACGAATTCTCTGAAGTTTAATTTGGGTCGGGTCAATTAAAATCATCCTATACATCTGTTTTATATTAGCTACAAACGTATAAATGTGTTTGCGAAATCTTGTCATGATACTGAACAAATCTTCCTGAATAACCCCCACCGTTATATTGTAAGGAGTTGAGGGAGTTCCCTAAGATTGTTCTTGAGGATGCATTGAAAATTACACGAAGTTTCGTAGTACTCTTATCAGGGCGATAGACTCCTATAAATGCGGTATATAATACATTCCTACTTCTTCCTCACACTCTGGAATTTCTGTCGTGTGACCCAATTCTTTGTATTCAAGTAAAAATTCTCTTTACAATGCTAAATACTCAAGCTCTTTTAAAAAACGATTCCACAGTGAATTTAATTTTTTACGGGCAATATCTTTGGATTTCTCTAGGCACATTGGATCATCTTTCAATGGCATTTTAACAATATATCTTCCTGTACTATCTCTCTTAACATTTTTCTGAAAATGCTCTTCGCAAATTATTGCCTCTTTATTTTGGAGTACCTCAATCTGCACATTTTCTAATTCCCAAAATTTCTCCATAGTTTCGTTCAACCTAGTATTGTCAATGGAGCCACAATATACCCTTCCCTGAATTTTAACGGAAATGCTTCCACTTCTTGATACGTATCCAAAAATCGTGTTTTGAAAAATCAAATTACTATTAGAAAGACAAATTTGACCTGGCCGCAATAATTCTTTAAAGATATCGCCACTTAACAATAAATCTACGCGACCTGGCAAGTTAAGTTTTCATCCGCGAGTTTTATGTATTTTAATTCTGGAATATTTATTTCAATCATTTTTGACGGCATGACATCCGTAATTTTAGATACAATCAAAAAATCCAATTCTTTTTCAAAATTTCTCTCAAGGTTAGAAATCGTAGCATCAGCAACAGATTTAATCGTAGTAGATGTATCTCCTATGCCACAAACTGTCAAATTAGTTTTATTTCTTTTTAAATTAGGGCTATTCTCACAATCTGTCGTCATATAGTTATTCTTGGCTCCTTGATCTACAATCGCACGCGCTCTGTAATTATTTCCCATCTCATCTCTCAATAAACAATTCACGGTACTCAACAGAACGGTTTTTGACTGGTTTATTACCCACATAGAGAGTACAGAACTAGTATTTGGATTACTGGCTGTGTTGACAGCTGTTTGAAATACAGGCGCAATTGGCGATAAATTAGATTCGCTCGCTCTCACTGTGGGGGAAGAAAATTCATTGCCGCTCATGTTTGTTGCTCTTTCATTACGCAATGACTTCGGATTTCTCGGATAATGTAATGAATTATGATGACTCCTGGTTTTTCCCTCTCGTTTGCGCAAAGAATAAGAAAAATTTGATTTACTATTACTAACTTGGCAATTGAAACAACTGCCTAGGCAACTGAAACAAAAGTTGCTTTCTTAATTACCTCTACTATTTCAGAAACAGGCAAACTCAAATAATTTTTACATTTGTGTGTAATGGATGATTTTCAAAACATAATCCGCACTTTAAAGTTTTGCTGTTAGCAAGAAATATTTTAGACACACTTTTCGGGTTCGAGGACTTTTGATTATTGACATCCGTTAATGATTTCCTCCGTGACACTTAAAATAAATCTGCTTCTTTGCCTAAAGCTACGGGATCAAACCAGCTATCTGATTGTCTAACGCTGATATGAGACGTGGTTTCCTTGTCTAATGTTTGGTATATTTTGTCCCATACAATTAATTGTTTTAACTTCTCAAAATCAGACACTTCTCTTAACTTTAAATAATAATCAAAACTAGTTGTTAACCGGGACGCAAATTGCACGTGGGGTTCGTTTGCTTGCCTAGTAGTTTTTCTGAATTGCTCCGAACACAACTAGGAAAGGGGGGGGGGGTCGAATTCTTTTAAAACAATTTTCTTAACCTTATCATTATCACTTATATAAGAAATTAGGTTTGAAATTTTTTCACCCAGTAAATTCAAAAGAATCTTTGCTTTAAATTTATCGGGTACGTTTTTTGTTATAAATTATCTTTCTAACGAAGCAAAAAAGAGACCCCACCCTTCTGGTCGACTAGGGATTTTGATTGTCAAAGTTTTGACACTTTTTATGAGTGAATCCAAAGAATCACAGATCTCAATTTTATTTTCTGAAGCGTCGTCGTTAGTTTTCGAGACTGCTCTCAAATGCGACAATTCTAATTCAGCTTTCACTCTCTAATTTAATTTGTTCTAACTGTAATTCTAATTGTTTATTTTTCTCGTTTAACTCTAATTTTGATTTCCTGACCTCAATTATCCCCTCTATGAGATTGGATATAAATTCAGGATCGGTTTTAAATTTCTCAGTATTTTTTATAATATCAACCAGCTCTGTAACCGTCATTTCATCTGTTATTACCTCTCCCAACTCTATTGCAGCAATCTGCAAATCTACTTTTCTTGCGTTTTTAAACATTTTGAGAGCAATATAAATTACAAACTCTTTACTCATACAATAATAACACAAATTATTTTAAGAAAGTAAACGACCAAAAAAGCTCATGCACCTACTTCACAACAGGTTTCTGATTATTATTCCCTTGCAGCGCTAACACACCGAACCGAAACTGTTACACTTATCCATAGGCTCTTTAATAGGCCTCACGCTCGCTCGGACCAGATGGTCGTAGATTTAAAATGTCGATGCTCATCTCAGTGGACAAAACCACCATAATTGTAGCTCATAAATTTTATTTGTAGAGAATCGCAACAATTTCTCCTTTCTGCACTCGGTGGCAACTGAGAACACACTCCAATACACTAACTCTTTTTTTTACAGGTGGTACTCCTGCAACAGCGCTTGTGGTTTGGTACTGAACAACAAGTTCTCAACCTTTTTTTGGCCTACTATACCTTCTAAAAAATGAAAACGATTTTGATAATCTCATTTTAACATGCACTTACAGTTTTTTTAATTTCCAATTAAGTTCTCGAAAAAGCAGAATCATTCCAAATAAATATTAATTAACGTAAATTAAGTAGACTTTCGATTTCAAAGCTCCACAAAAGCAATTACTATCAAGAAATCAAAATACTTTTTTCAAATTCCTAATGTATTTTTATTTTCAAAAGTCCATTCTAAAGTTCAAAACTGTCGCCAATGTTAACAATCAAAAAAGAAAAAAAAAAAAAAAACTATTCTGCTATAAAAATCAATTATTAAATTAAATATTAAAATAAGAATATATAATTAAATATTAAAGTAGACAATAATATTCTGTTCGATATTAAAATAAAAGCAATCAATAAAATATTAAATTAAATATATCTTAGCACTGTAAATGCACCTTCAGCAAACTAAATGTCATTATTACTATTATAATGTATTATAATGTCAATCTTTTGGATCTAACACCATGTATCCTTTATTTATGCCCACGCATTTTTGTTTACATTATCAAAACAACAACATGATATCATATGTTTAAAAAATTCGCCATCAGAGTATATGTATTTTCAGAAAAAAGAACACATCGACTTCTATTTCTAAAATCAATAATATAGTTATGAGTTTTCAGAAATTTAAAAAATATCTAAAAATACTTTCGAAAGTAAGAAAAAATAAGTAATCATACTAGAATATTTTTTACTCATCGAATTCATTCTATCCCATGCAATTGAACATCGCAATTCCAGAATTGGATAGAAAAGTAGGAAACATAATAAGATTAACATTACGATCGGATATTCGTGGCAGCTTGTCGGCGAGAGTCTTAATCTATTATAACACCTACACAAACTTTTAAATATTAGTTTTTTTGATCGAGCGTAATATATAGACGCACACTAGGGTACACTAAGCAGATAGCCCTAAGCACCTTTTTAGATATTTTCTACGCCCACCGGTCAGGAATATCACCCCCGTTTGAAACCACTAATTTGTATTGATGTCATGGAACGAATTATCATCTTTAGATTTATTGGAGTGATGAGATTTCCTTTTTCCCGTTTACTTTTAGTTAACAAACCTGGCGTGTGTCCTGTTATAACGGGACGTTTTAGCTCAAGTGCTGGAGATTGCGAGACCAGGTGTAGAGATGACGCTGACTGCAGGGGAGACCACAAGTGCTGCAACAACGGATGTGCAATGACCTGTGTCCCGCCTGAAAGTAAGTCTACATTTTACTCGTTTTTAGCATTCATAGTGCTTATTATTAACCAATTAGTAATTTCCCACATTTAGTTTATCAGCTCTAGGTATCTGTCGTTTCTTCAAAATAATTCCATTTTATTCTCGTGGCTACAGTCTTATTCTCTAAAGAGTAAAGATACGGTTCCCTAAGAAAACGGTGCTGTTATCTGGTGGTCATTCAGTGCTTCGACACCGTGCTGTTTGGTCGTGCTCTCTGTTCGCTCCGCTTCTCCGTTCCCTCGTGTTTTCGCTATCCGTTTGCATCGTTATACCTTTGCTTTCGTAAACAATTTACTTCACTGCTTTTCCTAAGATTGGGATTAAGCTACCTCTCCTACCTACCGATTTCTAAAATGAACCGACCTGAACAAGATGACTCACGCCGGAACTAGTTCTGATGCATGGAAGTTGCAACGAACATTTCTCCAATTCCCGACGAAGTAAGTGCCAGCCTGGGCTCAAATTCTTATCTTACAACAGCGCAAGGCTCTCAATTAGTTACACTTACCAATATTAATAACTTTGAACAAATTTCCGAACTTCTTTCCTGTAAAATTGATGAAATTTGCCGTGACGGAAAACCGACCCTTACAGATACCCAAAACCAAAATATTTTAAAATTTGAACACATGCGTTTCCGCGCTTACCTTAATCATAAATATGAAACTCAATACCCTCTTAAAACTTAATCTTCTCCTTTCCCTCAAATCCCAAACGATAATGATGGATTTGAAACTCAGAAATGTAAAAGAAAAAAGTCTTTCACCCCTAAAGTCACAGATCATTACAATTTTTCAAAAAAATCCCGACCTTATAACATAATCCCCCTTGCTAATAGATTCGAACAACTTGATATTGATCAAAATGAACCCGACACTAAAATCCCCGTTACACCTAAAATCCCACCAATAGTCCTTACTAAAATTAAAAGCTTAACAGAAACAATCACTTCAATCAACAATATTACCTCCGAAAAAACAATAGGCAAAATCAATGGCACTAACCTTAAACTCTCCCCATCCATCGAATCTCATTGCGCAATACAAAAACATATCGCCGACAACAAACTCGAATCCCAAACTTATGATCTTCCCGGTGAAAAACTAACTAAATTTGTAATTGGTGGTCTCCCAATCGACGCTGAGACAGCGTCTATCATTTCCGAACTTAACAGTTATTAACGAACTTAACAAAGTTGAAACCTGCCACATTATGAAACCCCGTAAAACCAACCAAGCAAAGCCCCTCTTCCTCATTCAAGTTCTTAAAACCCCCAAAATTGAAAAAAAAAATCTTAATTGACCATCTTGGATATCTTAAAATAAAAATAAAATCCCTCCGCAAACGTGCAATACCTAACCAATTATACCGCTGCCTATCATTCTATCATCACTCAAAATACTTCATCCGATCTTTCAGATATCTTAAATGCTCTGATAATCACCTTCCTAAAGATTACCCTAAAGTTGTTGACATCCCCCTAAATACTGCAACTGCGGAGGCCCACACACAGCAAATTATTCCGAATGTCCTAAAAATCCACTTAATTTTAAACCTTCTCCCCCACCATCAACAAACGCATGGGAGGAAAGAGCGAAACGAAATGTCTAAAAACAACACTGAAGCACCACCTCCTCAAAATTCCACACTCTCCTCTAGCTCACAATCACTCCTCGACCAAATTTCCACACCCACCATTAATACATCCGATCCCAACACTCCCCCTGCTTCATCATCTTTTTTCGCTGATATTGCAAGCTTTTTAAAACTATTTGACATGAACAAAATCACCAAAACCATGGATCTCTTCAAAAATTTCACTTCTCAATTCTCCAACCCAAGCATTAATATGTGCCCAAAATTTGAAATTCTATTCAATACCATCCCACAAATCTGCAATAACTGGTCTTAATGTTAGTCCTTCCCGCTTTTTTCACCCTCGCTTCTCATTCTAAGTTGGAATGCTAATGGCCTGCGAACCAAATCGACGAACTCGAAGATATCTCAGAACACAATCTAGACATAATCGGAATCCAGGAGACTCACCTCAACCCACCCGACCTCCTCCGTATTTCAAATTATAATACAGTCCACCGCACTGATCGTCTAACGCATCGCGGTGGTGGCACTGTGATCATCATTAAAAACTCTATTTCTCACCACTTAGTTCTTAAAAACACATCCTCATTTGAAAATACCACTATTTTTATCAAAACACGCAATAACAAAATCATTACAATTAGTTCTTTTAACCACTCTCCTCAAAATGTCTTCAACACCAATGAAATTGATAACATCCTTTCCGATAACTTTTCAGGTATTGTTTTTGGCGATTGTAACGCAAAACATCCAACGGGGAACAGAGGCAAGTCAAACAGATCCAGGCGTGCTCTTCACAACCTCTTAACCAATAGTAATTTTTCTGTTTCCGCTCCCGACTACCCCCCCCCTCAATTTCCTTACTTTGGCTACGTTAACAGTATTACTGACATAGGTATTCTTAAAAATATTCCAAACTGCAGCGCGAAAAGTTTTACAGTGATCACAATTCGGTCTTTTTTGAAATTATTTTCAACAAACTTCTCCCCATCCCCCTCAATCGCTCACAACCACAAACTGGCCCCTTTTCAGAGAGACAGTTTCACACACCATACTAAGCAATCCCTTTATTCAAAATAACGAAGATCTCGATTCCTCCATTTCCTCCTTCACTTTTAAAATCCAAGATGCTATTAAAACAGCAATCAAAACCAAAAGTATCACAACTCCACATCTTCGTCTTCTCCCCCCCACACACACATCAGAAATCTTATTAAACAAAAAAAAAACAGAATTCGTAAGGTTTGGCAGAATTTTCGATATCCTTCTTTTAAAACAGATTTAAACAAAATCCAAAAACAAATTAAAGATGAAACTCACAAACACATAAATCAAAAATGGGAAACTTTTCTTAAAGATTTAAATGCCGAAGACAATAGTCTTTTTAATGCTACCAAAAAAATTACAAAAAAATTCGTTCCTATCCCCCCCCTCCTTTCCAGCCTTAACGGAATGGTCTATTCTGCAAAGGAGAAAGCAGATCTGTTTGCCCTTCTCTGGAATCATCTTTTCAAGTCAATAGTTCCCCAACAGACACGCAACATATAGACCAAATTACCGATTTCGTTTATAATTTCATCTCATCTGCCATTAACGACACATAACTTCTCCCCCCCCTCACCTCCCCATTCAAAATTGCGTGAATCATCAAAAACCTCAATAAACGCAAAGCCCCAGGCGTGGATGACATCCACAATATCGCCTTTAAATACTTTCCTCCGAATGTTCTCACTTTTATCACAAAGATTTTCAACAAATGCCTTCTTTTCTCTTATTTTCCTTCTAAATGGAAGCATGCAACTATTATCCTTTTGGCCAAACCAGGCCAGGATCACTTCCTTCCTGATTCTTATCGCCCTATCAGCCTCCTTGATGCTATCTCCAAAGTTTTTGAAAAACTTCTCCTGAAACGGATCCTTGATTACATTAGTATGAATTGTATTCTCCCCGATTCTCAGTTTGGTTTTTGACATAAGCATAGCACAATACACCAAGTTCTTCGTGTTGTCAACACAATTACTTAAGGCTTCAATAATAAACATATTTCTGACGGTATTTCTCTTGACATTCAAAAAGTCTTCGACCGTCTCTGACTCGTCGGCCTCATCTACAAATTAATTAAGTTTATCTTACCCAATTACATCATAAGAAATATTAACTTTTTCCTCAAGAATTGCACCTTCCAAGTTAAAGTTAATTCTGAATTTTCATTTACAGGCAAAATTCTTGCATGCTGTCCCCATGGAACATTTTCATCTCCTTCTCTTTACTCCCTTTTCACATATGACTTCTCTCAGACTCCTTTCTCAAGCCTCTGTCTCTTTGTTGACGATGCCGTCATCTTCGCCCAATCCAACAACGTCAACACAGCCAGGAAAGTTTAAAAAACACCTTAACAAAATTGAAAATGGTTAACTCTTTGGTAAATCGCTGTTAACACAGATAAAACAAAAGCCATCATCTTCCCCGAAGGTTGTGTTCCCCCGCCTGCAAATCAACTAAAATTATTTTCCAACAACATTTCTTGGAACACTCACGTCAAATATCTAAGAGTCTACCTGGATTCCAAATTAGGTTTTCGAAAGCATATTTCCCAAATTGTCGGCAAATGCTGGGCAAAAATCATAAATGCGTTCCCTTAATTGGTCGTTTCTCCCACTTCTCTGTTTCAAATAAAATTTTGCTCTATGAACAAATCATAACGCCTTATTCTCCTTTATACTTCTTCCATTTGAGGTCATGCCGCCAAAACACACCTCAAAAAAACTTCAAATTCTACAAAATAAAATTATCCGCATCATTGTTAACGCCCCCTTGTTTGTACGCAATACTGTCATTCATCATGATCTTAAAATTCCATTAATTAAAACACACATTTCCCATTTCGTCCGTAAATTCTACAACGCACTTTCTTACCACGACAAACCCTTAATCAAAGCCCAAACACTTTTTGCACACAACTATGGTATCAACCCCTACCCATATCAAACATATAACTACTACTTTAATTTATATCCCCCTTAAAACTTAAATTTTTTCAAAAGTCAAACAAATTTTCTTTCCTAACAATCCTTTTCAATCAGTAATAATTCTGCGCTGGCTCAGTGCCAACCAATAGTAATTCAGCTTATTCCCACTTCAAATCCATGAAGAGTTCGTTCAATTTTGATCGCACATTCGGCCAGTTTCCTCCCATCTCTACTGCTTTTCCTTGTAACACCTATAATCTTGACCGCTACTTAGGTTCCCGCCACTGCACTGGTGTTTTTGAAATAGATTTTTCTTCCTTTCTCTCCTCCTCTCAACCTTCAGGAAAAGTGATATAAAATGCTTAATTTTTCTATTTTCCCTTATCATAAGACCATTTTGGGTCATTATATTTCATATTGTTTTAACTACCACTATCTTTTTTTTTTAATATCAATCTTGCATTACTATATGAATCATTAAAAAAAACCCGAATTATTTGTATTTTAGGCAGAAAAAAAAACAAATAAAATTAAAAATTTGAAGAAAAAAAAATTATGTCTTCATCCTTTCTCTCATTCTTTTTTGCCTTCTGCTGTGTTCTGCTCCGAACTTCGGCACAATGTAAACTGTCTGTTTTTCCTTCTTAATGTCTAAAAATGAAACAAGAGTAAAACGCCTGCCCAGGCCGGTACTCGAAGAATTATTTGATTGTTGTTGTATCTGATGGTCATAATTTTGTAGTGGAGGACATCACTAAAATGACAGCAGTCGATTTACATCGACCATATGGTTTCCTATAAAAGGAATATCCAGCTATCACTATGCGAAAAATGATCAGAGATATCGACTTAAACAGTTGAGAAAGTATGATGTAGACATATAGCACTATTAATGTATTTGGAAGCAGTCATCGGAAAATGAAAGCAATCGCTTGGAAGAGAGAGAGGTGTTTAAAAGTTATGTTACAGAAGGTGAATTTCAAATTCAAGTGGTGTCACTTGATTAAGACGTTGAAAAATTCAAGGAATACTTTCATTTAACTCTTTGCTTATGTTTTTAATTTATATAATTCTTCCAACTTCCAGTTCCTCCGTTCAAACAAAAGTAATATATTATAGTTTCGATATTACTCCACAAGTGTTAACACCTTTGAGATTTCACGTAATCTTTGTGTTTTTCATTACGCAAAGCTATGATTATTTTAACAATTTCGATTAAAATTTCGTCTTTCTCGCTAGCCCAAATCACGTTTGCAGTTATTTTTCACTGAACATCTTGGCCGTGTTCGGAAGGAAAAAAAACATTCAATGAAATGTTTCGTCCACTATCACGATCGTCATGGATTCAGCTCCACAGCCTTTTTACATTACACTCGCATTCAATACTTTTTGAAAACTTCGCCATATAGTTTGCATGGACAACATTTGTACACTGCCATATTATGGCCGCTAGATAACGGCATCGCTTTATTAGGAAACCGTGTCTTAAGACTGCTTTTTGAAAGATAGAAAGCGACTGAATATTGACCATCAACTATAGTATTTTGAAAAAAAGCATAGACAGCTAATAATAGGTATCACATTGCTGGGGATGTATTGCAGGTACAAACGAGAAAGCTTCTGATTCCTTTTACAAAGTGTGTTTGATGTGGCCGTTTTTGAATCTCACCAAATCAGCCTTTAACAACTCCTGAACTTTTAAACCGCGATCACATTCTTCAGTTCTGTGAAGAGTACAACTGCTGTCATGGTGGTAGAAACAGAATTTTGTACTAATCCTTCTTTAATTTATGTAATGACTGAACTTATAAAAAATTCATGACCGTGTGAAAAGATTGATTTACCGCTCTCCTTCATCAGTGAAACTGTTGTTTCACGACGATCCTCTCTGTTTACTAGCAGTGAATACGTTGTAGTATTCACTGCTAGGAAACAGAGAGGATCCAGAGTTTTCACACCACTTCCGCGCGTTTTTCTCATGCTTTCATATTGCATCTTCCACCTGAAGTTAAATAGTAAGTGGGATAGTCAAGTATTGGGCTTTAAAGAATATTTGCAACCTCGGGTGTTTTGCAACCTATTTTAATACTTGTAAAAAAAAAAGCTGAATATGTGATTTTCAATGAATATTTAGTTTTAAAAATCAATTCCCCTCCCCTCGAATTATTCTTGTAATTTCGGCTATTAGAGAATCTTCTCTCAACTAACATCTGGGCTTACTTTCTGATTTTTTATTTAGATTTTCCAATCAAATAAAAAGTGATTGCGCAAATTTACAAGAGAACGGATTTAAACTAATACATAAGAAATAATCGAATAATTGAATAGTGGAGAAAGTGATGATTTAATAATGAAGTTAAAAGCAACTAGTCGCGGCTTTTGTGAATATGCGTAGACTGTTAAGAAACTGGGTAAGAGCAAAATAAACCATTCGATTTCCTTGTTGTCACAAGTTAACTCGATCAGACCAGAGTACGCTGGTAAGATTGATCTTTAATATTGACGTTACACTAGATTACAAACTCTTTGATATAGAATATACTGAGAGAGAAATTCTGCAATTTTCATAACTTAATGATTAACTAATTGGCTTAGTTCTTATTCGACATCTCTTAATCATATTGCGAACTTCTCAACTAATCAGTGTCTGCTTAGGTTTAGCAACAATGACCAATGAAACGAATAACAGAAAGGCATTACACTCCCTATGTAGAAATTTTCATTCAGGTTGTCGCATTCTCTTGATATTATGCTTTCATTGACAAAAAAACATAATATCGTTTGATTTCTAATTTTTTTTTAAAACAAGATAGTTACCTCGTAACACCCCGTTATTATTTCTACTCTTTCCATTTTAAATCTTATTCAAAACTATTATGAAGTCTAACAATTATAAAACTCCACAGTGATGATAACTAATCTATTTTATTCAGATTTACGAATAATCAATATCATTATACCTTACCTACTCTACTTGTGGTAATGGTCGCTTTATGCATCTGATCTAACTCTTAATATTGTTACAAAAATTCTGGGCGTATGCGAGAGAAATCTGTCTATCACGAAGGATAAAGGTAAAGAACACTTAATTCGCAAATGTTCAGGACGAGACTACTTGTAAAGACAGTCAAAAGAATATCAGCTACGTTCAGCTCACCATCTCACTAGTTTGCACTACGGACAAACCTCCACCGTAATATTCTGCCCTTCCAAAGCAAACTCCGGAAGCCAGTCTACTTTGCGTATTTATACCTCTTCCGGCCAAATATGACGACACAGGAAAAATTCAGGAAAAGTCCGTAGCTTTATTCTCAGTCAAGATTTCACTAAGATTCCAGCACTTTCTGGAAGTTGTCAGATTTCTCCAAGGAGCTAAATTCGTCGCCAAGGCTAGGTGGTCATTGCTTAAACTTTCCTCGGTTGACAAACGAATTATCTTTAAATGTCTCTTTTCCTTTATAAGAGAACTGTTGTTGGGTAGTATCATCTCGGATTCGTAATAATCTAGTGTTTGCCTTACCAAACCAATAAGGCTCGAGTCCTTTTGAAGTTTTGAGGGGAGCATTTCAAGCAACAATTTCCCTATCTCCGTAATGTTGAAAATGACCAAATTTAAGGAGCTTTTTTTTAAAAAAAATTTGACTGCTCATGCAGGCTCCATTTTTTTTTACATAGATTGTATTTTTATTGTTATCTAAGTCGATTTACTCATTTTTAAATTGTCTACATTATTTACGCACCCCTCCATCACTCTTAAAGTGTTCACCAATTACTCAGCACATTTTTTGGTGAATTTCAGCTGCATTATTTTCCTTCTGCTTGAAGAAGGCGAATAACACTATGCAATTCTCACTTGGTGGGAGCATGAATTGTACTATCTAAGTCTGAGTACCTGTAGCTGAAACAGCGTCGGTAATAGCAGATGTTATAGTTAGCGAGATGCGCATTTATCGCGCATCCCCACCTCTTACTATTTATCCGATTGGTTAGCAGCTTGATCGGAGATTGAAAGAAAAAAATGAACCTCGTATATCTCATCCTTTTTTGCAAAATCACTTCTAATTTTTTAATCTGATTTCTTGCACATAAATCGTATCCAAACATTTAGAAATGATATTTGGATTTCTCAAAGAATCGAAACTAAGGTAATGAGCACAAAATTAAGCCCACGAACAAAATTATTTTATTAGTAAAATATCCAACTATTGTCTCTTTATGTTCCTGTCAGTTACTACAGTAAATACTAGTAAAAACATGTACTTCGACTCAACTCAAAATTTATGTGTTGCCACATATTGCTCTAAGGTCATTGTTCTGCTGTAAATCGGGATAAATTTTGTTGAATAATATGCTGGAACAGAAATTTCTCAAAATATTATCTAGTATTTTTTTTTTATAAAAAATGTTCATTTTTGTTCTTAATGGTAAATTGTTTGAAATGAAATAGTGAATTTTTCAGAAAATTGTTAAGTTACTAGGTTTTTTTTAATACTGGTTTCTTTTGCAGATGATTTATTGGTTCCTGCAACACAAGCAGGTAAGTTTTTGTAATGCAGTTCTAAACGTTTCAAATTCTAACAGTTTCAACAATAATTTGTTACTTCTCTTCTTTCTTTCTTGTCCGAAAGCGAAAGAAGATAGAAAAGTATCTAAAATGGGTATGATTTCTAAATTTGAACAAAGATCATTTAAACTTATATATTTGATGTAATTTATATTTCAGTTGTGTTCGCTTTACCTCTCTCTCTCTCTCTCTCTCATTTTTGATATATAAATCAGTTTTTATTCATTATTTCTTGTTTAGTTGTTTCGATTTTTATACTTAAATGCAGATACGCTTCTTTTAATGTTATGAAACTTATGATTACTGAAGAATACTCGTATGATTTAGAGGGACGGGATTTGTGTTATTAGAAAGTTTATGTTGGTTATTTAAATAAGCTTAATTCTTTACTGTGAAATAATTATTTTGAATAAATATATCATTGCAATTTCTGAATATAAAATTTGCATTTCTGAATATGAATTCTCGTTATGGTTGATATTGTTAAAATTCAGTCGAACGGAGTAGTGATCATAGCGGGAATAATTAGATAGAGAAAAGCAATGAAAATTTATTTTGAGGATAACTTTTTATAATCACGATCTAAATACGTGAGGAATTTTCTTTCCTGTGTTATTTTAATTTTAGCTAGCATTTATTCAATTACTGAAAGTTTGGCATAAAGTCTTAATAAAACTTTATTAACTTAAGATTTAACTAAGTTTCTTAAAAATCAACCGAGGTCTGTCGGCGACGAACCATATAGATTTGTTTCACTACCAAGAGATGAATGTGACACCTAAATTAAGATGTTACTAATCTACTTCCACAACATTCGACACGAAAATTTTTAGGCCTAGTGGAATTTAACATGCTGATGTTACATGAGCGTTCGCCGGTCAAGAATTTCGCCATCGAAGCCACTGGAAAGCCACGTCTCCTAAATTACAAAAGAAATGTGCTCATGGCAAAGAAAATAGAGTGTACCGAATAAGTAAAAGATACGCAAGTACCTTCTGCAGGATTTAAATTTATATTAAAATTCTGCTGTGTTTCTCCACTAATGATATTCTTTCCTTTGCATGCACATTACAAGCCCTACCAGGTAAAACAATTAACTATTAGAAGCAAGCGAGAGGAAAAAAGAATACTCAAAATTATATTTGAATTTCTCAACTGTTTCGATACAAAGAAGAGATAATTTCAATTAAGAATAATATTTTTTCTAAATATACAGGGAATCTCAAATATTTTCCCCTAAATATACAGGGTTATACAAAATGATTTATCCTATTTCAAAATTCCATATTTTCAAAGCTAAACAGAAGGATAAGTAACACAGAATAATAAGTAATACATGAATACAAAGGGAATATATGGAAGTTTTTTTTACAAATGTAAGATATTACTTCCTTTATTTACGCGCATAATGTCAATTCGATATGTAAATTCCTACCGAGAAACATTAAGTCATCTGGTCTACTGCTACGGATAAAAATGCGAGGTAGCTCCCTGAAAGCTTATAATACAGATTTCGTGAAATAGCTTCGCGAAAAACACATGAGGGCCATCTATTGTGTGCACAGTATAAGACTTCTATAGTTTATCTTTGTATCTCTATGCGTTACTTATCATTCTGTGCCATTTATTTTTCAAAATACGAAATTTTAAAATCAGAGGAATCATTCTGAATGACCCTGTACTCTTTGATCAGCTTTTTCGAATTAATGCAGATGTTTCTGAAACTGTAGCTGCGCACGCAATTTACATCCCTGGCCCAAAAAAATTGATTCTTGACTAATAATATAGAAAAAAATACCTTGACTGTACAAAATTATCTTTAATGCACAGCTTTCGAAGCACTTCAACAATTAATCGAATCCAGAGACTCATTTGTAATGCCCTAGGTTTACTTCCTTCCCTTAATTGTTCCATAATAAGTCAATAATTAAAGCATCACTAATTAATACAATCAGACAATGCAAGACTCAAATAGGGTTTATTCGAATCTTAGAATAATCAAAGAACAATATGCTCACTGTCACGACTGGGAATTAAATCCTTACATACGTCCAAATCTAAAGACTAATGTTACAAAAAGATACTTAGCAGTCACTGCCTAATCGGATCTGTCTCAGTTTTAGAACTTTAAATGAGATTCGAACCGACTTCAATTCATGGATCTTTGAGTCACTTATTTCCTTATTATTAGCGTAAATTCACGTCTATCTGCGACGTCTCCAGAAATCTCCCTCACTATTACAACTACTGCTGCAATGAAACTCTTCGTAGTTTATGAATGTTATATCATCAGTTCTATAAACTTTTACTTCAAATTTTTATTCTAATTTACATAGGCCACAATTCCTTTACAAAAAGAAACTCTCAAAACTCAAGTAACGTCTTATGATAACTTTCATGAGGCTAGTTGAAGGGGGGGGGGGATGCGATATCCTCTTTATACATTTACATGAAAACGGTAATTGCGTAAAATGGAACCTTATTTTTTAATTGTAAATATAGTTATTATACTACTGCAATTACTGGAAAGACAGAATTACTTCTGTTTTTAAATAAAGCGACACTGCATTTTAGTTTTTTTTTTTTTTTTTTTCCTTATATGAATGATTTAACGCGTCAAAGAAGCGACGTTGATAGCCTTAAAATTTTCTTTCGAATTAATGTTAGTGGCATCTCCAGCAAGGCCGGGAGTAGAGGGTTTAATTCATATATAATTTCGATTGAAGCAAAAAGAACAAATCAGGGCAGTCTAGGTTAAAACGGCAAAAAAAAAAAAAAAATCAATTAAAGAGATTCCGATGATTAAGGGTGGCCGCGGTAGCTTAGTGGCCTTGATCGCGAACTTAAGGTTCACGTTGTTTTCTTCGATGCAGCAGAACATAATGCAGTAGAGTCCAATTTTATTTGCCTTGCTTTTATAAATGCATGTAACTATTTAGAAATCTCTTTCTGGAAATCTTCGCTTGACATTAAAGAACAGGACCCAAATTTTGAACACTTTTTTCTAGAAAAAAAAATTCAGCATTAATCCAAGTTCGTGTAATTAGAAGAACATACCCGTTTTTCACACTACAATTTTACAATTGAGAAGCATTCAAAATTCACGAATACTTCATTTTAATTAGAGGTTTCTTTTTGGATTATCTCATGGATGACAAAATAAGGATCATATTTTATACAGGGGGGGGGACTTATCTATTCGAACAAAAATTAAGAATATGTCAAAAATTATCTGTTCCATGTGCTAGTGAAATTTCGAATATATATGCAAAAGTGTTTCAAAAAATTACCTGTTTTCGAGGGTCCTCGAAAATGCTTCTCAATTCGGTGTTACCATCAATTAAACGGCACCTAAGCAAATTTTACAACTGATCCATTAGTTAGTTTTGATTACTACCACTTCGATTTAACACCATTCGATGAGACGGGGATTCATCATTATTCACCGTATTCTAAGCAACAATGTAAAAAAAGGGTTGCATCTAGTAAATCTGCTCCGAAAAAGAAGACAGACCTGAGAAGCTACGGTGATTATTTTTTGGGATATGAAGAGCGTCACAATCATGGACTTCATGGAAAAGGAAAAACGATCAATGGGCAATACTGCAGTGAGTTACCCCTTTCCAATTTCCAAGGGTACATTTTGAACCCCTCTCGTATATTACTGAAGCTCCTGTCAGCCATTTAAATTCACGAACGCAATGTTAATCCTATGAAAATTCTACGTTTTCCCTCAACACTAAACTACTTTATCGATTTGAATGCCATTAAGTGTTCCAAAAAAGAGAGAAAAAAAATAGAATGAAGGTTTCCTTGAAATTGTATTTTCTCCCCATTTCTTGAAAATATTTTAAAATACTTGTTAAAGACCAGAAAATTCCTCAAACAAATCATCAAAATAGAAGTAAAAATGTATCTAAAAATCAGAAGAAAGTGTAGTTACGCTTCTTTAACATCCTAGCCATACTTCCTTCCATTATTATTCAATATCTGAAGAGTCACTCATCAACACAGTTTTAACTACTTCCCTTCATTACTCGAATCTTACGCCGTATCTTAATATTATACGCTGCTGGCCATTAAAATTGCAACCCCATGAAGGAAAGCCAATACAAAAAATATATTTATTGTACGTATACGGTATGGAATGTAGACAAAATGATTAAATTTGCAAGCAGTTTGGGAGTTTATAGGGGCACGAAATTAGCAGAAACGGCTGCTACCCCTGGCAGCTAAAACGGCCCTTACCCGGTTAGGTATGGAGTCGAATTGGGCTTGTATGACAGAAATGGGCAACTCATTCCACGCTGCTTTATGCCACACTTCATCAACCGTATTAGCTGAAGAGAAATGGCAAGCCAATCTCTCAGCAATCCAAGATCAGATGTTTTTAATAGGTAACATATCTGGAGACCATGCAGGTCAGGGCAACAATCGAATCTGCTGTGTATCGAGGAAGGCCAGAAAACAACTTCCAACGTGTGGTCTTTCATTATCTTGTTCAAAAAAGGCATTTGGTAGGCCTCGAGGATAGGGCACAACCATTGGATGTAAGATGTCATAAATGTATCCATCTGAGTTCAAATTACTGTCGATCCAAACTACAGATGTGGGTGTCGTATACGCAATGGCTGCCCAAACCATCACGCCAGATGCAGGGTTCCTATGCCGGTATCGAATGCAAGCAGGGGACGTGCAGTCTCCTCGGAGCCTCCAGACACGTATACAGCCATCAGAATACTGCACACAGAACTAGGACTCGTCTGAAAAGACGACATTGTGTCACTCCTGTATTCAGCTTTATCGTTTGGCGCATCAAAATCCCCATCTCTCTCTACGCTGTAGTGTCAAGGAAAACCGAAGTAATGGTCACCGTGCTGACAGTCCACGCTGCTGCGAACGTCGTCGCACCATACGAGCGAATACTGGGCGTACTGCAAACATGCCCATTTCCTGACTTATGGTCCGTGATGTGATTGTACGGTTTTGCAGAGCCGACCTCACAATATGTCCGTCCTCTCGGGCGTTAGTTATGAGAGGACATGGAGATCCAGCATGTCATTCAGTATGACCCTCAGCATCCTATTTATAACATATTCGCATGACAGTGGTTGGGTTTCGATCATTACGATGGGCGATATCACGGAACGATAATCTACACTCTTGATAGGCAATGGTCCTGTCTCTATAAAATTTCATGTGATTTTGACGTTCGTCAGATCATTCCTTCCTGTCGTTGCAATTTTAATGTCAAACAGTGTATATTAAGGAATAAGACTAACTCCAATTGAAGACATGTAAGAAGAAACCAAAATACTTTATTATTAGTCAATGATGGGTAGTTAAAGTTGCGCTCTCTCAAATCCCAAATTCAATGATCAATTCTAACTTAGGATCAATTAATAAATTCTTAACTTACTACTTCACTTGTACATGATTTAATCAATTCATAAACAGCTGGTTCTTATCCTAATCCTTTAATATGAAATCCGTTTTAATCCCAAAACTAATAGAAGAGTTTCTATCCAAATAACAATCTTCTACCAGTCACTTTCCTTTCAATCTATTCCATTTTTCCATTTATATATCATCTCTAAATCGCTTCACTTCTATCTTCATCTAATTTACCTAATCACATTTCGTTTTGGTTGAGAAGAAATTGTAATTTTATGCAATTCAAATTGATATACTGTCCCCGAGCTTAGTGAAGAGAACATCCCGAATAGCCTAACGTCACACAGTGACATAAGGTATCCGACTACTTTCAAAACCATGATTTTGAAAAAAACGTATAAATGCATAATTTTTTTTTTTGATATTTCGTATCATCTGAATTAGAATGTACATAAAAAAAGCATTTCAAAAGTTTTATTACAAGGAAACCATTTTAAAATGTAATTTTTTAGCATAAAATAAGAAAAAATGGCGCATTTTCAAAATATTCTCCTTTCATGAAAAATATTTCTATAGCATTGTTATTCTGCATATGTATTGATATGACAACTGTACAGAGCCTGAAATAGGAATTTTTTAATAATTCACATTATTTGTAGAGTTATTATGAGTTGAAATAACAACACGCATTTTTTTTAAAAATTCCTCCACTCTTATACATTAAAATGTGAATAAAATAACTTATATACCATACGTTACAAAAATCCTAGTTCAGGACATTAAGGATAATATGAAAAATATTTCAATGAAATTCTATCAATGTATAGAAAAAAACATTCGAGTTATTACCTTTCAAAAATTGTAAAAGTACTGAAAATTATATTGTTCAGAAAATAAAGGAAATGTCTGATATTAAAATACTTATAACTTGATTTCTATGTACCGTAGCTACAAATGTACCGTAAATTTAGGTACCGTAGCTACAAATGTAATACTGTAGCTTTAGGAAGAGAAGATTTCAAATATTTTAATGGATAAATAAAAAAAATTCGGTATTTTCTCCGAAATTCGAGTTTTTAAAACGTAGTCGGATACCTTAGATTTATTAGGATCACAAACTAATCAAAACACAAAACATTTATTTCCAAGTCTTTGGATTAATCCCTCTCTACGCCCGAATCGAAAGAGTATAAATAAATTAATAAATGCTTTTGATTAGTCGGGTCCTAATCCTTAGCAGAACTTTAATTGAAAGACTATAGAATTGTAGCATTTCACTATCCCACTCTTTCAGAATTTCACTATCTTTTATCCTATATCTCTTTATAGTACGAGGCCCCAGTTTTGATGACTTTGTTGATAACAAACCACTTAATAAATAATTTGCTGTTTATAAATACGATTCCGTGATATTATTCACCTCGCTTTGAGACGCATGACTTTCAGTCTTTCCTTATTTAATTTTACAACCATCTTAAAGCCTAATTAAATAGTCAATAAGTTTAAAACTCAAACTGAAGATACGTCAAAGAAGTACAAAACACTTTATTATATATCAAAGAATATGCAATTTTGGTCTCTTTCGAATACCTCTTAACTCAATCAATCTTAGTTTACGTTCATATAATAAAGTCTTAGCTTACCAAATCCCTCGTTCCGATCCACACACTTCTTGTTTATGGCAGATTCGATTCTAATTGTTCTGATCATTAATCACTTTCAACTGCTGTCAATATAAATGATTAATTATGATGATTCATTCCAATTTACATCATCAGCTTGTCGTTATCCTCTATCTTTCTTCCTTCTCTCTTTCTTTTCATTCTATTTCGCTTGCATATTACTATCTTTAATTCAATTCACTTCACTTCTAATCTTCATCTGATTTACCTAATCACGTTTTTCGTTTTGTTTGGGAAAATTTTTTAACTGTATACAGTTTAAACTTTTCATCCATTGGAAGATATTATCAATTCGAACACAATCATAACATTAAAGTCCAAAGAATTAATTGAAAAGAAATTCTTAGCTGAGATATAATCTTATGGAGACACTTTATTGCATTCCAATAGATAAAATAAACTAAATTTGAGGGGGAAAGTATATACAAATTCCATAGGGTTAACATTACGTACACGAAATCAAACTGGCTGGTAGACGAAAGCCTTAATATTGAACCATTTCTCTATTTGAAAACGTATTTGTAGTTTGGGTCCTGTTCTCTAATATTGGGCTTAGATGGCTTTGATAACTTGACTATAGTAGGATCCCGCTAATCCTACCTTGGATGGACTCACTTCACCCTTTGTCCGATCGTACTTTTATCTCTGATAGTTTACGTACTCGGTAGCCGTTACACTCTTGTCGATGACTCATCATCGGTGATGTTAGTCAGTAGGATGTCAATTGGTGGTATGTACATTTGTGCTTACATTAAAGTACTGTATTGTACAAATAACTCGTATGAAACTCGAGCATAATCGAGATAGCAGTTTGTTATTAAATTTTTAGTGTTTCATAAGTGTAGTTACTTATGTTTCACATCATTCTAGCGCTTACTTTACAATAATGTGTGTACATTACGTTTTCTTTTTCATGTGTTGTACCAATATTGCGGCATTTTCAGTAGAAACTTTATTATAATAACGTTCTTACGTAAATATACGTGTTCCTCCAAAAATTCGAATTTTTTTTGCGGTCCATCCATGCCCCCGGTCCCGTTGGTGACGGATTAGTGGAGTTCTACTGTACTAACATTTTAAGCAATGTTTCCCTAGGAAAGCGGTGTCGTTATCCAGCGGCCACAATTTCACGGAGTATGAAGTCAATAAAACTTTTGTCTGTGAAAACCAGATGTCGTGGTATCCTAAAGAACGCTGAATACGATCGAACCACGCCACTGGTTTGCTTCGAGAACGTTTTAGTGACGTTATCCATCGCAATATTACGCTGCTAAATAACGATACCGATTTCTTATGATACTATAGCTTTAGACAGCATGAATTTTCTTGCATGTATAGTGCATGTCTTCTAACTCGTATTATTGCATGTTCCTTTAAAAACCAGAACCAGCTCACATCCTCCCAGGACCCAACGTAACAGAGGGCCGCCTCGGAGAACCGGCTGAGCTTCCATGCAATGCTGCTGGTTGGCCAAAACCTACCGTTACGTGGTGGCGGGAAACCACTATGTTGCCTCTTTCCAGTCAACGCTACCAGCAACAATCGAATTACGCTTTGCTCATTCGATCAGTAGTGTACGATGACGGTGGTGAATATTCCTGCCATGCGCATAATGGCGTTGGCTCCGGTGCCATCTTTAAAGTGACTTTAATAATTGATCTACAACATTTGGCACCCTCTGGTGGTGAGGAAGGAGATTTCAATGCCAGAGACTCGGAACCTGGACCCATTCCGGAACCAGTACCGAATTTGCTGCCAAAGCCTTTCGATTTTGGTAATTTTGTATAACATTTGTGTACAAGTATCTTTTTCGTTTCAGTAATAACGATGACTTTTTCTGTTTCACTAAATAAGCAGTCAAATTTGTTTTAGATTACTTTTTATTAATTTAGTATTATTTTACTAATTAATTTTCATACATTATGATTAGGGTAAAATTTCCTTTATGGGATGTTTAATTAACTGATCATGTCTTGCAACATTGCATTTTTGAAGACAAAGAACTGATGAATTCTTTAAATCATAAAATTAAGAACAGTTCCTTTATCATAAAAATGAAGAAGATTGACTTTTTTATAGGTATTCTAATATATCATAGATTCTTATACTATAATTGTTAATTTATTCCACATATCGTAAAGAGAGAATAAAAATTGCCATGTCCTGTTTCCCATCTTAGGAACAAAGTATCAACTGCGTAATTGAAAATGATTTTTTTTTCTTAGAAAAGGACTTACAAGGAAATAATTTTATGTGAAGAAAATACAATTCTTATACATATGACAAGCAAAATTCTAGATATCAGTGACTGAACGAAAAAAAACAATGAGCTATAATGATCTATACGAATTGAAATAAAATAAACTGAAATGAAAGCTTTGATAAAGACATCAATCTTAGAGTGAAAATCTAGTTTCTTATCAAAATAATTTAAAGGTTTTAATTTTTTTTTTTTTTTTCTAAACAAAAGTTCGATTTTTTTTATTCAATAAAATCTAAATATATAATTTAAAAGAAGACGAAAAGGTATTGGTACACTAATGTGCCTAATAAAACTGATTCATTTTTACAACGTTTTTCTGAATTTCACTTGGTGTGTATGTGTGTGTGTCATCAAATTTTCGATCGTTAATTTAACCAACTTCCCATCAAGCTAGAGCTTTGAAATTTTGGGAATCGTTCGTACTCGCCTAACAATGCAATATTTAGACGTTTGCGACAAGTTTTAACTAATATTTCAATAATTTTAAGAAGTCAAAATATTCTTTCCTCTCGGCGCTTTTAGGATTGAGGAAAAGATTTCTTTCCCCCTCTGGGAGCACCGGGCACTCTCCACGCAGCATGAGGTATCGTAAACCTTTTGTACTCACAAAGGGGAGATACTATCTCCCC
>BMAW01041570.1:1363339-1401164 GCA_019974015.1 Nephila pilipes | reverse complement strand
CGATAAAAGCTCCAAAAGATTTTAAAAAATAATCTTAAAGTAATCTATTTTTTAAAAAAATAATAATAAATTGTCCTACATAATGCATTACGAAGAAAATATTTCGTCACCAAAGGGAATTTTTCTTTTGCAGCTGTTTAATAATGTAACTTATTTACAATGTTATGCATTAAAAAAAGCCTCTTTGTTGGTTAATAATGGGAAATCAATTTTAAAATCATTTGATCTCAAAACATTCCAAGAAGGAAGCCAAATTAAAAAGTAGTAGTTCCAAAATATAGTAGGAAAAAAA
Organism: Nephila pilipes; assembly: GCA_019974015.1. Lineage (NCBI taxonomy): Eukaryota > Metazoa > Arthropoda > Arachnida > Araneae > Nephilidae > Nephila > Nephila pilipes. Next base: position 1,400,872 of record BMAW01041570.1, on the reverse strand, counting down.
AATTAATGCCTCAAAACTGTCTTAAAATTCTGAATAATTTCATTCATTTCCAGTCATTTATTCATTCCTGATTACATATGATTTAAGACAATACATCATTCGATAGGTAAAAAAATACTTAATTTTTATAAATGTTTTATTTCAATTCAATAACAAAAAAATTAGGAGAAATTTGTTCTGATATATTTTTTAAAGTTAACATGGGACATTAAGCATCAAAAATGTATGCAAAAAACACGAGAAAAGTTTTGAAAAGTAATCAGCAAGGACATTTTGTGGCATACAAACACAATAACCCTTTGGTACCTAAAAATGGTAGAAAAGGACCAAAAATGCCTTGATTAATTAGCATTTCCTTAATCAGAAAGGCTACAAAGTTTTTTTCACAGGTATAAGTTAGTACTTTCTGAGTTTTATGAGCGGATTCCAGAAAGTAGGGGTCCAAAGCCTACCTGCGTTCAAGACCGAAATCTCGGAAGTAAAATGCGTGCTCGTTTGTTTCAGTTGGTTGAAAACTGTTGCTGTAATACTGTATTGAAATGAGTGCCTCGATTCCGAATCTCGACAGTTGAAAGTTGAGAAACATAATCCGGTTTCATCTCGAGAAGGGAAACTCACCATTCCACAATTTTAATGAAGATGTTTATGGGAATGGTGTTATGAGCCGAATTGGTGTATACAAATGGTGTCGCGAGAATAAATTTTGCAGGGAAAAAATTCAAAACCATTGTTTCGGCCCGAAAAATAATGGCATCTGTCTTTCGGGATCGTAACAGGAATTCTCCTCATTGAACTTTTGCCCCAGAGGAAATTCTTTAATGCAGCAGTACTAAGATATCCTAAAATAATTGCAGAGGGTGATTAAGAATAAAAAAATAAGAGAATGTGAACGAAGAGAATGTATTTGTTGCATGATTATGCAAATCCCCATAACGCCGCAAAGAACTGTGGGACTCTCGGTTCGGAGATCAAAGAGCACTCCTCTCATAGTCCTGATACTCACACCATTAGATTTTCCTCTTTTAACTTTCTGAAGCCTTTTATGGGTGGAGAAATATAGGTTGGATGGATATCTAAGCACATAGGTCTTGCGAGCTTTAATCTTCGGTCCATAAGCTATTAAATGCGTTACTTCTGCCTGTTACTTGCCCATGAAGGGTGATGAAAGGTTTTCGATCGCTGATGAGGTCCAGACTGCCATCAAACAGTGAATCAAATAAGTGATGGGGGATGTTTTTTGATGAAGGTATACGAAAGCTCTTTCCTCGGTTCACAAAGCGCATTTTGCAGGAAAACGATATCTAAAAAAAAATAGTGTTTGATGCTCGCATATGAATTTGTAAATAAACCAAAAATATATTACGTTTTCAATTTTAAAGAAATTGGGCATTCTTTCTTTCTGGAAAACCTCGTATTCGTTAAAAATAGCATGGCATTGTAATTCAAGCTCTTTAAATACTGGAAAACTTTTGTAATTTGCTACGAATATGATGTTCTAATTTGTTAGGAATAAAAATGGCAAAAATGAGTTAAAGAATTAGCATTTCCTTAGTTTGAAAGACAATCATGTCTTTATCATGTGTACATGTTGGCATTTTCTAGCGGTATATTTGTTGAAAATAATACACCATTGTAATCCAAACTCATGTAATCAAGCAATCGAAAACTGTTCTAATTATTGTTAGAAATATTCCTTTTACTTCAAACATTCATACTTTTCAGCACCTTTGGAGACTCGAGTGAGCCTGGTGACAAACAATCCAATAGCTGGTGCTCCCCTCCAGGTGGACTGTTCAGTGAAAGGACCTCCCTCGGGGGTGGAAGTCACGTGGCGTCATGACAACGAACTGGTGCTGGAGAGCGACCGAAAAAGGATCTTGTCTAACCACACACTGTTCATCACCAAGGCTGAGGTTGCAGATAGCGGCGAATACAAATGCAGCGCTGAATATCAAAACAGTTATTCGACGTCGTCTATTTCCATCGCGGTGAAAGGTAAGCATCAACAACTCAGAAAATTGAGATATATTATATATTTTTCGCAACATAGATGTAAGTGCACGTAATCTCAGAGAATTATTTCAGGTAGGTAAGTGAAAGAGCAATGTCATCGTTGAGTGCCATAGTTGCACTTTCTTTCAAGTTAAAGTGTAATTTTCTATTGCACTAGACGTTTAGGGTTTCTCTTCATCCCCCTAGAAATTTGATTGAAGCCTCAGTAAAGTACACCGCAGGTCACTACTGCCGCCATTATTTTCACACCGATAAGAACAATAGATATCAAAGCGAATTCATTAGAGAGGTAGCCTACAGTGCAAAGGTGAAATGATTGAAAATACAGCCTTATTTGAGGTGAGGAAGACGATGAAATCAGTATTCACTGATGCCGTCATGACTGGCAGTAACCACTGATACATTCCTTGACAATGAATGAAAGCTTTGAATCTCTTATTGCGGTATGGCATCCCCATGTTGCAATCACATGTTGTCCAATTTGACCTGATGAAGCAGCGAGTGGTATATACCGGGCCAGTCGTTTTCCATTCCTCAGCCAAACGATGGGCGACAGATCGGGAGTACAGGTAGACTAAGGCAGCAATAAAATCGGGTGGGCAAAGAAAAAAATCTTGAACATTGCATCACACGTGTGCACTTTGTCCTGTCGGAATGCAGCTGCAGACAAGCTCTGAAGATAAGGGAGGATACAGGCTCTAAACCATCAGAAATATAGTTGGTCATTACACCATACTAGGAGCCACCAATTGAAATTCCATACCACTCCAAACCATAATACCGGGTTCAAAACCAGTATGGCGATGTAAATGGCAATAGCTAAGCAACCACTCTCCACGGTATCTCGACTATTCTCCATGGTTGCGAACTCGCAGTAGGCGTTGATTCCGTCGAGTCGTGGGTTCGAGTCAGGTGAAACTGATGACTCGCCGTGAAGCGGCTGATGCTGTATAATTCCATCGAGGGGACTTCCTACTTTTCTACTCAAAAGTAGAGTATTGCTTTCAATTCCATGTAATAAAATGCTTTCGAAAGAGTTAAAGAATATACCTGCGGCATTATTTGTTCCTCTGATTTTCGTTAGCATTTTATATATTTATTCAAGATTAAAAAACTCTTTACAACATTACTGATTTCAAGAACGAAAATTAGTGTTTTTTCTTTTCTTTTTTGATCAGTAAAAAGGGAGGTTAGTAATTTTGTTCTGAAGAGGGGGTGGTATTTTTTTCAAAGAAAAGGTGTGAGGCCGAAGAAGGTTGAAAACCTATGAACTACAACAGTGATTAATATTTATTGATAATTGCATTTCCCCCCTCTACTTTTTAGATGCTCCAAGAGATGACAGCTGCATTGACAATCCACAATTCTCCAATTGCGAAGTCATAGTTCGGAATAGGTACTGTAACAATAAGTTCTATGGGAAGTTCTGCTGCGCATCTTGTATGAAAGCTGGACAATTACAAACGCCACCTCAAGCGTGAAGTTAAAAGTTTCCAATCAGCACGGTGATGCTACAGATTTCGGAATCCATAAGCAGAGGCCTTTGTTCTGTGAAAGATATGCATTCATTCAAAGAACAATAATAACATACTTTGTTAGAACTCAGGATTTGTTTACACTGAGTGTGAAATTTCTTCCCTTTTTATCTGAAATTTCCCCTTTAAGTTTATCTGTGTATGTATATATATATATATATATATTTCTAATTTCAAGCTATTATTTTTAAATCGTTGCTCAATTTCTAGAAAGAGTAACATTTGCACTTTCATTGATTTCGATGGGCATTATATTGGAAAGAAATATAATCACTTGTGAATTAAAAATTCGAAATTCGCTTGAAAACTGAATTGAAATTGAAGCATTTAAATTTTTTTAATATATCGCTGTATGATGCAGGTCGAATATGTGAATCTTCGCAATCACTTTTCAGTTCACTATGTGACAGTAACTATTTCGCAAAATTTTCAAAAAATTACTTAACTAATTTTTAAAGTAATAGAATAAACAATAACCTTGTATTGAAAAGTAATTGCAAATATTTATAAACAACTCGTTATAAAAGTATTTAAAAATTATTTTTCTTCAAAAAAATTATCCCTAATTTATTTCTTCTCAATACTATCCATAATCAATAACATACCAAAAAAATCTCCTTTATGAAAGATATTTTTAATTTTTCTAAAAGTACTCTCTCCGGTTTTAAAATAATTTAATAGCATTATAAACTTTCATTAAACATTTTTTTTTTCGTATTCTTAAAGTACTGAAAATAGATATAAGCAAATAACTTTTATAATTTTGGGGAAGTTAGTAAATTGGAGATTTCAAATTGAAGAAAAGTTTGTAATTCACTAATGAATCTTCTGCATTCAAGAGTTTCGTTACAAATCAGAATATCCAATTTTTTTTTAAAATGCATTTTGAAAAGGGGGTAAATTTCCTCTATTTTCATAATTTAGTCAGATTAAAGAATGAGTTTTTTCATAGTGAAAATTGTTTGGATCAAAAGAAAGAAATTAATAAAGTAACTGAGATCAAAAGATGAACTAAGATAGTTTTAGAATTGGAAAGCATCATGAAAAATTTCCAATTCATCTTCATTCATCTATCTCCTGTATTTTTGCAAGTGAAAGCTAATTTTTACACCTACTCATTTCAAAAGGAGATGTAAATATTTTAGTTCATTTTTACATGTCATGATTTTACACTAGCTCTTTAATTTTAGAACGGTATGCTTTTGAAAGCATGACTTAGCACCTTTCATTAGATTGTAATTTTTCGATAAAAATACTAATGTAGGATTAGAGAAATGTTTTTTCTCTACCCTGAAAAACTTTATGGCAAGATTGGAATAAAACTTTAAAAAAAATATAGCTGTAAAACATTGCGTAAGTTATGACATTGATGTATGGCACTAAATTATGAAGATTTTAAAATTAAATATTTATCGTGTCATGGAACGAAAAAAGGAGTAAAAAAATGACTGCCTCTTCAACTGAAGACTTGTATTTCATAATTCTTACTGACATTTTAAGATACTTCACTATCAATATTTCCGTTGTCACTTAAAATCATTAATAAATAAGATGTTTTTTTAAAATTCTCTTTTTCAGTCTTCTGTTAGGTGTTTTTTACTTGTCTAAGTAACTCGACGTTTATTTATGTATTAAATGTGACACCTGTATATTTGGAACTGTCTATACGAAATATTTTTCAAATAAAAAGTTTTTATTACATGGTCTGCTATGAATTCATTTTCTCATACTCATACAATAATACCAGAGCTGATAATTAAAAGGAGATTAAATTGTTGAGAGGATGTAAAATCGCCTAGAAAGTCTTAAATAAAATGTTCGAAATTTATTTTTCACTTATTGATATTTTTCGCAGTTGGGTGAATGATATTTGATTTAACCCCAATACACCTGTTGGTAAAATATGTCATTTATCTTTAAAGACAGTTTTTTTCGCGCAAATCGTTTATTATTTTATAACCGGTTACTATAATTTTCAACAAAACATGCATTATGTTTTATAGACGAAGAAACTTGTTGCAAACTTATCAAAAGTACTGCCCAAATTTTCAACACTTCAGTGGCGTGTTCACCTCTCTGTTATATTGTTATGCCAGATGCAGCAATGCGTCAACCGATAAAAAGTCTGGATGCCTCCTAAGGCATAAATAAGCCCTAATTTGCATAAGAGTATTAACTTTAAACTACTAATTTTCTCTTAAACATATCTAGATTGTCTTAAAATTTCAAAAACCCCATACCGAGCATGCCCTTCCCACCTCCCTCTCTTATTTAACTTAAGCCATACTCTAGGACAGCCAATAGCAGATAGCACTCTCACCACCCTCCAAATTCTCCTACAAAATCTAGCAGAAGAAAAAGCAAGCTTCCCATTGGTTCCCCACCAACTCCTCCCGCACTCCTTCACAACCAATCACGTAACAGAAACCAGCCCAGCTAACTTCAATAACTCCAGTCGTCTCACAGTTCCCAGCAAGATATGGGTTGAAAGGCGGCTACGCCGTCTAGGCACCCGTAGAGCTTTCAACAGCTTCATTATTTAGTTTTAAAATGAAAGCCAACAATGTGTTCTATTTTATGTAATAAAAGAAAAATGAAAATGTTTAATTGTTAATAATACTAATTAATTTTTAAAAGGTGTTTTGTATTTAAGGGAAAAAAATTACTTGACGTAAAAAAAATTGGGCATCGACACAAAGATGAAACTGGAGGATTAGCACAATAAAATAAAATGTCAAGAATCTGATGAAGAGGATGGATAAAATCATTTCATTACTTTCAGAAACCATTGCCAAGAAATTGTTTCATATAATTAGCATCGAAAGGGCAAATTAATGCCTCTAATTGCTTTAATTCGAAAGTGTCAAAGCATTTTCACATATGATATTGAAGAGGATGAAACATGTAGATGCAAGAAATATTTGCATGTATTCCTTTTTCATGTTATTGCGTGAAATTTGTTATATTTAGAAACAATAATTGTATCCACAAAAAGGGTAGTTTAGGTCAAATTTTTATGGAAATAATAGGAGACTTGGAATACTCATATCATAATCTTGTTATAGATGTAATTCGTAATGAAAAGCAGGAAATAGGAAAAGAAATTGTTCCCACTTTGCGTAATGTTTCATTACATACGTTACTGAATGACTGTATGGAAAAATGTTGAAAGACACTTGAAAATCTTGAAATCTGTTGATAAGGTACATGTAGTTAAAAAAGTACATTATAGCCGTAGAAAAACACTTAAATAGTTCAGTTACAGTGACAAACCTTTCACGTTTATCATCTGCTCATCCAAAAGTAGCCAGTGCCTCAACTTCAGAGAGACTTCAGAACAACAAAGATTTGTAGTAAAAAAAAAGAGCCTCTAAGCAAAACAGAAAACAGTGAATGCTTTTCTCCACACATTGTCGAACATTTCCAATCATGGTTAGGCAGGTAACAACCACATTTTAAAGACCCTGAAACTTTTACATGTCGAATTCTGCTTAATTTATGATTCACTTTGATGATAAACATAATATGTGAACTTTAATCCAGTATCTTTTTCTTATGCATTTCCTCCCGTAAACGATGGCACAATCTTCTTCCCAGTTTTATTTTTCTATTTCAAAAAATCATCTTCAGAATAAAAATGGCCTTTTGAAAATTTATATTCAACGTTGTGTACATTTTGCACTTGCAATAAAATTTTAATATCAAAGCTTGTATCCAATTTTAATAGACATCAAGAGAAACATGAATTTTCATAATATCCAAGAAAGTAAGTCTGTACTTCTTATTACATTATAAATGGCATATAAGTATTATAAAATTTACATACATAGTATCAGAATTGGCTCCATTTTTCTTTCACCCATTGTAGAAGTGTAAAAGGAATATATATATATATATATATATATAAAATTTATATTACATTTCTCTGCTTTTTGAAAGACCTAGATTCTCATTCTTGTTTTTGATATTTCTTTTTATCTGTTAGGCAACTTCTGTTTTGCTTAGAAGGTTATTTTAATAACAAATCTTTGTTGCTCTCTAGTTTTATTCGGAGAACAGGTCACTTTTGGTTGTGCTGCTGGCAAAACTTGAAAGGTTTGTCATTGTAACAGAACTATTTATGCTTGTTTCCAAAACAATTATGGATCTTTTAATTCTACGCATCTCATCAACAGATTCAACATTTTCAAACGTCTCGCTACATTTTTCCATACAGTCATTGCATTGTGGATTTCTGCATCTAGTGAAACTTTACGCAAAGTGGATACAATTGTATCTTTTTCTATTTCATGCTTTTCATTACTATTTACATTTACAACAAGATTATGATTGGAGTGTTCCAAGTATCTTCTCTTGTTTCCACTGATGTTTCACTTAAACTGCCCTTTTTATGGATTAAGTGACTGTGTTTACAAATAATGAGTCTCACGCAATAATCCACACAACTATATGAGAAGGAATGAATGCAAATATTGCATTCCTCACACCTTATTGTGCATCGACAAGTTTTATCCACTTCCTCAATGTCGTATGTGAAAATGTATTCCCCTTGAATTTTCATAACAATGTGTTTTTTATCCCATTGAATATAGCGATATTCAACCCCCATTTTTAAACTTGTTTTGTGATGTTTTCGAATTAGAGAAACTCGAGGCATTACTTTCTCATTTTCGATGCTACAAACTTTTCTACGCTCTAAATATTACGCCACACATATTACACACCAATCATTCATTTGGCCCTGAAAAGGACCGTTTGTTTTACGAATTTTGAGAAGACATTTTAACACGTGACAAATTAAGCCTGATGTTGAAACGATGTAAGCCTAATATTCAGATATCTTGCGCTTCGACGTCTGACACGGCATTGAATTGAACTGAGCGCCTTACTTCAATGGGATCCTAAACTGTGCATGCGCCTCCTCAGAGGCATCATGAAATTGTCCCCTCTTCAATTTTTAATAGACTCTTCTATTCCTTAAGCTTCCTGTTATCAAAGAGATAATAATAGTTTTAACAGAGAGCTGGTAGGAGACGCGCACATACGTCAATATCCCTCCCGGCCTAGCCATATTCTCATGCAAGAACTTAACAATGTATGTAAATTATTACAATATAACATTTTTTTAAAAAATGAACTATTACACATAATAATAAGTCAATTAAATTTACAACTAAAGATAAAACCTTAATATTAAGTAGAGAAATAGTTCGAACACAGAAACAATGATAAAATATATAAACATAAAAATAATAGCCAATATGTAGTAAATAATTTGATACATGATACAAAAATACAACAAATTCAAATAGATAATGTGATATATAATCATGAAATTTTAATTTTCAAATTAAAAATGCATCTCTCTTCAAATACAATCTGAGTTATTAATGTTTGTAATTCACTTAGTTTGTTAATTGACTTTTATAAGTACCTTTATTAGTTTTGATGTCTGCATCTATAACTTTTTTATCCATTCCCGGTTAAATTTCTACAAATCGTCCCAATAATCATTTACAAGGAATGGAGATATTCTTTCATAATTAAAATCTTATCTCCTACTTTAAGATTTTCTCTATTAATTATCCATTTCCTCCTTTGTTGCAGACTATTTAAAAATTAAAAGCTCCATCTTCTCCAGATTGTTTGAACATACTTGGTTATTCCTTCCCAAGTCTTTAGACGATTTGTTTTACAATTTATGAATTGGTTCGACTACAGTTGTTATCGGTCTTCCGATTAAAAAATGAGCTGGCGTCAATACCTCCATATCATCTACGTCGGCTGAAAGTGGAGTAAGAGGACGAAAGTTCAAAATTGTTTCAATCTGAGTTATTAATGTTAGTAATTCTTCATAACTAAATTTTTAACTTCCTGCAACGCGCTTGAAATGGTATTACAGTAGTTTTATATTAGCCTACCAAAGACCTTCCCAGTTAGGACTTGTTGGGGGAATAAATGACCATTCAATATTTTCTTCTACAAAGAAGGAAAATAAAGACTCCTCTCGATCTCTCACCAATTTAGTCAAAGCTTTCAATTCCCTGTTAGCTCCAACCATGTTAGTCCCATTATTCGATATTTTTTCCGGCATTTCCCCCTTCTCGATATATTCTTTTCAATGCCGCTATGAGAGCTTGAGAAGTTAAATCACTAATTATCTCAGGTGAATGGCCTTTATTAAAAGGAAAATAAATATACAAATATAAATTTTAATGTCAGGACCTTTTCTCTGATACTTATTTTTGATAAGAAAGGGTCCACACAAATCAATACCTATTAAATTAAATACTTTATCAGGATTAATCCTTTCTTTTGAAAAATTGCCCATTTTTTGAGAACACATTTTGGGATTTACTTTAAAACATTTTATACAATTATAAACAATTTTTTACAAATATTTCTCCCGTGAATAGCCCAATATTTAAACGTAATTTGATAAAGCAAATTCTGGCCCCCAAGATGAAAATACTTTTTATGATAGTATTGTAAAATCATTTCAGTAAATTTACCTTTTGCTGATAGCAAAATAGGATGTTTACTTGAGTAATGAATTTTCCAAGTCTTCCTCCTACTTTTAACTTTTATGACAAACATCATCTCCATTTTGCATAGCAATAATTTTTGTGTGGAATGACCGAAGTAGTTCCTGTTTCAGTAAGAAATATTCTGCTTCCATCATCTCCTCTGATGTGAGTGGTCCCTTTTTCTTAATACCTTGATTTTTACAACTGAATATGAATCTGAAACGGAAACTTAATACTTGAACAATAGTTTGAAATTCTATTCCTACAAGTAAGTAATCAAAAATAGTTTGATTTAAATTTAAAATTGATACAACTTTTTCTTTTGAGTCCTTCGATTTCAATTCGGGGAAATACCCTTCTTCATTAAGTTCTGGTCTCTCAGAACCAGTACCTGGGAGTTCATCAAATTACAAAATTCATGGACCCTTCTTTCGCTTATTGTTATATAAAAGTGAGTTAGCACTAAGTCTCCTAAACAAGAGATCTGAGGATTGTCCTTTCAAGAGCAATGAAACTAAAGATCTGGATTTGTTAACTTGGTGATCTCCTGCACTCCGTTAGCCACAAATTGTTTCCCTTTTTTCGAAGAAACTGTAATCCAGATAAGAAATATTTCGGAATCTGTCAAGCGGAACATTTTGCACTCCTCTTTCTTGCGGATGATCTCTTGCGCATTAGAACTCAAACGAACCACAACTATAGCTCCTAAGAGTTCAAGTCAAGGTAAGGTAATAGAACTTCAATGATGTCACTCTCGTTTTTGAAGTGATAAGATTTACAAACACTTTATGTTGTTTTTTTACTTTCACACAAATTGATGCTCCATAGGTTAGCATACACAAAAGGTATGGATTTCAATGATGTCATTTATTTCAGAATTTGTAGAATCAAAAATAAATCTTGGAATTCTGAGTTCGTTTAACAAGGGTAGTTCCTTACACCAGTTTACCCACCTTTCCTCTATTTGGGGGGGGGGGGGGGAAATCTTCACATCAAGTGATTTTATTCTTCCAGAGTTCCTGTGTATGAGGCATTTCATTCTTATAATGAAAGGGGAAAGCAATCCATGTGGATCAAATATTTTCTGGATTGCTTGTAATAGGAGTCTTTTAGTATTTTTATTAATTGGAATGAATTCTAGCAATCCTTTAGTATCCAACGTCAAACAATCTTCTAGGGTTTGCCATGACATGCCTAATACTTTTGTCTTGTTTGATCCCAAGCGGACAGGTATATCACTGGATATGTGTCGAAACCTTCTGCTGCCCACTGAGATATTAAGATGGTATCATTGCTGATCACTCTTAACTCCATTCCTGGTTCCTTCTTGATGTTCTTAGTATGGTGATATACAAGAAGTTTTTCTTCTCGTGTTTCTCGACCTGTAATCCAGTTATCAACGTACATGAAGGAATCTTGATGTTGTACAGTTTATGGGATGATTTTTTCAATGTGATGTTTAAATGTAGCTTCTAGTAGAAATGGGCTAGCATTAACGCCAAAAATAATCCTGCTGAAACGGTAAATTTGTAATGTGGGTTTTTCCTGAATGTGTGGATTACTTTCGGTCTACAAAAATCATACAGTGTCTTTATGCTTATCCGCCAAACAAATTTGAAAAGAAGCCTGACGAATATCGGATGATATTGCAATCCAATTTAACCTAAAATTTATTAGCACTTCTAAAAGGTTAGGATTTAAATTAAGACTAGGCCACAAGCAATAATTCAATGAAAGTTCATTAGTTTGAGGTGAGGCAGCATCAAATACAATACAAATAAAAGTTGTGACTCGACCCTCTTTTTTATTGCTTGATGTAGTAAATAATATACCGGTTTGTGTATTCTCTACTTTCTATATAATCCCTTAATTCAAATAATCTTGAATCGATTTTTTTAGAGTGAAGTATTTTATCATTCTGTAACCTTCGCCATAAATTTTGGAATTGTTGTTTTGCTACAGAAAAGTTTCCAATTTTTTACGAAATGGCAGTTTTACTATGTATCGTTCATTATTAAATTCTATAGTATCTTTAAAAATATTCATTGCTTGATCATCTTCATGGTAGCAAAGGTCATATTTTATGCCAAGAGATTCAAGTTAAAAAAGTTTTAATGTGTCCTCAACAGAATCATCATCCTTAAAGAGATAACACGATAAGTAATTATTATTTTTGTTTTTCTGCAGCGATCCACCAGCAACCCATCCAAATTCAGTTTCTCTGAATATTAATTCCTCATTTACTTTGCAGACATTATCTTTCATAATTCTTCAGAAAATATAATTTATGAACTTCTTTAATGCATGAAAATAATGCATGAATCTCTTTAGCTTCAAAAAAATAGAGATCTGAAGAATTAAAATATTTGAAAATTTTTATTTCTGAAATATCTAAATTAACATTAAGTGTCAACTGGGTAATTTTTTCTGTCACAAAAAATTCTATTGTTCCTTAAAACTACCACTTTCGTTAGAGATAAAAGTACTTATTTTTCCCTTTAAATTTTGTTTTGTTGAATTGAGTCCAGAAACGGAAGTCTGTATTTTTTCTGCAAATACCAAGAAAATCACATATTTTTCTAGATATAATGTTTATGTTTGAAGCGAAATAAAAAAATCGCTGGCTATTTAATCAATTTTCCTTCTCTGCTTTGCAAAAGTATATGCCCAATTGAAATTAAAACAGTGTTTCTTTTCGGTCTTACTTTATTAACGATAGCATTACAGAGGGTAGAAGGATTTATCACTTCTCTCTCTGTCCCCCATGTTCTTTTTTTGTTGTTGTTTCGGAATCTCCTTTGGAGAAAGATATCACTTTTTCACCCCCTTGGGTGGGTAGCGTTCCTGCCTTGACTCCTTATTTACAACAAAGAGTTTTTTAATGTTTTGTTCCACAGCTGCGCATATAAGTCGATGCACACTGAGACTTCCCGTGATTTTTTCGTAAGCACAGTTCACACAATTTATGCAATTGCACAAGATCTACTATTTTATTGGGGGTTAGTTCTAGGAAATTTTTACATCTGTATATTGGGTGAGGAATTTTTTCATTACAAATTATGCAGTTCTTATTTTCAATAGTTTGAATCGTTAAAAGAGCTTTAGTTTTGAAAGAAAAATTAGATTTTCTTATTATTGCTTTTGTTTCACCCGCACAATTTCTATCCACGGATAAAAGGATCGTTTCGCGTTGTTCTAAAAATGCTATAAACTCGCTAAATGTCAGGATATCTTTGACTTTTAGACACAATTCAAAATTCTTTTGGGATTCCTTATCTATTTTTTAAGCATAATATTCAATAAAAAGACATCAAATAAATCATTTTGTTCATATTTAAGTATTTTCAAAGCCCGTAAGTTTTTCTTAATGCAATCAATCATTTCACGGATTTCCTTAAGATTTTCTCGTTCCATTTTCTTAAAATTTAAAATTATACATGTATTTCAACGATTAATCTTTTATTATCGAACCGTGTTCAAATGCTTCATACAATGAAAAAAATGTGGAGGTAAATTCTTTAATTTCATTTGAAAGACATGAATTTAAGTAATACAGTTTCTGTGACTGAGTCAGTTGATTGTTCGATGTAATTAAATCATCGAATTGAGATTTAAAGTTGCTAAAATTTTCCTATTTTCCCGTAAACATGGGAAATATTATTGGTGAAATTTTCGTTGGAACAAGAGAAGTTAAGCTTTCATATTTATTATTTTCAACTACAGTCACAGATGATTTTATTATTAGATTTAACTAATTTTTTAAATTCTTATCTCCAAATCTTCGAGGCGAATTTCACAGATTTCCAAATCTTCTTCAAATTCAACTACTTCATTGGGCGCGGCATTTTCAATGAAGAAAATATTTTTCAGCTCGTAAGTTTTAATTTGAAGATGATCTACTTTATTTAATTTAACTTCGAGTTCCATTGGTCAACATCATAGGTCACCTAATTAACATATGTCTCCATTCTAGTAATATTTCTCTTCAAGGAAGTTTTAACTTTGTTTAATTTTTCTATATTATCCATAGCAATTGGTCTTACAGCCCGACTGGACTAGAAATGTTCGTTAGTAAAATTAGATTAATTAATACGACGGACTCCTTTTTGGACTAATTTTTTTTTATCAAAACTTAACAACAAAAATTGATGATTCAATCATAAGTAAAGTTATTACAGTCGTGTCGGCGCAACAGCAGTTACCCACGTCCGTTATTGCTGATAGTCGTTAAGCTTCTGCCTAATTTTTACAGAGAGCCGGTAGAAGGCTTTCACATGAGCCAACAAATTTAGAAAAATAAATTTTTATTTGAAATCTTTCATTCCTCAAAGTGACTTATTTTAGTCATCCGAAATATATTTAATTGCTCAAAAAAACGTTTCTAATTGGGGGGGGGGGGCCAGCAAATTGAACAAATTGAAATCTGCGCACGCGCAATTATTCCAAAATGTAGACGTATTAATGACGAGTGGTTAACTGATAAGGGAGAAAGAGAAAAGTTACATGTCACGGTCATGATTAATTCAAAGTCGAGAAATGCAATATTTGACGATTTATCGCCAAATGTGGTCCCTTTTTAGCCATCAAGGAGGTGTGGAGGGAGGGATTTCAGTCTTGTCTCGACTATTTAGTTTCTCAAGTGAGGACATTGAATCTCTTCTTCCGATTTCTGAATTTGGATACTGACTGCTGATGTCGTCTGTGTTTGAAAGTTAAGCTATTTTCCTTTAATTATTTAGTTTTTCATATTGTTGACGCAAGTGCGCGCCTCCTACCGGTCAACTGTTAAAACTAGGCAGAAGCTGAACGACTTTCAGCAATAACGGACGTGGGTAGCTACACGTCGCCCGACACCCCAATAGCTGTAACAGAGCTGGAACGACTTTCACAATAACGGACGGGTAGCTACTGTCGCACTGACACCCACAATAACGTAACGGAAGCTGAACAACTTTCAGCAATAACGGACGTGGGTAACATTGTCGTCGTTGACACACAATAACTGTGCTTTGATTGAACTATAATTTTATTAAGTTTCAATAAAATTTGTCCAAAAGGACTGGTCCGTCGTTATACTAATTTCACCAAAGAACATTAATTCCAGTCAGCCGTAGAACTGTGCTATGATTGTATGAAAACTTAACAAGTGAGACTTCAAAGGAAATATTACTAGAATCGAAACTTTTTTGATAAAGTGTCCTGATGTTGATTCGATGGAACTAGAAGTTAAATTAAAAGTATTGCAAACTTCAGACGAAAATAGATGATTTAAAAATATCTTCTTCTGCACTTGGAAAATGCCGCTCCCAATGAAGTAGCTGAATTTGAAGATGATTTAGAAAACAGCGAAATTCGCCTTGAAGATTTGGAGGAAGATTAAAATTATAACTCTATTAATAAAACATCTGTGACTGCAGTTGAAAATAATAAATATGTAAACGGAACTTCTTTTGTTCCAATGAATATTCCACCCATAATACTTCCCATGTTTTCGGAAAATATGAACATTTAGCAATTTTAAATCTCAATTCGATGATTTAATAACATCGAACAACCAACAAACGAGTCACAGAAACTATATTATTTAAATTCATGCTCATCAAATGGTAAAAAAAGTTGTCTCCACTTTCGACAATTTTCATCATTGTATGAAGCACTTGAATCACGGTTCGATACCAAAGATTAATCGTTGATACATGTACAATCAATTTTAAATTTTAAGAAAATAGAACGAGAAAATCCCAAGGAAATCCGTGAAATGATTATGCATTAAGAAAACTTACGAGCCTTGAAAATAC
Organism: Nephila pilipes; assembly: GCA_019974015.1. Classification (NCBI taxonomy): domain Eukaryota; kingdom Metazoa; phylum Arthropoda; class Arachnida; order Araneae; family Nephilidae; genus Nephila; species Nephila pilipes. The sequence continues at coordinate 1,384,999 of BMAW01041570.1, read as the reverse complement.
TTAAATACGAACAAAATGATATTTGATATCTTTTATTGAATATTATGTTTAAAATAGATAAGGAACTCAAAAGAATTTTGATGAGTCTGTGCAAAGATGTCTGACATTTAAGAGTTTATAATATTTTAGAACAACGCGAAACGATCCTTTATCCGTAGATAGAAATTGTGCGGACGAAACAAAAAACAATAATAAGAAAATCTAATTTTCTTTCAAAACTAAAACTCTTTAACGAATCAAAATATTGAAAATAAGAACTGCATAGTTTGTATGAAAAATTCATCCAATATACAGATGTAAAAATTCCTAGAATTAAGCCCTATAAAGACTAGATATTGTGCGATTGCATAAACTATGTGAACTGTGTTTACGAAAAATCACAGGAAATCTCAGTGCAGCTGACCTTCCTCTGCAGCTGTGGAGGGAAACATTCAAAACTATTTTTGTAAACAAGGGTCAGTACGAACGCTCCCCAACTTAGGGGTGAAAGAGATAGGTCTCCTGCGAAGGAGATTCCGAAACAACAGCAAAAAAGAACCTGCATTGGGAAAGAAAAGTCATATTGTCATCTCGTAATATTAATCGTTAGTAAAACAGTCAGACCGAACAGAAAGACTGTTTAATTTCAATGGGCACATACTTTTGCAAAAGAGGGAAGGAAGATCTGCTAAATCACAGCGATTTTTGATTCCATTCAAATATAAACGTTTTATGTAGAAAAATGTGTGATTTTCTTGGTATTAGATCAGAAAAATAGACTTCCGTTTCTGACTCAATTCAACAAAAACAAAATTTAAAGGGAAAATGAGTACTTTTATCTCTAACGAAAATGGTGGTTTTAAAGAACACATAGAATTTTTGTGACGGAAAAATACTGTGACACCTAGTGTTAACTAGATATTTCGAAATAAAATTCCCGAATTTTTAAATTTATCGATCCTATTTTTTTGAAGCTAGATCATGCATTATTAAACGCCGATATTTTCCTAAGAATGAAAGATAATGTTTACAAAGTAAATGATGAATTAATATTCAGAGAAACTGAATTTGGATGGGTTCTGTGAGCTCCATGAAAACAAAAAATAATAAAACTTATCATGTTATCTCCTTAAGGATGATATATTGAGGACACATTAAAACTTTTAACTTGAATCTCTTGGCATAAAAGATGACCTTACTACCATGAAGATGATCAAGCTATGATATTTTAAAGAAACTATACAATTTAATAATGAACGATACGTAGTAGAACTGCCATTCCGTAAAAAACTGGAAAGAATTATCTGATAACTTTCTAGCAAAACAACGTTTCCAAAATTTGTGGCGAAGGTTACGAGAGATAAAATACTTCACTCTCAATACTCAGAAACGATTCAAGATTATTTGAATAAGGTTATAGAGAAAGTAAAAATACTGAGGCAAATATACACACCGGTATATTATTTACATCAAGCAATAAAAGGGAGGTGAGTCACAACTTCTACTGTATTGTATTTGATGTCCTCACATCAAACTAATGAACTTTCTTTGAATGATTGCTTGTGGCCTGGTCCCTTAAATCCTAACCTTTAGATGTGCTAATAAATTTAGGTTAAATCGATTGCAATATCATCCGATATTCGTCAGGCTTTTCTTCAAATTTGTTTATGGATAAGCATAAAGACGCTGTCGATTTGTGGACAGAGAGTAATCAAGCGACAAGAAAAGCTCATTACAAATTTACTTTCAACAGATTTTATGCTAACGCTAGCCATTTTTACCAGCCACAAACGATCACATTGAGAAATATAGAAAAGTCATCCTATAACTGTACAACATCTAGATTCCTTCGTACGCTGATGACTGGATCACAGGTCAGACACTGAGAAGAAGCACTTTATATCTCTCAGCGAGAATATCATGAAGGAGCAGTGAATGGATGAGAAATGGATCACAACGAACCACTTTAAGTCTCATGGGCCAAAAGTTCGAACATCCAGTTGAGTTCCGTCAGCAGGATCAAACAAAACAAAAGTAGCTGGCTTGCAAAACCCAGATGATTGATCGACGTTGATACAAAGATTGTTAGAATTCTCAACAAAATAATAAAAGATTCCCAGTACAAGCTATTGGGAAAATATTGATCCACTTGGATTGATTTCACCTATAAGAATGAAATGCCCTATCAGGAACCTGGAAGAATAAAATCACTTGGGATGAAGAATTACCCCGAAAATAGTGGAAAGGTGGGTAAACTGAGCAAGGAATTCATTAAACAAAACTCAGTATTCCAAGATTTATTCTTGATTTACAAATTCTAGATAAATGACTTACGAAATTCAACCTTTGCGATGCTTCTAAACCTGCTCTATGGAGCATCGATTTATGGAAAGTGAAAACAAATGAAGTGCTTTGTAAATCCTCCTTCAAAAAACGAGAGTGGCAACTCTGAAGGCTATTACCTTTTACCTCGATTTGAACTCTTGAGCTAAGTGTGGCTCGTTTGAGTTCTAAAGTGCAAAAAATCATCCGCAAGAAAAGGAATGCAAAGTGTTCCACTGGACAGACCCCAAAATAGTTCTGTTCTGGATTAAAGGTTCTGCGAAAAATGGAAACAATTTGTGGACACAGAGTGCAGGAGATCACCAATTAACGGATCCTGATTCTGGTTTCATTCTGGTAAGACAATCCCTCAGATCTCTTTGTTCAGGGGACTTAGTGCTGACTCCATCTGACGATAAATGATGGAATGGTCATCATTTTTTTGCAATTGATGAACCTCAGGTACTGACTTGAGTGTCCAGTAATGAAGAAGAGTATTTGCCTGAACTGAAATCGAAGGACTCAAAAGAAAAATGTTGTGTTAATCTTAAATTTAAATCAAATATTTTGGATTATTTACTTCTTATAGTAATAGATTTCTAACTATTGTTCGAGTATCAAGTTTCCTTTCAGGTTTATATTCCGAAAACTTGAAATAGGAAAGAGGGACCCTACACGGAGGAGATGATGGAAGCAGAATATTTTTTATTAAAACAAGAGAACTTATGTCTTTTCATACAGAAATGATCAGCTATGCGAAATGGAGATGATTTTGCCATAAAAGTATGATTTTTTAAATTTTCCCTTATTTTGTGATGATAAAGGTATCATAAGAGTGGGAGGAAGACTCAAAAAATTCGCAACTCCTGTACTCAGGTAAACACCCTATTTTTGCAAGCAAAAAGTAATTGACTGAAATGATTGTAAATACTATCATGAAAAGTATTTTCATCTTGGAGCCCAGAATTTGCTTTATCAAATTAGACTTAAATTTGGCCTATCCATGGTCGAAATGTTTGTAAAAAATATCATAACTGTATAAAATGTTTTAAAGCAAATCCTAAAATATGTTCTCAAAATGTAATTTCCAAAGGAAAGGAGATTCTGATAAAGTGTTTATCAACAGGTATTAATTTGTGTGGACCCTTTCTTATCAAAAAAATAAATATCGAGAAAAGGTCCTGAAATTAAAGTATATGTTTGTACTATTTATTTGCCTTGTAACAAAGGCCATTCACCTAGAGATAATCAGTGACTTAACCAAGCACATAGCGCACTGAAAGGCTTATATCTGAGAAGGGAAAATGCCGTAAAATACTCTGGACAATGGGACCAACATGGTTGGAGCTAACAGGAATTGAAAACTTTGATTAAATTGGTGAGAGATCGAGAAGAGTCTCTATTCTACTTTTTGAAGAAAACATCGAATGGTCATTTATTCCTAGAAGTCCCAACTGGGAGGCTTTTGGGAGGCTAATATAAAGTCATTCAAAATACTATCATATGTTGCGGAAATTCAAAATTTAGTTATGAAGAATTACTAACTTTAATAACTCAGATTGAGGCAATTTTGAACTCTCGACCCCTTACTCCACTTTCTGGAATGACATAGACGATTTGGAGGTTTTGATGCCAGCTCATTTTTTAATCGGAAGACTGATTACAGCTATAGTAGAACTATCTCTATAAATTGAAACAACCGTCTAAAGGTTTGGGAAAAAATTACCAAGTCGTTCAAACGATATGGAAAAATGGAGCCTATCATATTTAAATAACCCAGCAAAGGAAAAATGGATAGTTAATAAAGAAAAATCTTAAAGTAGGAGATATGGTTTAATTAGGGAAGAACATCTTCCTCCTTGTAAATGGTTATAGGACGAGTTGTAGAAATTCTATCCGGGAATGGATAAAAAGTTAGAGTTGCAGATATCAAAACTAGTAACGGTACTTTTAAAAGGTCCATTAATAAACTGAGTACTCTATTGAAAGTTAAAAATGTATGATTGTATATCACATTCTAATTTTAATTTATTGCATTTTGTATCATGTATCGAATTATTTACTACATATTGGCTATTTTTTATGTTTATATATTTCATCATTGTTTCTGTGTTGAACTATTTCACTTATATATTAATGTGGTATATTTAGTTGTGAATTTAATTCACTTATTATTTACTTGTACAATTAATTCTTAAAAAATGTTATATTTTAATAATTTACATAAATTGTTAAGTTCTGCGAGGCAGACACATGGCAAGGACTGGGCGGATGTGACGGCGCGCCTCCCACGTGGTCCGTTAAAAATCCAGCAGAAGCTGAACGACTTTCAGCACAACGGACGTGGGTAGCTACTGTCGCACTGACACCCAATACTGTAACAGAAGCCGAACGACTTTCAGCACAACGGACGTGGTGCTACGTCGCACTGACACCCACAATAACTGTAACGGAAGTTGAACAACTTTCAGCAACGGACGTGGGTAACATAGCGTTGACACCCACAATAACTGTGCTTGTGATTGAACTATTAATTTTACGGTTAAGTTTCACTAAAAAATTTGTCCAAAAAGGACTGGTCCGTCGTTATACTAATTTCACCAAAGAACACATATTATAATGAATGAAGCAGCTATTAAGAGAATGTTTGGTAGAGCTAAATTAGCCTCCCTCGAAATATTAACACTTTTTCTGAACATTTAAGTAAATCCGAATTTTACTTTCTATTTAAAAAGTCGATAATATTCTTAAAGATTTCGATCAAAATGATGATGCTATGATGATGTCTAACAAATAAGAAGCAGCGTTTGCTGAACACTTGTCATTTCTTTTCTTTTTTCTTTTATAAAACATCACATCACAATAAATATAAAATACACAGAATGATCACAACACAATTTTCATAATCTTCAGAGTTACCAGACCACTCTCCCATGTCGAGACTCGTCTCATCTTAAAAAAAAACTTTGGAGTCTCTCGAATTCAAGACAGACAATTTTGGGCGCTTTATCACAGCTAGCAGTGAGTTCACCGTTGACTTCGCTGTAGTCTAATTCCTTCTCACCCAGAAGAAACTTTTCACGAGGTTCGAGGGAAAAGTTTTTTGTAAATCAAAAATACTTGAAAAGGCACATTTTAGTAAGTTAGTAATATTAATCCAGATTATAAATCTTCTACTTGATGCACAGTAAGAAATCAAAGATTTTGAAAATAAATAATTTGAGATTAAAGCTAAATATCAGAGAGCTATCAATACGTCGATAATTTGAATTCTTCTGTCAGCTCTGTGAGTTTTAGTAAATGTAATTTCCAGCTTCCCTATTTAAACATTCCTCGGTTTAGCGGATAATACTCTGATTGGTTAAATTTCAATGATTTTTATTTAGCGACTGAAATACTTACAAAAGTTCAGAAAACTCAGTATTTAGTAGATCTTAATATTTAAAAAGGAAGAGCATACAACTCTGTCATTAAACACATTCCCATTTCTGAAATAACGCATGATGAAATCTAGAACAAAGTAGTGAATCATTATGAAGGGAAAAAAAAAACAGTCATTACATCATTAATTATAACCTTCTTTATTCAATCCTCTACATCTCATATAAATTTCGCTGCTTAAAGTAGTTGGTTGATACTCCGAACGATGCGAATCGAGCTTTGAAATCACTCGGGATAGCAGCTTCAAATATACGCATTTGGCTAATTTTTTTAAATTTACAAAAACTTCATTCTAAGACATATAGTTAATACAGTTAATTGACTAGTTACTATAGTTAATTGGTAAAATATTAGTTAATACAGATGTAGATAGAAATAGATGTGCTAGTATAGATACGAGTTAATAATCAGATAAACAAATTTTCCTCATTAGATCCTTTTCTTGGATTTTTAAACTCTAGATGTGCATTATAAGAAATAACTGAGGTGCAATGAAATTGAAAGTATTACTAATGTCATTATTCAAGATTATATTTCAGAGAATATGTTATCTGCGAAAAATAACCACCTAAAATGCGTTAATATAAAATTAACCCACCAATAAATGGTATTCATAATTTAACCAAGCGTTATAAATTTTAAGAGTTTAGATATTCGATGTAGAAAATGATTTATTTATTTAGTAAGCATTTTTATTGCACTTTATTGTTTTTAGTAAGCATTTATTGCACGTAAAAAAACGTCCTTCTGAAATAAATTGTAAAGCATGTAATATTTTAATTCTTGAAGACTATAAAGGAACTCTTCTAATAAAACTTAAGATTATTTCTTTCCAATTAATCTCTTAATAGTCAGAGAATGCCTAAAAAAATGTTCATTAATTCTTCATTCAAAACCCATTCCCAATTAATCAATAGAAACATATCTTATTACTCAAATGCCATTTTCCCCCATCTTTATTCGCAATCTAGAATAATCGAATATTATATTTCGTTTTTGAATTTCTTTTATTATATAAAATTTTATGTAAGCATATATTAGTCCAATATATATAATTTCATTCTGGATGTTAATCTCTAAATTTGTCACTCTCTTTTCTACCTTGTTGAGAATTCTACAAACATGTTCCTCCTTTATGGGTCCAAATTCAACTAGCAATTGAATTAGCTTTTGGAAATTTCTATTATTATGTGCATAAAGCGTATCCTGTATATACCCTGGTAAACTAGAGAACTTTCTCCAAGCAATTTAAAAATTGATGTTATATGTCAAATCACTTCATACCACTATTTAATTTCAGCATTAATTAATCTTTGTGTAGTCGAATCTATTGTCTGACAAGTTTCCAATTTCTTTCTTTTTCGTTTCAGTTCTAATCAAGATTTGCATGAGTAATGGTCTTCATATTTTCTCAATAACTACCACTATTCTTCCAATTTCTACAACTCTTATTTAACAATAAATTTAACTTTGAATAACCAAAAATATCCAACAAAAGCAAAACACAGAATATACTACCTAATTTCTCAAGACTTGTTCCCCATTTTTTTAAAGTTGTGCGATAGTGCTTTGTACTCAACAACTCATTAGCCACAATTGTTCAAAAATGTTTGAATAATCTGAAGTTTATATTATATATATGTAACAGAGGTGGTGGTGCCTAGGGATGTGTCGAATAAAAAGAGACGTTTATGTTTAAAGAGATTTAATGATAAGGCACGCGCTGCTGGGGACAAAAGGGAAGTGCGCTCCTTCTCCCGCTTACATCCGGGGTACAGAGAGTGGCGCTGGTGTCGCCTGAGCGTATACAACACTCGTCCATCCTGATGTGGTCGGTCCCCGACCAGGCTGGAAAATATGCAGGTGGAAATTATACAAAATAGAAAAGAAAACAAAAAAAATTTGAAAAAAAAAAGATTAAACAAATTTTTAAAGTTCAAATTTTGTTTAGCATAAAGAAAAAAAAATAAAGTCATTAGTTCTGGAATGAAAAGTCTTAGGGATTATCCCATGGTTTCATCAGATCAGCAGATGTGGATGTCAAATTCGGGCCTTCTTGTCTTCCTATTTTCTTTACATCGTACCGGTCGTTAGGACGAACTTTCACGACTTCATATGAGCCAAAATATTTTGGTCGCAATTTCACACCTATTCCAAAAGGGGTTTCCTTGATTGCAATCTTGTCACCTTCTTTGTATTTTCTTGCTTCTTTGCGATGTTTATTGTAGTGTAGTCTGCTTTGTTCTTGTGATTTCAGAATATTGGATATGACATCTTCTCTCATTTGATGTTTATTCTGTAAAGATAATTGTAAATTTTCGTCCTCGAGAATGGCTTTGATTTTGATATCATCTTTATTTTTCATTTTGACACCTGTTAAAAGTTCAAATGGTGTATATTTGGTGGCTATGGATATAACTGTTAATTATTCGTTGAACTGATGATACGTGTTTATACCATTTATTGGGATCTTCAAGTGAAAGTTTTGTTAGGACTGGTATTAACGTTGCATGAATTTTTTTCTATCTGACCGTTCCCACGCGGTACACCTGTTGTGATTGAAATTAACTCGATATCTTCATTCTGACAAAATTTCTGAAATTCTGTAGAAGTGAATGCTGTTCCTTTGTCAGAAATTATTCTTCTGGGACTTCCAAAGGTTACTTGTAGTAATTTTAATTTATCTAAAGCATAGTGAGCTGAAGGAGATTTTACAGGATAAATCCACAGAAATTTGGTGAAAGCGTCGATGACAGTAAATATATGTCTGTAATTTTTGTTGGTACTTGGGAGTTTACCCAAAAAGTCAATATGGTAAGTATCAAGTGATATATCACCTTTTGGTATGGGATGTAAAAATCCTTATCGCTTGCGAAATTTTTTGGATGAAAGAATGCAAGGAATACAATTTGGAATAACATTTCCTACAGTCTTACGCAGATTTGGGGAAAAGAATTGTTGTTTGACTAAATTTTCTGTTTTGTTGATGCTGAAATGTCCTTTAGAATGTTCAAGTTGTACGATTTGCTTTTGCATTTCAAGTGGAACTACTAAAAGTTCTTGGTCGTTGACAATTTTGTACAGCACATCGCTTTTTAATGTATAATCAGAGGCTGAAGATGATTGTAACAGTTGTCTGATACTGGATGAAAACTCATCATTAATTTGTGCTTTTTTAATTTTTTGTGTTGTCTCGTTGTATTGCATGACCATGACTGGATAACGATTAAGCGCGTCAACATGTTGCATTTGTTTACCGGGTCTGTGAAGTATTTCGTAATCGAAGTTTTCCAAGAAGAGAGCCCATCGTGCAATTCTAGGTGGTAAATCTTTCTTTGACATAATTTTTTGAAATGCTTGGCAATCAGTGATTATTTGAAATTTTGTGCCGATGAGGTAGTGTCGAAATTTTTTTTAATGCTGTAACTATCACTAAGACCTCTAGCTCGTAGCTGGAGTATTTCTCTTCTTGAGAAGTTTTACGACTCATATAGTGAATTGGATGAAAGTTCTGATTTGAGTCCATTTGTAGAAGTATAGCGCCAAACCCTTTCGCACTGGCATCACAGTGTATTTGTAATGGAGCGTTTCGCTGATAAAGATTCAATACAGGTTCCTGTGACAAAATTTGTTTCAAAGAGATAAAAGCTTGCTTTTGTGTCGGACCAAAGGTGAATGGAGCTTTGTCTCTTAAAAGATCGCTTAAAGTTCATGCGACTGATGCATAGTCCTTAATACATTTTCTAAAATAACCTGTTAGTCCTAAAAATGATTGGACATGCTGAGTGTTTTTAGGTGTCTGAAAATTCATGACTGCATTTGTTTTAGCTGTTGAAAGACGAATAGTACCTTCTTCAATAATATGGCCAAGAAAAGTTAATTTCCGCTGAAGAAAATGACACTTTTTAAAGTTAAACTCTAAACCATAAGTAGCAGCAACATCAAATACTTTTTTGAGCTTCGCAATCCCTTCACATTCAGAATTTGCCGGAATTAAAATATCATCTATGTGTACAATAACAGTGATGTCTTTTAAGAGATCTTTAAAAACTATTTGAATGTATTTTTGAAATACTGAGGGAGAGTTACACAAGCCAAAAGGAACTCTTTTAAATTTTTAGTGTCCATTATGTGTTATGAAGCTGGTGTATTTACGACTATCAGGATCAATTTTGATGTGAAAAAAACTGTTTTTTAAGTCCAGACTTGAAAAGAGTATCGCCCCATGCAGTTGTTCAAAAAATGTCTTCAATGAAGGGAAGTGGAAATCTTTGTTTAATTGTTTTAGAATTAAGAGCACGAAAATCAACACAGATTCTTGTTGACTGATCTTTTTTCTTGACAAGAACTAAGGGTGCAGCAAAATTAGATGAACTTGGAGAAATTATTCTATCAGACAGCCATTGGTCAATTTGGTTTTCGACAATAATTTTTTCCACTTGACTTAATCTTGTAGGACGTAACGCGATAGGAGTGTCATCAGAAAAGATAATTTGCATTTGTACGTTTGTATCTTTAATTCTATTTGGTTTGTAAGATAGGAGAAGATTTTCAACTTCGCAACGCGTATCAACATTCAAAATATGTGATAAATCTACTTCAGGATAAAATACATTTAAATTCGATAAATAACAATACTCATTTTGAAAAAAGCAAAGAGAGAGCTTCATTTTTATTATAAACCGATTAAGAATTACAATTGCTAATTTTCAATTCAGAATAAGATTTGTTTATGTTAGCCTCGCGCTGAAAATCAGTTATATAACGTGCTTGATCGGATATGGGCTGTGACGTCAGTTCACATTTCTTTTCTTTTTCATCGAATAATAATTTCTGTTTCGGAGAGTTTAACGATTCATTTTTATTCATTGGGTTTTTTTCGTTGCTCGCGTTGTCAATGTTTTGAAATTGAGTTGAGTCATTTGGCCTTGAACCGTCGCCGGAAAGAATTGGGATAGTAGAATGCATTTCTACTTCATGATAACTAAAATGCAGTTTTCTAAAGATCGACTTATTTTCTGACTGATTCTGAAGCTAAATTATTTTGTCTATCGTTTTTATTTTTATGCGAAAGAAAGTTCTTTTTAGAATGAGAGGAAATAGGATTTTTTTCTGAAATCCGAGCATTTTCTTCTTCTGCTTTATTTAAATCATCAAAAATATTAGGCGGATCTATTAAATCACAATACAATTTATTACAGATAACTGCAGTTACTATTATCGGATTATTACGAAAACTTGGAAGAGCTAATTTAATTTTAGTAAGGTGTGCTTGAATTTCATTTCCGAAAGCACAGGTTAATTGAACAATTCCAAAAGATTTTGTTTCGGGGGAATAAGGGAGGATTTCACACACATAATATTCGCTCCCGAATCTATTAAAGTTTTCACGATTTTATCATTAACAAAAATATTTTCGCAATGCAATTCATGTAAGGATTCAATAAACATTTTACCTTCGACTTTACAAATTGGACAGTGATTTGAATTAGGTCTAGAATTGAGAAATGAATTTCGTTTCTGCGAGAATCACCGCGCGGGTTATTTGCTGAAGCGTTTCGTGAATAATTTGTGAATTTTTTATCACGCGAGTAGTAGCCATTAAAGTCTTGAGACGGGTTATATTTTTGTTTGCTGTCAGACGGCGGTTGACTGTATTCTGTGCTGTTGGAATACGACTTTCACTTTGCTACGAAGTAAACATCGCATTTCTTAGCCAATTCAGTAGGCTTAAGCCAAGATTCGTTTTGGAGTATCACGATATGTTGTTGCGGCGTTTCTCCATCGAGGGTGGAAAATAATTTGTCGGCTAACATTAATTCACACAAAGTTTTAAAATCATTCGCGTTACGAAGTTTACAATAATATTCGAAAGAACTTGTTAATCGTGATGAAAACTGTACGTGCGATTCGTTTGGCAATCGTTGATCCCTACGGAAATTAGCTAAGCATTCTTGTGCGGTTGGTTGGAATTCTCGTAAAATAATGTGTTTAACTTTCTCGTAATCTTGGAGTTCGTTTTCGGGGATATAAAGTAAAATACTGTTAGCTTTTTCACCGAGAATATTAATTAAGATCTCTGATTTTAATTCCTGTGGAACATTTTTGGTTGTAAAAGAACGTTCAAGTGAATGAAAAAATAAATTATAATTTTCAGGTTTGCAAGGAACTGGCATACTAAGGGTCTTAACGGATTTAATAAGACTTTCTAGGAGATTAGTTGACGATGTTTCAAATGTTGCAGTAGTATTGTTTGAATTATTAGAATTTATAGCGGAGTTAGTATTAACGAGTTCAATTTCTTTTTTAAGTTGAATTAGTTTTTTGGCCGTTTGCTCGGCTTCTTTTTTTTTTTTTTTTTTTTTTCTAGTTCTGCTTCTTTTCGTTCTTCGACGATTAAACTAAGCATATCCTTAACAAATTCAGGTTCATTTTTGAAAGTGTCAGTTTGTTCGATTAGTGCTTTTAAACATACAAGTGTAGCATTTTCTGGGACAGTAACACGTAGTTCGTTCGCGGCAGTTATAAGAACTTCTTTCTTAGTATTACGATACATGATGAGTAAAAAAAGGTTTGATCCTACCTGATTTGAAGATACCGGAGATTGCAGATAGGCTTCGCTTTTAAAAAGCTATCCGTTTGCAATGAGTTCACCACTGTTCACTTTTTACGAAAATGATTGTAGATACGAAGCAGATGAAGTTTACATTCGATGCGATGAATAGGCGGGGAAATTAGCCTTTTTGTTTTACGGGAACACTTTTGGACGATGCCGAAGAGACTGTTTGGTTGAGTCTGAAGCTTTGGTTTGACTTGGCAAAGGAGACGGTAGTATTGGTCTCGGAGCGGAGGATCGGCTCTTAGTAGGCGTCGGAGGAATTCGTTGACTAAGCATTTGCCATTGTGTTGGGCGATTTCGAAGTGCGCCGTTGTTTTGGACGACTTTTGATTTTAATACGGATTCTAAAACCATTCAGGTTGCGAGTCCGAGCCCCCATATAACAGAGGTGATGGTATCTAAGGGTGTGTCGAATAAAAAGAGACATTTATGTTTAAAGAGATTCAATGATTATGCGCGCGCAGCTGGGAACAAAAGGGAAGTGCGCTCCTTCTCCCGCTTACATCCGGGGAACAGATAGTGGCGCTGGTGTAGCCTGAGCGTATACAACATATCTGTAAACAAACGATAGAAGCAAGTATAAATAAGCATAGATTGGCGATCATCATTTTAACAACTCAATTAAAAGAAAATAAGATAATAGATACATAAAAATATATTCATATAATTACTTACCTAATATTTATTTTTGAATAATGTAAGAAACATAATAATATTAAATATATATTAATCGAAATAAAGTGGATGTGCAAGATATATATAACTAGTATATAAAGAAATCCTATGTTAACACACAACATGCCAATTTGTTTATGAAGTAATAACGTGATTTCGTCTTCAGTATTAAATGTATGATCCTTGCGTTTTAGTTGAATATTTTCATGAGAACCATTGTAGTGCTTTATCAAATCTTTCTTTCGAAATCTTTCATCACATATCGCACACATTCGATTTCCAACTTTTAATTTTTACTTCTTCAGAAAGCCCTGAAACGGGCTGTTGTTTTTCCCCAAGGCATATCTGCCTTGAAACAGATTCAACTGAAAAGAATTTATTCCCTAATCCTTCCACATTCCCTGATTTCCCTTGATAATTTTCCGTGCCTCCACTTTCAGTAAACTCGTCCTATTGCATTATTCGGCATACCGACATTAAAGCGCTAGTCACTCCGAGAGGCCGAAAAGATGATCGATCCGGAAATCAACCGGTAGTTGTCGGTATCAGCTTAGGGAATCTGCCAATGAGTTATTTTTGGTGAATTCGAGTGAATTTGAGAAAATGGCTTGTATCTGCCGGGGAATCTATCGAAAACTTCCGGAGTCTGCCTTGGAAATGTAGAGTATTATGGTGGATATTTGTTCGTAGTGTGAACTAGTAAGCTGATGAGCTGAATATTGCTGATATAACTGCAAATGTCATTAAAAGTGCTGTGGTTTTGCAGTATCTGTCCTGCTAAATTTGTACAAGCACTGAGGTTTTGTGCTGTTACTCTGTTCAAGTATTGCTACCTGTGATCGTCTTTTCCTTAAGATTTGTGAATAAAGCGTCATTTGCCATTATCCTCCATGTTCAACTGAGTCATTCGTATACACCCACGCGAGGTTCAATGAAAAAAATGGCGATCAGCTGGCGGGTTTCTTAATCGCTTGCTACTTTTGAATTTTCGGTTGTATAAAAACGGCTTTTTTCAAAGCCATTGTTATTGAAGCAGGAAGGTGATGAGTTGGAAAAACTTTTTTTTTATTATTAACATTTTGCTTTCCCTCCTGGGAAAGATGTACCAATAAAAAATTTTGTTTTCTTCTTTATCAATTGGAATTTGGTCAGTTAATCAATTTTTTTTTTTTTTTTTTTGTTCTTTCTTCATTTTTGACGAAGACTCAAGGTGAGTATTTCCCCATTTAAAATCACGGATATGGACAAGTTCAAATGTAAAGTTTACTATAGGGGTGCTGCAGATTTTAAAAACCTTCCGTTCTTCCGGATATAGCGATATCTCCATTATGTTTTATACATTGTTAGACGGAAGTACTTAGACTTTTCTTCATATTTTTATTAAAGAATTTTTTTTTTTTTTGCTTTTGAAATGAGTTTTTCGAAAAAGGGTAGATATAAAATTTTTGTTCCGCATTTGGATGCAGCATGAGATCTGGAACAAATTTACTATCAGCTGTATCACTTCCCTGTAAATCCATTCAGAAGGGTTCAAAGAGAGGCTACTAAGCAAAGCAAAAGTTAATTCAATGCTTTGTAATGGGAATTTCATCACAGGTTAGTGTTAAGTTAGTGTTAATCAACATGTTTTGTTGTGATTTTTCTAAATAATCATGTGTATTTTGTTTCAAACATTGATTGACTGTTTTATAGTAACCTTGACAAACATTTGGTGCATTTTTGCATCAATTAAAGAAAATTTCTGTACTTTTCCATATTGCCGGAGCAAATCTCGCCAAGTAGACTTTATTGGCGACAACACACAGTAAACACATATTTCTTTTGGCGTCGGTTGTATCATTTTTGGCGACTTAATCACTTTCGCCGACGAAATGGAAAAGTACCGAAATGTCTTTCTGCAGTTTTTACGTACACATTTTTAAATCATATGTGTTTTTATCTAAAAATGTATCACAACTAATCACTATTATTATGCTCGAATTTTTATTGTATAGATTAATTGTTTCTTGTGCTGCATGATGTAATTATATTGGACAGGAACTGAAATTGTCGCAACATAATTCAAAAACATTCATTTTGTAAAAATAATGATTGATTTTGTATGTACGTTTACAAAAAAAAAAAAAATTGCATGTTATGATTGAAATTATTTACTTTGTGAAATGATAATTTCAACTAAGAAAATTTATAATGTGAAGAATTGGTATAAGGTGAAAACTACTATTTATTCTTTTCTTGTAAATATGTTAACTATAATTATTACAAATCTCATAAATTAAGCATAGTTAAATATTGTACGAATTATTTTCTTATAAAACTATTTACAATGTAAATTGTTTTGAAAATTTGTAATACTTGGAAATTTGTATTTGAACTACTTTGTAGGAAAACTAATTATTCCCATCAATATTTGTCCACACTGAGAACGGAACTTCTTTGAGCTCTATGAATGGGTATGACAGACAAATGAAATGCAAAGTATCAAGTGCTTCTCTAGCTGGTATGTTCTCATTTTATAAGTATTGTAAAGTAATTTGAGCTATTTATTACATGTGCATATTTATTTAATTTACTTAATTCATCCATATTCATCAAAGCCTATTTTTCAATTTATTTTAAATTTATATCGTGTTGTGATGAATTTTGAGTAAAATTTAGTAATTTATAAATATTGCTTCAAAAATGAATTTTTTTTCACTATCTTCTCTTAATTTGTTTCAGAAAATGAAGAAATTATCAATGAGATGCAATATATAAATAGTTTAAAGCTGGATACCAAAGACATAGGTTGCCAAAGAGATATAGCCTTGTCTGAAATGAATGAAATGAAGCAAACACTGCATGCTACACAATTATTATTGCAGCTAAAACAAAATGACTCGGAAAATGTTTTCGTAATTTAGTTACAATTCTCAAAGAAATTTAAATTTTGAGTACTAAAAATTGTATCTAATTTTATTTAAATTTGAAAAGAAAGTTTTTCAGATCTTTTTGTATTATTTAAGAATTTTATGATTACATGTATGTACACGCGTTTAGATTTTATGGAATATTTTCATATACATTTTTGGAGGACGAAAATCAGTTTTGTTTTGGCAAATTTTGAGCTAGAGATTTTGAATTCACAGATAGGCCAGAATTTTTAGTTTATTTCAATCAAATTAACTTTATAGAGTAATTTGGTTTTTCTGACAAAATGCTTCATTTAACAAAAGGAAAAGAAGGACTTGGTTGGATCGGCTGAAGAGAATAAGATGTAAGAATTACTCCGAATATAAAGATTATATTGTTACGAAAAATTGTCCGATGTGTGTAGGTGAACAGTCCGACAAGCAGAATACTAGAAAAATAGTAATTTATTCTTTAAATAATAATAAAACAGAAAGCATAGACGACAACAAAATCAAACTTGCACAAATTTGCAGCACTAAATAAACAGAAATCCACAGTTTAAACAAAATCACGCAGTTTGCAAAGAAAGCAAGATAATCGCTTTCACTCCGAAAAGACTGACTAACTAACTAACTTTAGTTGACGGGATCACATTGGAGCACCTGAGCGTTATGCTCTTAATCTCCGTGTCAGATACAGAATTTTAAAAAAGAGCTTTACTTCGGCTTTTCCTACTCAGAACTGTGTTTGTGAATTTAATAAATTTAATATTGCATAAAATTTGGAAAAGAAATTAATGAATTTAATTAAAAAAAGCATTTAGTTGTGTAATAATATGATGAAAGGTTACTCAGAGGCTGGAAGCTTTCTGAGTGGCTGACCTGAGTTGAACGCTGGGAAGTATTTCGAGCACATAGGCCGCGGAGCGGCCCTTAAGCTCGGGTTGGTATTATTATAGCAAGACTTGGCTTAAAAGTTGAAGATTAAAACATTCTGCTTGATGGGATCAGTAGCTGTGCTCTGATTGGTTGTCTCTGATGTCTGGTAAGATTAGCAGTTTGGACATACAGGTTTCGGTCAGGGGTGGCGCTGATATCTTGGTTTCCTATTGGTTGCTGTGGTATGGAGGGGAGCTTTCCTATTGGCTGCCCTTGGCTGATGTGTTTGAATTAGGGGTGTGTTTATGTTGTGGGGCGTATACGGCTTGTGAATGAAGTTATTAAGTTACGAGTGTATGAATTTTTTTTTTTTTTTTTTGTTTAAATTAAATTATAGAGAATATAATATGTGAGAAAATTAAGGAGGGTTGTAAGAATCAAGGAGTACTATTCTGGGTCGTTTAATGTTTTCTCTTGGGGTGTAATTTTCAAGATTAATCATGTTGATGTTATTGGTGAGGTTTAGAGTGGAGAAAAAATTTTTGGCAGTTTTTTGGATATGTTTTCTAAATGTGGGGATTTTAGTAGCTTTTAGGATTTCATTATTTCTGATGTACCATCTAGATTTAGTAATTAATCGGAGAGTTGAGCTTTGTGTTTTTTCGAGTAGATTAATATTACTTTTTGCCGCATACGCCCAAATTGGACATGCATAAGTGATAATTGGTCTGAGAACGGCTGTGTACAGAAACAATTTGTTTTTAGTAGTCATTTTAGAATCCCGGCAGATAAGGGGGGAAATACTGAATTTTGCTTTCCGGAATTTTTCACGCGAGTAGTTAATGTGTGGTTTCCATGTAAGTTTTTTGTCTAGTATTACTCCGAGATATTTTGTTTGTTGAGACCACGGTATTTGTGTATTGTAGAAGGTTGGGGGTGCGGTGTTAATAATTCTTTTTCTGGATAATAAGATTGCTGCCGATTTCTCGACATTAATCTTGATTTTCCAGTCGTTATAATAGTTTTCAAGTATTTTTAGGTGTTTGTTAAGTGCGAATGTTACTGTTTTTGTGTTTTTGTATTTCGCCAGTATGGCTGTGTCATCGGCATACATGTTTAATATGGTTAAGGTATATTGTGGTATGTCATTTAAGTATAAGTTGTATAAAATTGGACCGATAAGAGATCCTTGAACTACTCCATATTTTGTGAAGTGAGTTTGTGAAAGTGTGTTATTGATTTTAACTTGAAAGTTTCTGTTTGTGAGATATGAAAAAATTAATTTTATAAGTGGTGTAGGGAAGTTGTAGTTTATAAGTTTGTAGGTGAGACCTTCTATCCAGACGCGGTCGAAGGCTTTTTGAATGTCTAGAAAGACCGCGCCTGTTGATTTGCTACGTTCAAGTCCGGATGAGATATGCTCTGTTAGTTTGATTAGAGGATGGGAGGTAGAGAGATTTTTTGTGAAGCCGTATTGGTTAGGGTTACGAATATCGGAAGCGTCAATGTGGTTGTTGATTCTTTTCAGTATGACAGATTCTGTAAGTTTGCTTAAGGAAGAAAGCAATGCTATTGGTCGATAGCTATCAGGTAGGCGGGGATTTTTCCCCGGTTTAAGGATAGGAAAGATTATTGAGGTTTTCCAGTTTTTAGGAAAGTGTTGTAGTTTAAGTATTATATTAATTAAATATGTTAGGAGGAAAATTAGTTTAGGTGGAAAGTTTTTGAGCATTTTATTTGTGATATTGTCTTTGCCAGGGGCTTTATTTATTGCAATGTTTTTAATGTAGGTAGTAATTTCATTTGGCCAAACAGTTTCAATGTGTGTGTGAGGTGGGGGGTTGTTAAAAAAGTTTTGTAGGGTAGTGTGTACTTTTTGATCAATTTCAGTTATGTAATTTGTAGGGCGTTTGTTTTCTGTGAAGTTGTGTGTGAGTGAGTGTGCTAGGAGGTTAGATTTTTCAATGTCTGATTCAGCAGTATTATTGTTGTTTATTAGTGGGGGAATGTGACTTCTTTTGCTTTTGAAGGATTTAGTAATTTTCCATATGGATTTGTCATGTATGTTAAGTGTTTGCAAGGTCTGAGTCCAGCTATTTTGAGTGAATTTATGTATTTCTTTTTTGATTTGGTTTTGAATTCTGTTAACTTGTGTTTTAATGTTGGGGTCAAGTGTTCTTTGAAATAATTTTTTGGTTTTGTTTCGTAGTTTAATGAGTTGTTTAATGTTGGGTGGTGCGTATCTTTCGTTTTTTGTTGTGATTGGTGTGGAGGCTTTTTGTTGTGCATTATTAATGCATTTTGTGAGGTCATTAATTTTTTGTTCAAGTTGTGTGCTATTGTTGATGTTAGAGTAGTCAATTATGTTTATGTTATTGTTAATTTCTTGTTGAAAGAGTTTCCAATTTGTCGTGATGGCTCTTTTGTTGATGTGATGTGTAAGGGTAAAATTAAATTCAAGAATTATTGGGTTATGGTCTGATGAAAGTTCTGGTATGGAGGTGAGGGTGTGCTTGTAATTAAAATTTTTTATGAGTGCAAAATCTATGGTGGTGGTTGAGTTGTGACCGTATCTTGTGGGTGTGGGTGGGTATGCTAGTGTAATGTCGTGTTGATTAATATAATTATATAAGTTAACCCCTCTAGGTGTGTTAGTGTTTGCGTTCCATGTTTGGTGTTTCGCATTGAAATCACCTATAATGACACAATTGTTATTTAAGTTAAAGATGGTGTCAAGATCTTGTGTGAAATTGGAGTAGTGTGATGACGGGGGTATGTATGTGGAGACGAGGGTGACAGCTGAGTGGTTAGGTGGGGTGAGAATAACTATGGTTGCTTCTATGTGTTGGAGTGGTGGGGTAGTTAGGCGGTGATGTGCAAGGGAGTTTTTAATGTAAATCATGGTGCCTCCTGATGCAATTTCTTGCGTGTGCCTATCGTCTCTGTAGGCAGTGTAGTTTGGGAGGTGTACAGTGTTTCGTGGTCTCAGGTGTGTTTCTTGTATCATTATTAAGTCGGGGGAATGCTTCTGTACAAAATCTCGTAGCTCAACAATACGAGATTTTAAACCGTTCGCGTTCCATGAGCAAAGGCTTAAGCCGAAAAATTTGTATCTATTGTTCTGTGCAGCTATTGTTAATTGGTTTATAGAATTAGTCATCATTGTCCAACAGAGCTTCTATTAAAGCATAGGTTTTGTTTGTCTTGCCTTTTGCTGCTTTAATTTTGGAAATGTTCTTGAGAAGTCCTGGGAGTTGTTTGAATATTTCTGTTAGAGTTTGGAACATCTCTATGGCTTGAAATAAGTCAGGTGTTTCCTCTTCTTCTTCTATTTGTTGCTTTTTGTTCTTTTGTTGCATATGCTTGTTTACAAGGTTTATTGCTTTGGTTCTATTGTTTTTGTTTGAGCTGGTGGTAAGTTTTTCTTGTTGTTGTGGTGGGTTTGTTTCTGGTTCCTGTGGCGCCATCTGTTTTTTGGAAACGGCGTTAGCAAAAGTGAAGTTTTCTTTGATCAAGTTTTGTCCTTTGGCGATTATGTTTTGCTTTTTCGGAGGTTTTGGGAACTTTTCGCAGCCTCCATATGAGGCGAGGTGTCCCTGATGGTCGCAATTAATGCACTCGGGGTTTAATATTCTTTCTTTTATTGGGCAGTCTCTGGTGAGATGAGGTTCTGCGCATTTCAGGCATCTTGGGTTTATGTGACAGTTTTCTGCCGAGTGGTGAAAAAAGTTACACCGATAACATTGTGTAACTTTACCGCTACCTCTGTAACCCTCAATTTTGATGTTCATGTAACACAGTTTGGAGATTTCAAATATTTTCTCGGCTTCTTGTGTTCTCGGTAGAGTAGCAAGATAGACCGGAAGCGGAAACTTGGTTCTCCTGTTTGTAAGTTGTACTACACGGATGGGGTTGAAACCTAATTCCAGTAGTTCTTGTTTAATATCTTCTGGATCTGTTTCCCGTGGAAGTCCTTTAATTACGGCCTTCACAGGTCTTTGTTGTACCGGGCGAATAACGTAGTATTCGTACTCGGCTCTGGTGGACAAGTATTGGACTAGGTTTCTATATTCGTCTGGGGTGTTTACATATAATTTGATATATTCCCCTGAGAGCTTTGTGCGAAGATCGGGGATAACAAAGTGTATGGCCTGAAGTTGGTGCTTGTAGTTGTTAATTTTTAACATTATTGGTGGAGGGAGTCGTTCCTTGGGTGGGAGGACGACCTCGTTTGTTTGTGTGTTATCTGATTCTTGGATTTTTAAATTTTGGAATTTGTTCTGGGTGGTTGTAATTCTAGTAGATTCGGTGATTATTTGTCTTTTAGCTGTTTTTCGATTTGGGGGAGTGACGAAGCCGTCTTCGTCTTTCCTTTTTAAATTTAAGTTTTTAGTTGGTGTGGTAGGTAGAGTGGTGTGAATGTGACAGCCAGGGACAGAACAAGTAGGAAGTGATGAATACTCACCCTCCGCTGTTGTCAGATCATCCTGGGCCTTTGAGTGGAGTAGGAGATAGGAGCGGAACTGCTCGTCAGATTCGTCATGGTCAGGATTCCTTCGGTTGGACTGGATAAGCATATTTACTTCGTCTCGGTAGTGGACGAGTTTTCGAATCCGTCTTTGTAAGGCCTGTAGTGTCTCGCATGACTCCCGATTTACATCTCCAATAGGAGATTGAGAACGGGATGAAGATGGAGAAGATAAATCCATATTTAGTTCCATTGTTCCAGTTTCAGGTGCCGGGTCGGTTAGGGTGAGGGTCGGGAAAATAGAATATCTTCGCCGAATAGCTCTGAAAAGAGCTGCTTCGATGTAATTTTGAGCTGTTTTAGTTAAACGTACGGAGAGAGCCGGT
>BMAW01041570.1:1254444-1353272 GCA_019974015.1 Nephila pilipes | reverse complement strand
AAATCAAAAATCGTTTAGAGTCATCAACAAGGGCGTCTTCCTCGTTCCGATGACTACCGTCGACTCTCCCTCCCTTCAGTAGCAGAAGCCGCGCCCTCTATGATCGGGTGTTTCTACTACAAACCCATATATATATATATATATATATATATATATATACTCATGATGGACAATAAAATTAGCGCACCAAGAAGGAATCATCGAAATGAAACGTACGTAATGACTACTTTGATATGTAAATGATTAGTAAAAGGATCATTTATTTCAGAGAAAAAGGCAAAAGAACGGAGGATTTAATACACTGTTTGAACCCCCTGTAGCGCGAATGCACGATGCGATACGATCGGGCATTGAGGTGTACAAGTTCTGCATGATGTCTTGAGACATTTTGTTCCATATTTGCTATAACCTTGCCTCTAGCTCGTTCATACTCGTGGGATGTTTAACTCGCCGTCTCAAATGATCCCAGATATGCTCGATTGGAGACAAATCTGGGGATAGGGTAGGCCAAGGAAGGGTAATAACAGCGCGGAGATTGTCTTATGACACCCTTGCCGTGTGAGGCCGAGCATTGTCTTGTTGAAAAATGGCTCCTGTTAGCCGTTGTATGAGTGGCAACACATATGGTTGCAGGATGTCATGGACAGACCACTGGGCTGCCACGGATCAATACTAGGGATGACCGTGTATTGTAGGTAATGGCACCCCATACCATCACACCAGCTGTGGGAGCGGTGTGCCGTTGTAAAGCAAAGGCAGGATTCGTCGCTAAAGACGACCTGATTCCATTCCGCTGCAGTCCAGTTTCCTTGTGCGCTGTACCACTCCAAATGGGGGCGTTGATGGGTTGGCGTCAAGGGCAGCACACGTAATGGGCGCCACGATCCCAAATGTCCTTCAGCCAGGCACCTTCGTATGGTTTGAGAAGACACAGGGGCCCCTAGTGAAGGTGCTACTTGTGCCTGGATGGCGGCCGATGAAGCAGTTGGCTGTACGCGTGCATTTCTTACGATGTGACGGTCTTCTCGACGACTGGTCTGTCGAGGGTATCCTGAGCCTGGTCTTCGTGTAAATGACATATCTCGGATCCACTGGTCCCAACACCTCCTCACAACACAATCAGAGCGGCATAATTTACGAGCTACTCGCCTAGCTGACCACCCAGCTTCCATCAGCCGATGATTCTCTCCCTCTCAAACTGTGAAAGCTGCTCATATTGTCTTCGAAAACGGCGTAATGATTTGTCTACCTCAGTTCTTTTGTAAACGATTCAGCTCACTCAAACAAGCTTTGGTTATCTGTTTTATACTCCATGGAAAACTACGTTAAAGGCCCTCTACCGGCTATACGTAATGCGCAATCTCGCTGAATTTCTAATCATTTGCGTATTTCCCCGACATGTATCTTCATGCCAAGTTTCGTTACGATCTCGCAATTATTTCTTCGTGCGCTAATTTTTTTGTCCATGAGTGTATATGTATATATATATATATATATATATATATATATATAACACTTAAAACTGAATCACTAATTTCTAACTATTTCATTAAACTTACTTTCTGGCTAGTTTTATTCCACAGACAATCCGTTCGTGTTCGGGAAAGGTTCTCCTCCTTATTTGATATCTCTATAGCAAACAATGCTGAAACATGAGAAAAGCTTCTGTTTAGTGTACAAGCATTTTCTTTCCACTAGGTAGACATAAATGTCTCCAAATTAGATTGGAGGATATAACTTCTAATAAAAAGAAAATACATAGTTATCCCCTATCTGATAAAATAGATCGGGAAGTTGTTCCCATTATACATTAATTTTTCTTAATACTGGGCCTTTGATATGGTGTCCAACATCGTATAATACTTGCTTGTAATGATGATCCACTAATTATATAAATCAGGAAATTAACAAAAACATACAACATGCATGACATTATGGATTGAATTAAAATAAATTATAAATTATTTGGCAATTAAACTCAGTAATTGGTTAAGCTTAAATTAGCATAAAATTAACAAAATATATATAAGAATTTTTTGAATGTTTGTCTTCTTTTTTTTAAATACAAGAAAGGAAATTAGATTCGATATGTACACATAATTTGGCAAATAAGTCAACTAATAAATTTAATATTAACACATAATTAACTAATTACGTATAATAAAAAATATTTCTAAAGTATGCATGAATGCTTTTACTGATATAAAAAAAATTCGGATTGGAAACGTCAAACAATTCGACAATTGGTTGTGAATTAGCTTAAAAGTTAACAAAATATCATGATAAAAAGCATTTTTTATTCCATAGAATATTTGATACGTACAAACAATTCGGCGTATAAATAATTAGTTATTCTTAATTAACAATAAATAAATAAAATTATAAGGCCTTTTCCAAAAACACTTATCATTACTTTTTCCTTTGGCAAAGAAGAATAAATAAGAAATCAAATATAACTAATGTTGCAATTTATTCCTAATTCAGCACATTACACGAAAAAAAAATCAAATATAGCACACCCAAATAAATATGTTACCAAGCAAGACTGCTCCTCAGAAATATGATATCGGTCGCCAAAAATCGCTATTAAGCAAACAATTATGTTAACCTTTCTTGTAATGAGCCAAAAAATATAAAATATGTTAGCATAAATGAAGTGCGAAAAATGTGAAAGTCTTGAGAACTGAGATCTATACAAGACCTTTTATTTATAGAGTTCAAAAAAATCTCAAAAATTTGAGTAAAAAGTATAAACAACTTTGTCGAATTTCGCTGATTTCCCATTGATCAGCATTCCACCGGAAAAAGGAAAGTTTTGCATCCAGTTTTGGTACATTTTTGCTGTTTACAAAGTCTAACTCTTCAATAGATGAACAATTAGGGATTACAAATAGAGACATGATGGGTGCAAGTGAAAATAAGTATTTTAAAAATCTTAAAAGAGACAAGGAACTTGTATTAAGACTTGGGAATAGAGAATATTCTGAAATTTCAATAATATTAGAAAACAAACAACAAGTATCTCCCATTCCCAAAGCAAACCCTTACCTTTTTTCACACTGAATTAGAAAGGAAATTCTCTAGACATGCTAATATCAGTAACATGTCATTTACGCGCAGTGGAAAAATAAAGTTTAGCTACACAGATCCTGTTAACACTACCCAAATTCTTGGAATGGAAGAACTTTTGAAAATATTGGTTCAAGCCAGCATTACATGGTAAGGATTCACATCCCGATTTCTTCTACATCAAATACCGACAGATATACATTTGGCAGATTTGGCATCTGAACTACAACTGAGTAACTATACCGAAATAGTTGAAATGCGACGCTTTATCAAAACCGACAGTCATTAAGAAGTTTCTCCTATTTTATAATTACTATTCTTGATACAAGTCTACCAGACAGTATTAAACATTGGTTTATCAATCACCGCATTCAAAATTTCATAGTCAAATCCCATCAGTGTAATAAATGCTTTAGTTTTTCCATCCCTCCAGATTTTGTTACAAACCCACTATTTGTATTAATTGTGGACTATCCCATACAGGTCAGCGTACCAACGTCTTTAAACTGTATTAATTGTAATCAGGATCACCCTGCAAATTCACCTCTTTGCCCCTTTTACATTGAAGAAAAACAGACCTTAGAATTAAAATGTAATCACCATTTACCTAAGAGTGAGGCGAGGCGAGGAAGGCAAAAGTTTCGCGAAACCATTCAGAAAATTATTCATCAGCATTGCAAACTACAACACCAAATACTAAGATGCAAGATCTCGAAAAGAAGTTGTAAAATATGGTGACAAACTTTCAAACAGCCCTCGAGAAACAGACAGTCGCTTTATTAGAAATCGTCCAAAAAATGATTGGATTGGATTTTTCAAGAGACTTTTGAAACCAGACAATATATTGAATATTCCAGGAATGGTTATAATCAGAAAAGATCGACTTGACAGACCAGGAGGAGGATGCTTATAGCAGTTCCGACAATATCTCTGCTCGTTATATCCCAATTCCAGTACCACAATCACCCGACATCGAAATTTTAGTTGTCCATGTCACTATAAATAACTTCTCTTTTTATATCATTAATTTATATGCATCTCTAGGACTTAATATATTTTTAATAAAATCATATTTAGAATCTTTGACCGATCAAGTCTTCATTTTTGGATATTTTAACCTTCAACATCCAATGTAGGGTTCTAATCACACATCGCAATACAGTAATGATTTTGTGGAATGGCTAACCAACATCATCCTTATTATACTTAATACCACAGCTCCAACTCACAGAAGTACTCTAGATGCTGCTGCCCTCATTGATCTTACTGTTTGCTCCGCCAACCTTTTTGGATGCACCAATACTTATGTCTTAGACAGCTCCTTCAATAGTGATCACTGCCTTAACATCACAAAATTTAATTTTCATAGCCCTCAACAGTGAAATGTAAAGAGAGGGAGTTGGCAATCAGTGATAAAACAAGTGGAATCTACATTATGCAACATAGAGGAAGATAATGTCAATCTCTCGGATATTGTTGCTGGTATAGTTTTAAGTAATATTCAAGAAATTAAAATTTCCAATAAGTATTTCCCATCTTGGTGGAACTGTGCATGCAATAATTTCTACAAACTCCGGAAGTATTTCAGAAGAAAGGCCATATATAATATCTCTCCTCATCTGTGGATTCAATATAAGAAATATTCGAGCAGATTCAGATTTCATATTAAGAAAGCCAAGAAAATGTACCGAGACAAAATATGTAACAATGTTACTAAATCAAGAATCTTTTTTAATATATTGAAAAAGTTATCAACTCAAATGAATCCTGAATCAATTATGAATATTTTTTAAGTTCATAATAGATTTATCACTCACCCGCAAATCCAGTCCAACCTTTTTGCATATTTTTTGAATCCAATAATACTCTCCACGAACCAATTCCTTTAGATTTTCTAGCCAAAGATAACAATCTTTTTAACAAATCGTTCCATATTTCTTAATTAAGCAGATCTATAAAAAAAATTCCAGAAATACTTCCCCAGGTGCAGACCAAATTCCTGCTACTGTCCTAAAAAGATTAAATCAGAAAGAAAAAAACAGTTGCTCTGAAATATTTTCAAAAGTTATTCGATAACTCAATAGTCCCATAATCATAGAAATGCACTATCATCTTTCCAATTCCCAAATCATACAGAGATAAAAGGAAAATCTCATCTTACAGACCCATAGCTTTAACTTCTGTTTTCTCGAAAACGTTCGAAAGAATTTTATCCGGTCGCACAACTCACATTCTGATAATTAATCAAAAACTTCAACCTCAACATTATGGATTTCTTCCTTTTAAGGACAGTAGAATTGCAACTTACCTCATTCATAAAGCGATAGCGGATACAAAGTTGGGAAAGAAATATTTCTTGGGAATTAGCTTTGATGTAAAAAGTGTTTATGATTCTGTATATATACAGAGCCTGCTTTACAAATGTCTACAAATAGGTATTTCGGGAAACAATAGCTCTTTGGATTTATGAATTTCTGTCGAATAGGTCTTTTCAAATTCGATGGGATTCTATCCACGGAAAAAATTCTTTTTAAGGGACTTCCCCAGGGCAGTGTTTTATCTCCAATTTTATTTACCATCTACATGTATGATTTTTTTGTATCATTAGAATCTGGAGTGGAATGCTCGATTTATGCTGATGATATTTTTATTTATTGTTCCCATCGATCACTTGATATCATATGTCGTAAACTACAAAATATCTTGGGAAGAATTAGTCAGTGGTGCAAATACTGGAAATTAAATTTAAGCCCTGACAAAAGTACAATAGCAGAAATTCAAACAAAAGAATTCGAACATTTCCTAATGTATTGTTGGCTGGCTACCCTCTCCCATGGCAAACCTCCATCAAATTTTTAGGAATATATTTCTCACAAAGGAAACAAATTATCATTATGATGAATCAAATGAAAAATGAAGCTCTAAAAAAGATCAATGCCCTTAAAGGTATGGCCTACAAACATCATGGTCCGCGAGCTGATAATCTTATCCAATTAATAAACAATAACATCTACAGTTCCTTTTTCTATACCTGTAACGTCTTAAATAAATGATCGGATCATCAACTAAAACCTTTCCATATTATTCAAACCAAAGCTCTTAGAATCGCTTTAAGTCTTCCTCAATGGACCCCAAATATCGTTCTTTTGAAATAGACTGGACAAGAATTGCTCTAGGAAAAAATTATATGGCTGGCACAAAGTTTTTCCATTGTTCAAATATCTAATGGGAAATATTCTCCTATGCATCTCAATAACCTGGGATCACTAAATCTTGCAGTAATGGAAGATGATAAAAATTGTGTTGATGATATCCTTAGAAATTTCAATACAGCTGGAGAATAGATAATGACAAGACTAATCCATTTGACTGATCTTTCATGCTTGATTTATACGAATGAATTCTGCTTTCAAAACAAAAATCTACTAATCTCTATAATTAATAGCTCCTTAAATGAAACACTAGAACACAGATTCTGGGAATTTTTTATAATAGCTACAGATGCATCTAAAAACCCGAACATTAATTTCATTGCAGTTGCAACACGAAATACTTCATTTACTTTTAAAATAAACCCTATCAACTCCATCTTCAAGGCTGAAGCACTAGCGATTGGCCAAGCTCTGAATGAACTGACAGAAAGTCATAATAATCTGCTCATTTTATCCGATAATTATTCAGTTTTATCTACATTACAAAACTTTTCCATTAAATCCCCTTAAGTGATTCATAGACTGGACAGTAAGATTTTGATTCATTCTCGTTATAATACGCAGTTGGTATTTCTTTGGATTCCGGGTCACTCAAAAATGTTTAGGAATGAACAAGTGGATAAAATCGCAAGATCAGTAACTGAATTTGACGTAAATATCGACTGAGTAGCCTCAGAAGATATCCATGCTTACAATTATCATAGACTAGAAAAAATTAATGGAAATTTTTACTGCAGCAAATACTTTGAAATTTTGGGGAACATATCTACCATTGAAATTATTTCTGACTGGACAACTAACAGAAGAGAAGAAATTATAGGAATCCGGTTTTTCATCAAAATGATAATTACTCCTGGTCTTTTAAATAAATTCAATTTGCAGAATAATGCAGTTTGTTCTACCTGTAATAGGATTAATAATCTAGAACACATTCTATTAATTTGCGTAAAATATACCTCCCATAGAAATGAACTCTAGAACATTCTTCAATTAGATTCCCGTTGCACTATCTCCTTCAGAGAGCGTTTACAGAAGGCAGTGTCGAATAAAAAGAAAATTTAGAACTTTTTTACAGACGATGAAATGCTTTGATATTTATCAATCAAAAATAATTTTTTTTCCAGATGGGTTAATGGCCTTTGTTGCCTTACATCCCTTATCAATAAAAAAATTAACACCCACGCTATATTACAGATTTTTCGTAACAATATCATTATTTCATATCCCAATTATTAAAAAAATAATTAATGCAATTATATCCATACAATCAATGATTATTATTTTGTTACCCAGATGAATGTTTACTCATCTGGGGTTGATGACCAGTTTTTAATTTAGAAAAACAACTGATTAATATTAATTAATTAATTAATTGTATCGAAAATTTCTTACGACACCTAGAGAACTAGTCATCCCATCCTGCTAAAGAACAATGAAATAAATAATGGAAAGAACAATACGTTTAATATAATACTTTTAGAAACAATTTTCCCCTGATCAAGCAGCATGAACAGACAGAAAAGTGGAAATAATATGAATAAATTTTAAAAATATGCTAGACACTATTATTGCTGCAATTTGATGAAACAAATATTCTTAAGGATTTTTAGGACAAATAGGAACATATACAGAAAGTAAAATAACAATAAGCCGAAACTAGTATTCTTAGTTGCATCAGAAACATGCCTATCCCCTTATCATCACCAATGCATTGTTTTTGTTAGAGAAAAGATAAAGATCAGAAGTGAAAATTATAAAGATATTTTTGAAAAATAAAGCAAATTTCAGGAAATTTTAAAATAATTTTAGGACTACTACTTTCTTTTTGTAGAACAATGCGAATTGATTTTTTTTTTGTGTGTGAAATATTTACATTTTTGCGTTGAAAGTTCTAAAAAATGAGAGAGAGAAAGAGAGAAGGAAGCGTTTTTTGTCTCTAAAATTTTATTGCCACCCGAATTTATTAACATGACATTCTCATTTCAAAAATTAATTTCAAATCAACAAAATCACAATTTTATACCTCATTTGTTCTTTTGCTTTATTCGAGAAAGGATTAAAAATTATTAATGAGAAAGTATTAAGACTTGACGTGCTCAAATATATAAGTAAATGTTTTTGTACAACTGTATGAAACACTTTATTTTATTGCGTTTTAAGAATGTTAGAATTTGTTTAAATGTAAGAATAATCTTTATAAGATTTATTATGAAAACTAAAGCCATATATTATTTATTCTAAATTATAGTATTTAAAAATAATTTGATTAAATTTTGAATAAATAAATCATGCCCATAATTTATTTAAATAACAGAAATTATGTTAATAGGGGAATATTTTTAAATATCATTAAACTTTTAATACTTTATATAAAGGTTCAACGTTCAACTTGATATAAGTATAAAAAAATCATTCATTTTTAAAGTATACATAAATATCAATAAAAGTATATATGTAATAAGCCTTTATATTATTAATTCTTAAATAACTTCCTGTTTTTATGCAGCTAGAGTAAAAGTATTTTATCTGCATAATGAGATTTATAAAATATAAAAATTTTAAGTAAAAGGAAGGGAAAAAAAAAATTAGCACTTACATTATTTATTTCAAATGTTTCCTACGAGTTATAAATGCATAAAAAGCGCTAAAGAGCAAAATCAGACAACCCTAATAATTTTCATTTAAATGCTCACCAATAAGAAATAAGTGTTTTCCCTTTGAGTGTACAGATGAGAAATGCCTGAAGGGAGAGCTCTTCGTACTGTGTTTAACTCTACAAGGGTTTGTCATCTATCGCATTGTTTTGATTGCAAACAATTCATGATTAAAAAAAATATTTCATATAATCAAAGATATTTTAGTGAATGCTGCTAAAAAAAAAATATTCTTGAAGTTATAACATTGTAATATATTTAATTTGTTTAAAAATTAATAAATGTCATCCGAACTAAATTCACCTAGATTGCGATCTAACGTACAGGTAATTAACTATTTTTCTTATTTTGTAAAGTACACTTTTTTGAAGCAAAAAGACTCTATTATTTTAACAAACTTGCATGGTTCATTAATGTTATCATTTTTTTTTTATGTAAAAGTTTTTTAACACTTGTTTTGCTGAAAAGGTACTTGGAACTACGATCTCAAACTCGGAAAGTTCCGTTTTTTCCAAATGTACTGTTAATACAATTAAATTTTTTTTCGTAATTTTGTGAAAAATTATTTGCTAATGAGCCGTACATGTCAGTAGCTTGGAATTGAAATTGTATTTATTTTCTGTATCTGAATCTTTTTAAGTGGGTAAATACTTCATGATGCTTCTTGAAAACTTTCCATCTCTGGTAATCCTCTGGGAAAAAAAGTATTAGTGAATTGTTTTCGGGAAACTCTTCCATTAAATATTTTCGATTTTCTTGAAATATATTTTGAAAAAATTAATTCCCGGTAAAAATAAATTTCTGTTAATATTTAAAGCTGAGAGGGAAATTAAAACAATGCGACTCTGATATACAATTGCATTTTTATTTAGTTAATTTTTTCAGGTACTAAAAATTTTTTCAACTAATCATCCATGTGTGATACTTTTTTGAGAGATTAAAATTTGTATTAAAAGGAATATTTATTGAGTGGTATGGGATCAGATAACATTAAATTAAGGAGCAGATATGTTATCGTACTTCTTTGGGAATGTTCATGGTTTGGTAATTAAGTCATGAAGATTCTGATCATAGAGTCAATCAGTCATTTGAGTAAGTCACAGAATAGTCATGTTCTGTAATGGATTCGTATCTTAGTGGTCTTGGACTCGTAGTGAACATTGTTTATGTCTAGTTGTGGATTCGAGTCCTGATGCCACTAAAGACCTGCCATGTAACAAGGCTGATGCAAATTAAATCTATTAGGTTCCAAATTCTCCTGTTTGCATGGTGTGGAAGTTTGGAGAGGAGGGTGCCATTTTAGGTATCCTTGTGACTTGACCAAGGTTCAAAATTACAAGCTTTGTCCTAATAGCCATTGTGTTGCTTCTCAATTTGACATTATTAATAATCAGTCACAATCTCTGACAGATTCATTGGAAATGTGTACTTTCTGGCTTACTGAAAAGCAAATTTAAAAAAATAATAGTAATTATTTAATCAATGCAATTTCTAGAATGAAAACTTTGTTTTTCGTTACGAAATCTAGTTGTGTAAGGAGTCTCAAAAAGTTTGTAAGAATAAAAGAAAAGCACGTAAAAGTTAATATTAAAAGAAAAGTTCAAAGTTTGTGGTAATGTTCAAATTATCCTAATGAATTTTAGTTTCCACCCAATTTTTTTTATTCTTAATTTTCACCTGAAATTTATAAAACAATCAGTATTTTTTCCTTTCATAAAATTTTAAATTTAAAAACATGCAAATGAGATTGAAAAACTAAATGATCGATGCTGTTAGAATTTTTGGTATTTGTCTATTATAGCAGCGCCCAATGATTATTCGCCAAGCGACTAAGAAATATCGCCAAGTAGGTTATATCAAAAGATAGGCTTCACTAGTTTGGCGACGACTTGCGTAATCATAATTTGATGGGTGCCACTATAATAGACAAGTACCGAATTTTTCACTCGAATTTCCATTTCCTTGTCACATAATTCACAGTTTCATCTAGACTGTCATGAACCAGTTTCTTCATATACCACAAAAATCTTTATTTCTGAATTCCTGCATGTGATAAGGGGGGGGGGAACCCTATATTATTAGAAATTCCTATTTTACATAAAGTGAGCATACTACTAGAAAACTCAAAACCTTGGGGATAATAGTCTTTGTTACTCTGATCTGATGACTTTTTGACAATAATTACTCTTTTATGATTTTCATAGTTCTCTATGATAGGCAGAGTGAGCAAAAAAGACACTTGTTTCTCCAAGAGTTGTCAAGTATGTAATCATTAATTGTCATTTAAACTATATTGAAATCATTGTAAAACAACTTAAGTTGTGTAAAAATAATGAAAATAGAAGCATAATTAGATTTTAAAATTTTTTCTATAGGATGGGAGTGGATGAAAAGTTTGGTCTATTTCAAGTTATTGAAAGTTTTATTTTTTATTAGATTTCCAATGTAAAAATTAAAATTTTATATCATGAAATTATTTATGTAAAGACTATAATTTTTATTATGTTTGGTTGTGGCTAAATACTAAATAATTTGGTATTTCCTTTCCAGAAGGAATATATAAAATAAGTTTATTATGCTACGTATATAATTTTTTTCTTAAGGTAAAATGCAAACTACTTTTAAATATAAATCTTTAAATTAGTTATTTCTTTTAAAATAAGTATAAATATAATAATTCATACTGTAATTTTCTCTGAATTGTCATAAATTTCCCTTGGTATGTTCAGAATTAGATTCTTTACAAAGATTTGAAAATTCCACTGATAAAAAAAGACTTAGCCTATCTCACCTGGAAATTGTACTATACACTATTAAACCATGAAAATTCTCTAATAAAAGTTCATTTAACCTTTGCCTGATTACACACTCCTATCCTCATATCTCATGCAATAACTATTTCCATCTTCAACCTTCTAAATTTCGTTCATCCGCCTTTCCTTTGTTTCTAAAATAACTTTGACTGTTATTGTTTTCTAGCAGAATTTAAGACTATTAAAAATAGTTTACTCATTCAGAATTTTAAATTCTTCGAAAATAATGTACATTTTCATTTAACCTTTTTTGAACCCAAGTGATAAGGAAACTTTTTAAAGTATTTCTTAATGTCACTTGAATCAGAAATAGAAGTATAAGCAGTGGTACTTGCATGTGGGAAAATTTTTGACGGTTTTTTTTTTTTTTTTTTTTTTCATATTGTGAGAAAAAACATTTAACAGATTTAATTTTAAATTTGAAAAGAAGCAGAATATAAAAAATGAAGAGGGGAGAAAGGGTTATTTTGTTTTGTTTAAAGGTATTATTGTAACTAATAATGAAATAAAACTTGAAAAAATATCATTTACTTGATAAAATTAAGGAAAAATCTGTTGAGATAATATTTTTTGACTAAGGAAATAATTTGTGCTTACATAATTTGAAAAACTTTTAAATCATTTTATAATTAATAGTCAACATTTAAATAATATTAAAAAAAACTGAAGCACTAATTGAAATTTGAAAAGCAGGGTGACTTGCCCAGTAAAACTCTGCAGGAATTATTACATTTATTGACTATCCATATTCTGAATTTTTAAATTATTTTGCTTCTCTGACGTTCTTTGAATATGGATTAATGAATTCATGATTTGTGATTAAATTTTGTAAAGCTTTAACAGATAGTTGTCAGAACTATAGTTTTTTCATTGAAGATGTAAATGCAATGTATGTATTGATTTTGTTCAGGATAATCTATCATATATTTGTAAATAAGATTTTAATTGCTATGTATTATGTTTTTATCTGAAATTCATTTGTACACACACACACATATATTTACATATATTTATTTATTTACAGGTCAAGAAATCGAAAAGTAAAGATGCAGCTCCTTCAGAAAAGTTTGTGTGAAATTCTTTAAACATTTTAAAGTATACTAATATTTTTGTATAAATAGATACATTCCTAAATAATGAAATAAAAAACTCTTTTAGTATTGTAATTGATAAGAAGAGAGTTTGATATTCCAATTACTTTTAAAAAACCTTTTAAAAATTCTCAAGAAAATTCCATCTAAAAAGGCTCATGGGTCTCTATTAATCTCCTCCTACTGACTTTTGATAAGATTCCCCCCCCCCCATTTTTTTTATTTAAAAAATGCCATTTTTAGATTTATTATGAAATTTTTTTTTTTATTTTATAAAATTTTATATTTATCTACTCAAAGTAAATTCACTATTTATATATTTTTAAAGTATTTTTTAAAAAAAATCAGATTTTCTGAACACAAAATGACAATATTGTGCACCATTTGCAGATTTCCCCCAGATTCTGAGGATATATTTTGTTGGTAAACAAACTTGTAAAAATTGTAGTTAAACCAAGTGCAATTATGTATTAGCCTGCAGCATATTTATTAAAGAAACATACATTACTCATTATATTTATGCAATTAAATTTTTAATAACAATTTTTTTTACTACAAAAATGTAAAACTAGCTACTGATTATTAAATAAATAAATAGTAAAGAAATGTCCAACATATAATTGTATAATATAATATTTCATATAAAAATAAATTTATTGAATTTTTTAATGGAATTTTTTTAGAAATTTAATAGTAGGAAAAATACAGTTGTTAGATGCTTGGGTCATACATTCCAAATATTTTTTTTTGTTAATCATCAAAAACTTAATTATATTTTTTAGGAGAAAAAAAAATTGAACTACGACACGTAATTAATATTTTACCCTGAATTAATATCTTTACTTGGCTAAAAGTTTTCTTCAATATATATTGGAAAAATTTACAAATTCAAGAAATAAAAACTTTTAAATTCATTGGAATATAGAAACTTTTTAAAGTTAAAATCTCCAAAGAACTGTAAAATATTCATAAAATGTTATGAGAGAAAAATATAAATTTTTTATCTATGGTCAAAGAATTGAATTACTAAAATTTTCTTTGTTTTCAATTATTTTGTACGTTAGAAATATGTGAATATAATTTGTAAGAATTGTAGAGATTTACATAATAAAGGTATGTGCAATCATTTCTTGCTTTATATATAAAGAAAAAATCATTATTTTATTTTATTACAAGGAAAAATAATTTTGTTTTAAAAATACAATAATTTCATAGTGATCTCTAATGCTCACAAATACTGGTGTGTTGCATTAAAACATCATTCAGTTTTCAATGCCTAAGTAACTGGTTTCTAAACAAAATTGTATTCATGCAGTGTAAATTTTTCCTCCTTCATTTCTTTATTTGCATATATTATAATACTATTTTATTTTTTCTGTATCACACACATAAATTTAATATTAATGCAAATATGTGTTGGTTTCGTAATCCTTAACACAAAATATCCATCTAACTTTAAATTTTTATTGTATCATCTATTGTGAACATGTTTGAATAAGCATTTTCAAAATGTTCTTGTAAATTTATATTTAATAAAATGTCCCTGAATTTATCTAGGAAAGAGTAAGTGAAAAAAAGGGGGAAATTATCTACTTTACTGTTATATTTAAAGAAAATCAGAATTAATGGGAAAATATTTCCAGAAATTTTATAATTAATAAATATGCATTACTTAATTGATATAATTCTATTATAATATATGCAATGTTAGTATGTTCTAATTCTTCATTCTTCAATTGCAGTGTTCAAATAAATTATGCAGTGGTATAATTTAATTCACTGTATTTAGTTCTGTAATTTTCTTGTATGTAGTCATGTTGACTTTTCAGAGCTTAAATTTTTTTGTAATTATTTTTAATTTTTCCCTGTGAATTTCAAGAAAAAATTGAAGTTAGACAAACTTTGACCAGGCTCAAACTGCAATATTAAACAGAAAAGATGTGAGACTTAAAATGATACTTAAGGTTAACCTTATGAGATAAAAGATGAGGATGACTAAGAATAATCTGAATTGTGTAACATCTATTATAAACAGTAACATGAGAAAAAAAATCACTCCACTGTTATAGAATAAGAAATGAAGGTCACAAAAATTGGAAGGTATTATATTGTCAGATTTATTAAGATTCAATTTTGTTTGAACAGAAAATTAAATTTGACTAAAGGTTTTTTTTAAAAGTTCCTTTTGATATATATATATATTTTGAAAATATCATCTTTCCGATGCAATTTTCACTTAAAAATATCAAATTATTTTTCATTTTTATAACTTATGTATTTAATACTTGCTGAAACAAAAAGATTTTATTGCATTTCAGTTAAAAGGAAAAGTGTGGCAGGTAACGTTTAATCAATCCCACAAAATTTGTGTAAAATAAACAGTTCCCAATACTTAATCATCTCTGTGAAAGAAAGTTATTTATCAATGCTCAACTTTATAAAAATAAAAATAGATTAGACCAGATAAAGCTTCATATGTATTTTTTGTATTGGTTCATTGTAACCATTATATATTATTTTTTGATATTTTTTCAAGTTTATTATGGGTTGGGAATGATACACTTCAGATTATTTAAAATATTGCTTTATTTTTATTATGACAATACCTTGCCATTGCTTAATTTGAGTGATGAATTAAGTAAATATAACTGAAGTTCAATATCAGTTCAATATTCAATTAAAATTATGAATTGTTGGTGAAATTTCATTTTTGTTTCTGTTTCATTGTTGTTTTGTTTTTGATCCTCCCCCTTCAATTTAATAAATTATTTAATTGCATGTATGGGAATCCAATTTTACTGTATTTCATTAAGTTTTTGTATTCAATATCTTGGGACAAAATGCTTTATTTTAACAAAAATGAAATTAAATGCCAATAAAACATTGACAATTTTATTATTTTGATTTGCCTTTTTTTTAATACCATTTTTGCATGTTATTTCAAGTTTTGTGATTCAATCGATAAATATCATATGTTGTAAATAATTCTATATATATTGTATATTATATATAATTTTATGATAGAATCTTATTAATTTTACAAATTACTAAAGTCATAAAGTTCTTATTTAATAATGTTAAATATGTCAATTATCAATTGTAATGTCATATGATATGTAATGAACTATATAAAGTCACCAAATTCACTGCTGTGATTTCCAACTGGCTCATGATAATTCACTTTAATCGTGCTATGTATCGGATTTCGTTTATACTAGGGGTGGCAAAGTGGGGGTTGATATAGTATTATTAGAGGTCGATAAATGAATACCAATGCTATTCAATTGCAACTTTATTGACAGCAGCACAGTATGTACAATTTTCATTTGGAATACCTTTTGTAATTACAATATATAGTAAGTAAAGTTTTTATAATAGATTTTAGCTTATTTAATTTCTCTTCCCTGCTTATTTTTTAAAATAATTATGTATCTTCTTTTTATGGTTTAAAGTATGCGTGCTTCATGATGGGTTCTCATTCTCAGACTTGTGAGAAATGATTCTTGCTTAGTTTTGTTACAAGATGGTCCAAATTAGAGCACAACCACTTAAATCATGACTATTTGATAAACTTTGCGAGGAAAATGATGAATTATCAAACCAATTATTATTGCACACTGAAATATAATAGTTGTCAAGAGGTGCATGTTTACAAAAACTTTTTGAATTGTTTAAACAGTTGACAGAATTTCTTACTGAAGTTAATCCAGCCTTAAGAGAAGAATTGCAAAAGAATTTCTTATTTTTCTTATTTCAATGAATTTCAAAAATATTTCTTATTTCGCCGATATATTTGCAAAGCTCTGTGATATTCAAACACGTCACCAAGGAAAAGATATTACATTAATTCAAACACGATCAATTATTTTAAGCTTTCAAGATAAATTAAACTTGTTCAAGTCTTCATTGTTATGTGAAGATTTTCAATACTTTTGAAATTAAAGACAATTGGATATAACCGACCTAGAATTGGAAATACATACAAATCATCTCCAAAAATTAAGCGATAATTTTAAATTACACTTTGGAAATATTAAAAATGTAGATATCCCAGAATGTACTATTGCGCTACTTTTTGCTCAAGTTGAAAATATCGACAGTCATTTACAAGATGAAATCATTGAATTATTAGTTGACGGTAAGTAAAAATGCTTTTTAATACACTGGTTATCATAAATTAAGGAAAAATCACAAAAATAGCGATAACTCTTTCAAAAGTAAGCCAAACCGTGCAAAATTTGCATATGTTGTCCACTAAGAGTAGCTGAGTAAAATTGCAATATGCAAATTAGTGACGCTGCACTCGGCTTACGTCATCTGCCTGGAGCATAAAAGTCCAAGTTTGAGAGAAAGCACACAAATTTTACTGTGATTGCGACATTGAAAATCTGAGATAGCCAATTCGTAATAATGACCTCTAGGCATCATTTGCCTGAAGAACTACGATGGAGAGCCATCGGGAGACTAGAGGCAGGGCAGAGTCAATCAGAAGTGGCCAGATGGCTAAATGTGAGTCCATCTGTGGTTCATAGACTTTGGAGGCAATTTCAAACCACAGATTCGGCATCTAGGAGGTTCAGTCAAGGACGGCCAACTGTTACGACCAGTGCCGATGACCGATATTTGACATTAAGTGCACGCAGGAATAGAACAGCTACTCCGACACATCTTAGATCCTCTCTTGCTGCAGCCACCGGAAGGTTGGTGTCAACGTCAACTGTGCGCAGAAGGCTCCACGAAGGTGGTCTGTATGCGAGACGACCAGCCATTTGCGTGCCGCTCACATCACGCCATAGGAGAGACCGTTTGCAGTGGGCCCGACAACATGTCCACTGGACGTCAGATCAATGGAGGCCTGTTCTCTTTACGGATGAGTCCAGGTTTAGTCTAGAAAGTGACAGTAGACGTTATTTGATATGGAGAGAACCTGGGACCCGTTATCATCCATCAAACATCCGTGAAAGAGATGCATACGGAAGAGGCAGTGTCTGTGTTTGGGGAGGCATATCCTTAGGAGGGCGCACAGACCTCCATGTCTTTCCAAGGGGAACCGTGAATGCTCAGGTTTATCGAGACAACATCCTTGATGCTTATGTGCGCCCATATGCCGGGGTGATTGGTGATTGCTTCCTGTTACAGGACGATAATGCAAGACCACACAGAGCTCGCATTGTTGATGATTATCTTCAACAGGAAACAATTACGCGCATGGAGTGGCCAGCTCGATCCCCGGACTTGAATCCTATCGAGCACGTTTGGGATGCTCTAGGGAGGTGTGTATCTGCCATCAATCCGCCCCCTCAGACCCTTGCCGCGCTTGCATCTGCTTTACAAGAGCAATGGCTCTCACTTCCTATTGAACTGATAGACCGCATAATTGAAAGCATCACACATCGCTGTTTGTGCTGTATTGCTTCTAGAGGCAATCATATTCCATATTAAAGGTACTTTTTCTATTGCAAACCGATACTTCCAATTTGTTTATTTTATACATGTGCTAATTTCTATACTACTATTAATGTCTGATAATTTCTTTTTATG
The DNA here is from genome assembly GCA_019974015.1 of Nephila pilipes. Taxonomy (NCBI): domain Eukaryota; kingdom Metazoa; phylum Arthropoda; class Arachnida; order Araneae; family Nephilidae; genus Nephila; species Nephila pilipes. The sequence goes on along the minus strand of BMAW01041570.1, from coordinate 1,334,892 downwards.
TTGTTTAATACCTTACTATGTGTTGTATATTGTGGGTAAGTTTCATAAAATTCCATGTGTAATTTCTTGAGTTATCGCGATTTTTGTGAATTTTCCTTAATTTATGATAACCAGTGTAATTTAACTGAGTAAATTTTGTACAAATATAAATATTACGAAAAAATATCCAAACCTTGTAATGCAGCATTTCCCTTTTTAATTGCATTCCCAAGCTCATGTATGATTGAACCTAGCTTCAGTCATGTGAATTCTATTTTAACAAAGAGAAATAAATTGAATATGGAGCTCCAAGGCAAAATAAGACTGAAATTAACAAATTTTGAACCAAATATTGCTAATCTAGCCAAGAGTCATATGCACATCTTTCTCATTGATTTTTGTAAAAATTTGATTTTGTTAAAATCAAAAGAGAGGGAAAAAAAAAACCTCTGCTTCTTAAATTATTTAATTTGTTTGAGAAACAAGTAAGTTTTTCTTTATTTTTTTTTATATCATTTTTTATAGAGGAGTCGATAAGAGATTATTAAAATTTTTGGGGGTGGATGATAAAAATGTTTGGCTTCCCCTGGTTTAAACCATTCTCTAAACCATTCATGGCCATATCAAGAATGAACTGAAAATTTCAGCAAAAATCATGTGATAGAAGGAAATTGTTATCAAATGCAAAACTTGCCAAATTTGACATGTGTCTATTACTTAACTTTAATTATAAAAACAACTGATCTACCAGTGGATTTCATTTAAACTACTCTAAACATTCATGGTTCTATTGAGAAAAAACTGTGAAATTTTTAGCAAAATTGGTTGACTAGTTTTTGAGTCTATACATTACCACACACATTTGAACATTGCTTTTTATTTATATAGATATATTTTTGATTTTGTTTAATGCAAGAAATAGAAATAAGTTTTTATTAACATTTGTATTGAAAATATTTTTTTTAATTTGTTGAATTACGAATGAATAAATAAATGAACTCAAGCAAAATTTGCATTTAAGAGAAAACTAGACCTGGAATACTTTACAAAATTTCATGTAAGAAAAGCATTTAATTAAATAATATGTGTATTTTTCTGTATTTTTTATTTTATATTAAATTATAATTATAGCTTTTTTAAAAAATGAATGAATAATCCTTAATTCATAAATTTTTAATGAATAAATATTTCAGTTCTACAATTTTTTGTGTTATTTTTTTTTAAAAGAAAACAACTGTAACAAAACTATTTGAAAAAACAATGTTTTAAATGAATTTAAGCAGATGTAGATTGTTATAGAATAATTGAACCTACATTTGATCATACATCTGAAAAACAGACTATTTTTTCTGCAGTTTTGATATATTAGTATTGAGGAATTAAAAGTTTGTCTTTAATACTGTGGCTAAAGAAATAAAGATATTTTTGAGAATAATTTCTGAAAAGTAGTTTGTACCTCATTTTGTTATTAAAAAGGGCATATTCCTAGCTTAGAATGCTCATAAAAATATTTGGAATTTACACCTACATGATATGCTTTAAGAAAAGTTGAATTAACATCAAAATATGTGTTTCTTTAATATTTTTAAAAAATGTTAGCATTATAAGTTTGTTTACAAAACTTTTTTTTGCTTCATTTTAATTAGTTCTATATTTTTATTTTCAGTTTCTCTTGTAATATTTGCAACGTTAAAAATAGCAGTATGAAATCTTTGGAAACCCATGAAAAAGGGAAAAAGCATGAAAAACAATTAAGGTAATAATATGATGATAGATATGTGTTCTTAATTTGTTTATAATTTAAATGCTCATAACCAGGAATTTATTCGCTCTCAGTCTGTATAACAAATCTTAAATTGCATAATGTGGTTCATTTCATCAAAGCATTCATGGTACTCTTTTTAGCATTCTTACATGTTTGCAATTGAAATGTTCTACAGTTGCAATCTGCTTTTGCTTCATTCTGAACTTATAGCTTTTGTGAGAAGAATTAACAAAATTTTCCATCTTGCTCCTGTTATATATCTCCAGTATTATTCACTTCATATTACTTTTTCAAAATCATTAGGATTTAATTGCTTCAAGTCTTTGAAATGTAGTCTAATGATATTAATCTTAAGTTTGTTTATTCTGTATTGAATAGTTTTAAGGAATATAGAGCAACAAAGTTATTTTTCCCATCAAAATATTTTTTTAATTTAATACATATCGAACAATTTCATCTTTTGTTAGAAAGCACTAAATACTTATTTATTAGCCACTGCTTTATTACCAAAAGATATTTGTAAATGATATTGCTATACGGGTCTATCTTAAGTATATGCTAGTAGCAATATCGTTGAGATATGTATTTTTTGTAAATTAATGGAATATGTTCCATTGAATTTATATGGTTACAGGCATTGCAGTTGCTTTATCTGGTAAATTAAATTTGTGCGAAAGTCCTGGAGTTATGTATATTTTGTGATTGAAGTGTATTTTCTTCTCTTGTTTTTTTGCCCAATTAGATATTTTCTATTTTTGAGTTGTTCCCCGAGATTTCTTAATATTTGCTGCTGAAATAAAAAAAAAATTGATTTTCTATTATGTTAAAAAATAATAGTTTTCATGTTATATGGGGCAATCCAAGCATGAAATTCTGTTATAATTTTTGCAAGTTTATTTACCTGTTCCTTACAAAAAATTTTTTGATTGTGTCCGAGTCCAAAATAAAATCAACTGATTATGAAAATATTTTATTTGTTTTTTAAAACATCCACAGATATTATGAAATTTTTTTGAAAACTGATGCTAACTATTTCATTAAACTATCTGTTTTACTTGAAATTTGGTAGTTTTTTTTTATATTGGAAGTAAAATTTATTAGTATACACTTTACAGAGAAAGATCTGTGAAATACAATAATCTGGAAATTGACACAATATGTTTAGCATTAACATTCAAACTGAAGTGTATTGATAATTTTGTTTTTATCATCTTTCTGTATTTTTAGATTTATTGACCTAAGGTAATTGAGATACAGTGGAGAAAAGCTTCTGTAATAGATAACCTGAGTTATTACTAGGTTAAGGAGACTAGTAGCAACAATAACACAGCTATTAAAATTTTAGGTGATGCTAAAATACTCTATTTAAAAGCAGTTTAATGTAATTTTAAACTTGTATATTATTTTAATCAGTGTTAGTTTGACTATCAACTTTCACATAATAGAAACAATATTCAATTAAATAGATCTGAGCTTTCAAACTGTTTACTAAGATGCTTTACGGTTGTTGAATTATATTGTACTTTAACAACTTAACTACCATTACTGTATAAAAAATGTTTAAAATCTGAAAAATATTATAGCATTTTCGGCATTTTTTTTTTAATTGAATAAATGATAGGAATGTCAAAAATAAAATCCTTTCCCCTATTTTTTTTTTGTAAATTCACAAATAAATTATCAAATATTGTAATAATTAGGTATAAGAAAATTAATATATAGTATATTTTTAAGTCTTTTGTTGATCATTCATTAGTTTTTATTTGGAATTCACTTAAAAACTATCAAAAGAAAGGGCTCTGCCTGAGGAATTTTTCCAATCTCCCCAATTTTCTGAGCCTAGCTCACTTGTAGAAATAAAGTTTTAAACTTCAAAAGGAATGCTTTACAAATATTGTCTAACACTTTTGCAGATACTTGTACATGATATTATATATAATTTTGGCATAATGTAACAAATTTTCATCCATTATTCTTGTGTTATTGTCACTACATTTTAAAAACTATTAAAAGAAAGGCCTTATAATATGCCTCTGAATCATATTGAAAAGGCTTTGAAAATAAATATTTAAGTTGGTGAATTGTGAATTATTAAGACATTTAGTAACTTTTAGCACTACTTAAATTAAAGCAAAGTTTCCTTGGCTAAGTGATTTACATTTTTTGGTGCTAAATATTGTCTGATTTTCTCTCTTCCTCTCTCTCTCTCTCTCTGTGTGTGTATTGTTTATTTGTGGACTGTAACTTTGTAAATTTTTTTTTTCTGCATTTGTGTGTTTTTATTGTGACAGCACACATTTCAAGTTAAAACAATTCATGCAGAATTGAAGCAGTTTTTATTAAAAAAAATTTTTTTTAAAAAAATCAAAATAAACATTTTAGAATATCACTATAAATAAGATTTTTTTTTTTCCATTCATAGAAATTTTTCTTTAATTTTTTTTTTTTTTTTACTAGCTAAAGTCAAAGTAAATTTTATTTGTTTCAATATTTTAAAATATTAAGAAAAACAAAATGCTCAAGATTTTTCTCAGAATCCATCTCTTCAGCAGTGACTTAAGGAGAAGCAAATGTTACAAATGCTTTACACTGTCTTGTCTAAGAAATATGAAAATAGTATGAAATTGTTCTTGTTTAATCATAAATTAATCTTTTTCATCATTTTTTTTATAATCATATTTATGTTAGAAAAGAAGGATGGAAAAATCTGAGTAGGTAAAATTTTTATAATTGTTGCAAAGGATTTCACTTTCATTATTGACGAAATAATTGTGTAAATAAGAATCAATTCTTTTATTTTGAATTATTACTTTAATTATATTTTTCCATCATTCTTTAGGAAACTGAAAGAAATAACAGAGAAGAATAACAAATCTTCTGCAAGCCCTTCCAACAACATTAGTGAATCTAATCAATTACCCTCATTCATTCCTCTTGAAAAAAAACATGATATGTCTAATGAAAAAAGAAATCATTCTCATAATTTTAGGAACAATCATTTTAAGTTACCAAATGACTCTTATTCTCATTGTAGAGAACCTTGTCCTTACAATAATAGATATTTCAATTACAAAGACAATGAAACAAGAAAAAGGAATCATGATCAGCCCACTCAGAATAATCAAAATGGAAGGCATTTTTTATTTAATGAAAGACGTAATAGGTTCAATCATTCATTCAGTCAATCAAATCATTTAGAAAAGGCACAATATCAAGTTAGGTATAATGAACAGAGGGAAACTCTTGATCCAAACAATAAACAAGATTTTTCTGAAAATATCCAGCCTCCTGATGACAGTAGAAGTTTTGAAAATAATTCCAGTAATAATGAAGCCTTTAAAGAAATTAACAAGGTTACTATAGATGAACAAATATCTTCAAAGGAGAAATCATTTAATCGAAAAGGTAGCAGGGTTCTAAGCTTTTCAAAAATTGCAGCTGAAATGGCTCATGATGTAATAGTAGAAAAAGAGGATTCTGGAAATGAAAAACAACCAGAAAAGAGTAAAGTTTTAACTGAAAATATGACAGGAAAAAGAATTGCTCATTGGATTAATCCATCGAATCATAAAGACAAAGCAGAAGTCAGGCGTTTAGTAACAGAATTTTCAAAATCGAAGAAAAAGGAAAATTTGATTAAATTAAAATTACAAACAGATCAAAATGATAAGGCTTTGATTCAAAATAGTTCTTTACAAAATACACCTGAAAAAACAAATGAAGGATTACTTAGTTTGCCTGTAGCATCAGAAATAGCTGAAAAGGGAAATTTAAGTAATAGTATTGAGATTCAACCATGTACTGATGCTCCTTTGATTAATTCTTCAAAAACTAAGAAAAGGCTGCGATCCAAATCTCTCACAGACATTTCTTCAGATTCAATTCAATCCTCTTCAGGGAACTTTAAAAACTGCAACGAAATAGTGAAACGAACTAAAACACCACGACGTTCTTCTGCAAAAAATTCTGATTCTTGTTTTAAAGTTTATGAACTATCCACTGACTTGAAGAGGAAAAATTCCATAGAGCAAAGCTGTACCTCAAAAAGACATAAATGTTCTTCTGTTGATTGTTTTGAGCAGTGTATAGATTCTGTTGTTAATTCAAAAGATACTTTTGTGCATTTGGATGTGCCTAAACCTATGGAGACAGCAGCCACTACTGTTCAAGCAATATACAGTGTAAGTAGTCTTAATTTATTTGGTACTCTCTATTGTGTATTATCCCAACCACATTGGTGAAGTTGGACAAACTTTTGATTGGGGGAAGAATGATGATTTACTAATTAAAAAGTTATTAACTTTTAATTAAAAGTTATTAACTTATTAATACATACATGTTTGTGAAGCCATATTTTCAGTTATAGTTGCTTTTTTATTTATTGTATAAAAAGGTTCTGTGCCTTAAATTGGAGGTATTTTCAAAGCTATATGTTTAAAAATAGATTCAAATTAACTGTTCTCTTTAGTTTCTTGATATTGTTGCTATACAAAATCTGTTAAATATTATTCATACTTTGTATTACCGTTTTTCTGACCCCGCATTCTTTCAATATGTTGCATATGAATGCCTGTCACTGAATTTATGAAGTTTTATGTGGAATTTAAGATTCTATATTTGAAACCAGCTTTTTCAGGTTCTTCCTTTTTATATACATACCAGCAGTCGGAATAGATTATACTCTCTTTTATGTGTTAATTGTATTTTTTAGTATTGTATTCTTTAGTATTTCAGCATTTCAATTAGGAGCTGTACCTTAGAACAATCGTTTTGTCTTCTAGCATATTCTGCTGGCCTGATTTTTTTTTTTTTGCTTTAAAAACAAGCTTTAATGAGTTCCAATTATTAGAATTTTTCCTTTAATAATTTCTATTCCCCTGTTTTACTCTTAACTGGAACACTGATTTCTTGCAAGTAATTGCTCTAGTTCAGTGGTTGGTAAATTCATTAATCAAAAGAGTTAGCAATATAAAATAAAACCAGATATATTAATAATAGTTTTATTTATTGACAAAAAATGTTTACATTAAGATAAAAATCTGACTAAATGTAAATTTAATGTCAATAATGATATTGCATTTCATTGGAAAGTTTGGATAAGTCAATTTGTGTGTCATTTTTAATTTCAAGCAGGATTTTAGGTTGTTATCAATTAGATGATTTCTCAATTTACTTTTGTTAAGGTTCATGCTTGAAAAAGATTGTTTGCATAAATAAGTAGAGCCAAATAGTAAAGGAACAGCAAATCCTGGGTTTTTTTTACAGTTCCTGTGATTCAGTAATACTATTCCAGACATATGTGTTGAAAATTATCATGTCTTCCTTCACTTGGTTTTTCTAAGCAGACCTTTTTAGTATGAACTAAGGTCTCATTATTTTTCTCCTTTTTCCCCCCACATCATCAAAGGCATTCAAATTTGGTGCTCCTTAATTCTTTGTTTTTTGAACTAGTAATTGCATTTTAAAAGCACCAATACAGTGCTAAAGGGAGAAAAATTCAATTCTGTTGCATCAGCACTGACTGATTTTTTAACAAATAATAGTATGCTGGTTTTTAATTCCATATACCTCTGTAGAAAAGCTTACCTTATATTTAAATAATTGTTCCGAAATAATAAATGTCAATAATCAAGCTATTTTCATGGCATCGTTTCAACAAGTTTGGAAAAGGAAATAAGATTTCTCTTGCTAAAACTTGAGAAAAAAGGGATAATTAGTTTTCTAATGAAATGACTTTTTCCAACTTTTAAAATATTATGCTTCCTTTCCTCTGTAGTTAACAATTAAGATAATTTAGATGAGGCATAATGTCTACCATGAAATTAAATTTTTGGATCCATTGATTGTCCATTAGTTCTTGATAGTCAAATCATTCTCAAGAAGAAATTCTTTAATTTCTAATAATAAAGAAATGAAATTTTTTAAAACACGATTATAATGTAATGGAATAAATGTCTTCTTTAGTATCATTAAAAATTACATCATCATCAAAGAATGTATTAGAAGTAATGGGGGGGGGGAACAGTGCAATTTTCTTTGTCTTTTGTGAACATATTTGGTGTAATTACAGATGATGCCACAGATATGATTGGTAAAAAAGAAGGGTTAGTAATATTAATAGACAATGAAACTACTATTGGAAACTCTCATTTAATGAAGTACCATTACATAATATACCAAGAAAATTAATGTGGAGAAACGATATAAATGGACCATGTTTTGCTAATCATTATCAAGATTGTAATTGTAAAGGGTCTGAGGATTGAGTCTCCCCAATTGCAGGAATTTCTTAAGTGCTTGGTGGATGAGTATATGGCGATATTATATACTTTACTGAAGTAAGGTAGCTCACTCAAAGTTAAATTTTTAAAAGGATTTTATCATGTATTTAATCAAATAAACTTGATTATGATCTATCTCAAAAACAAAATGTGTACCAACCTTGGTTATGCCAATTGACAAACAGATTTAGCATTTTTGGTTGACCTGACTGCTCATTTATATGATTTAGACATTTGTCTTTTAGGTATAAATCAACTTATCTGAACAATGTTTCAAACCTTTTACACATTCCAAATAAAATTGATATTGTGGCAAACCCAAATAAATGCGAACGATTTTTTCGTATTTTAAGAAGTTAGCTTACATAAATCCTCCCAAAAATTGAGATATATGCTGTCCTAACTTTGTCATTTGATACAAATGTTTGAAACTAGATTTCAGGATTTTCAAAAAAATAAAATGATTTTTATTTTCGTAACTTGCTTTGCAGTCGATAAGGATATGCTGCCAAAAAACTTTCAAATAAAATGCATAGACTTGAATTCCCTTTAAATATTTGCTGGCAGTATATTTTTGGAGGGAACACATTCAACTTAAAGAGAAATATCAATAAGTCTCTCTTTGTTGGACTTTTATGAATGATACCTACACATAGACAAAAATCCCTCGCTACACAATCATTTATTATTCATGGTATTATTTTCAAAATCGCCTACATTTGTGAGCAACTGTTTCAAGAAACACACTAAGAATAAAATTAGAAGCAGAATATTGGATGTGAACACTTTGGAAATTCCATGAGAATTACAACTTCTTAATTGAACCAGATATTTACACTTTTTTTTAAAAAAATTCCGGGCCAAATGTATTGATTTTGATTTCTAGTGATTTTATACTGATACTATTTATAATGAAATAATAGTGTGTGTGTAAAACAATGTCAATGTAATTCCATGTTTCAGCATTTATAATATGAAAATTATAAATTAATGAATTTTAATTACTTAAGAGTATGTTATCTATATAATTTATAATGGTTTTTTTTTGTTCGTTAGTTATTGTTAGTGTCTTAGAGTTAAATTTATTTTGTGTGGTTCCAAACAACTTGTCTTTTTTCAATGCAACCTATGGAAGCAAAAAGGTTGGAGACCTTTTCGTAAAAGTAAAGAATCTGTCCAAGTTTTATTTCTTGTTATTCATCAATTTTTCCTGCCAAATAAGACAGGTTGGAAGGTTCTAGAGTTTTGTATATAAATGAAACAATTTAATGCATTTAACTTTTAATTCATGGTTTTCATCTTCTATTTTTCTTTGTTTCTTCTTTATAGCCATGTCAAATGAATGATACCAAAATCATGTTTTGTTTTATAAAAATAAAAGCAGCAACATATAATTTTAACTTATTAAATTGCTGCTGAAAATTCCTGAGATCTGCAGCTGGTTGAAAGATACAAGTAACTTAATATGCCAAGCAGATGCTCTCTTCACTATTCTCTCAAGGTTAGGTGATTTTTTTTTCTTCCCATTTTCGTTCCTTTGTCCCTTTTCCCATCAAGAATGTGAAGCATTAGTTGGGAGATCTGCTCAGCAATTTTCATAATTCAAATTATTTGAACATTGTCTTGTATGGAACAGTTTACAATTCACACATACTGCTGAATGTTGTTTGAAATGGCTGGATAAAGGGGATTGAAACAGGGGTTATACTGCCTGGGTTTATCTATAAAGATCTGAACTCTATGTTTTTGAACTAAAGTTTAATATTATTGGGTAGTGATGTTCTTATAATGGTCATCAAAACTGGAGATAAATCCTGTCTAAATCTGAATTTTATGAATCTCGTCATCTTTGTGATACAAGGCTATTTCTTTCCTGCAACTTTTTGGCTAACTGTTCCATAGGTACACTTGTTAGTATTCGTATAGGAGAAACTAGGATGCGATTCCCATTCATAGTGTGTTTGCCTTGATAGGTATTTTTAAAATTTGTTCCATTTACATAATTTGTATCCTGTGCACATTGAACCTGAATTGGAAAACCTAATTTTGCTCCCAAGAATGAACAATGTGTTTATGTCATCATGTTTAAAAATTTTCTCCTTTATTTCTGCATGAAGGGTAGTTACTGAGTTGGAATTTGGGATTAAGAAAGCTTTTTTCATATTATCCAATAGTACATTAATTTCTGTGACATTTTTTTGACCTGCTGTCCAAAATACGTCCACTGTTATTTGCTGGAGATCTATACAATTTATCCTTCCCAGGTTCCATTATAAAAATATTTTTTGTTAACTCAACATTTATAACTCAATGATTCAGTTTGAGCTTGTCTTTTAAGAGTGAGGAAAATAATAATAAATAGGTGTCATATCAAAGTTATTGAAAAAAATATAAAGAAGTAATGTTTGCTTCCTACTTTGGAACAACAAAAAAAATTTCAATTCAAACTTGAGAACTATGCTAAGAACTGGCAAGTAACTTAATCACATTTCAATGCCAACACTCCTTCCAAGAATTATAATAATGGAATGCTTTCCTTTCCTACTGTTTGCTTTATTTATTATTTAGCGAGAGAGTATGTGAGACTGTGAAAGAAGAAAAAATACTTATTAAGAGAGGAAATCTTAAAGGGAAAAAAAAAAAAGATTATTACTTATACAATTGTTAGTTTCTACGTGTCAAACAACAAAAGCTGGTGATGTAAAATTTTTTAAAGTAAATAGCGTTTTCTACGACATAATACTTTACTGGAAGGATTCTTAGCGTATGTAACATATCACTATGTCAATAATTATTTGAATGCACCAAGGTAGTTTTAGAAAATGGCATAAATTCGTTAATGATAGAAATGTACTTTTAAATTGGGTGTTTATCTTGGGAAAAATTTTTTAAAATTATTTATACTGCTTTTAGCATGTTGAAATTTTTTTCATGCCATAATTTGATACTTTTATTATAAAATTTTTATGAAACTTGTCTATAAAAATTTATGTCAAGCTTTAAAATGCTTCAAGGGATGTTCCAAAAGTGAGTTTCATCATTTTTTTGAAAGCGTAGATGGTACACCTTGTAAAACAAACAACCACTGTAAGAATCCTTACCTGTTGCTGGTTAAACGAAGGAGGCAGCATCAGTGTAGGAGAAATGACGCATGTGCAGAGCGAGGAAGAAAAGAAAGTAGCAGTAGACCAGGGTACCTGAGATTATTCGAGTTCAAATCACAATGGCAGATAGATATTTACTGACAACATTGTTGGCTTTGGAAGTGTGTGCTGTTATCTGGTATGAATGGGCACATGGAATAGTGTCTCTCATCCATGAATGCCTACAGACTGTGTATGGTGAGCAGGCCATAATTATTCAAATGGTTGGGTGCTGATGTTGCATGTTCAGTGAAGGAAGGCAGTGTGAAAGAAGAAGGTTGAAGTGGGCATTTCTCCACATCCATGAATGGAAGCAACATTGCTAGAGTACAGGTCATGGTGTTAGTAGATAGGCACATAATAGTGTCAGACATGGCATCCCCACTGCATACTGATTCTTTCTGTTTGGACTCTATCAAAATAATGCTGAAGTGGAGCAGGCTGTGTGACAACTTCTTGCATTGCAGGTCCCCGAGTTTCATCGGAGTGGTATCTTCAAGCTGATTGCACACAATAACAAATGTCTCAATGTCAATTGTGCCTATGTTGGAAATATAGGTAAGGTGTATAGTTTACTATGATAACATGGTTTGTTTATTTATTTTGCAATAAAGTTTCTGTATGAAAAAAAATGATGAAACTTACTTTTGGAATATGAAAGTAAGTAGTTGATGAAATTTTTCTAATTCTTTATTTGCACTGTATGAATTTTTTTATTGTTCATAAAATTGTTTGATTTTTTTTATTATACTGTTATTTGTATGGTTGCTATTTTTATTTATATATTTATTGTACTTATAAATTTCTTACATTTATTTACAAATTTAAATTTTCCAGTGTTATCCAAATGAGAATGAAGCTGTCTACATTAAAAAGGAATCTGTTGAGACATCAGGTAATTGTTTTATATAATTATTTTATGCTGCAGAAATTATTATATTTGACATTTAAATATACATATAATTTTGAAAAATAAATTATTTAAAAAATATTGTACAACACTCACTTAATCACTTGTTAACCCATTAAATATCACTGTATCTTGCAAAAAACTGTATCACTGTATGTTTTTATTTAAAAAAAAGTAGGTGTTTTTGTAATATTTAGTAGACTTTAAACTATCACATAAGAATTTGTAAAAAAAAAAAAAAAAAAATTTAAATACTTAAACATTATATCATGTTCCCAAAATGGAAACAATTATGCATAATGAGGGTATAAAATTTCATATGCATTTAGCTTTAGAAAATAGAATTGTTGTATTTAATTTTCCAATAATAGTTTCTTTTTGGATTTGAATGAAGAAAAATATCTTGCCAATTCGTTATCAGATTTTTTGAGCACCTTATTTGTTCATTGTTATATTGTTTTTTTTTAACATTAATTTGAGTAAAAATAGGCTAAACAACTTTTATGCAGCATTATGTCACATTTTTTATTACACAGTATTTTTCTGAAATTTCTGTACCTTGATTGCCTACTTGCATTTCCTAGGAAATGGTTTGTTTATCTCATAAAAGCACACATCTTTCGATATATATCCAGTAGTCCTAGTCAGTAAAGTTGAAAGTGTTTTGATTTTCATATTTGATAACTTCAGCATTAGTGATTAATTTTATGTCAAATTTTTTAATTTCCAGTATGGGATATTCCTGAAAATAAAACTTCTTGTAATTGAGCACAATTTTATGAGAATTTGAGTATGTTATTGTTATTGAATTATTATGGTTATTTGGTATCCTGAATTATTAAATCTTTTATTTTGTGATAACATAAATTCCTATATTATCTTTTATATTAGTATATTATTATTCCAGATTAAAAAAAAGAGAAAAGCAAGAAAGCTTCAGTGTTAAATTTTTTTAATCTCTCTTTCTCTCTCTCTCTCTCTCTCTATATATATATATGGGAGGCTGAAGTAGTGGAGAAAGTAGTGTTGATGGTGATCTTAATTTTTCCTTATTGGTAATAGATATCTGTATGGTCATAGTCACGAACTCACAGCCAGTGTTGTTTCCTTGTTTCCATCGCCAGTGTTGTGTATTTTTACAGTAGAAGATGTAGCATACTGCATGTATTGTGTATTTATGTTATGTATTTTATGTTGGAGGGTATCTTCACAACCTGTAGGCTATTTGATGCAAGAAGGATTTAAGAAATGTAAACAACATACCTTTATATAATATTTTGATAATTGTAATACCTTGAAGTATTTCAAAAATCCATTTTTTCATGACACCAACTTAAGGCAAAAATCACAACTAACAAAAATCTGTGGATGTTTTATCAGATAAAAATCAAAGAGGCTAAAAGAAAATCATGTTGTTCCATCTGGAGACAAAACTCCTTGGAATATGATCTACAAATTGTAAAGAAAAATGACCTTCATCAAATTTATGCGATCTAAAACAAAGTATTTTGTGGTTTTCTGATGCAAAATATAAATTATTAAGTAAAAGAATTGAATTATTACTCAGTCTTGATTGATGAAACAACAAGTGCTGCAACCAATGAGCAAATGTCTTTCTGGCTTTGGTATTTCAATCATGATTTGAGGAAGGTGATATGTACATTTTTTTGTGTTTCGTTCCTCATATTTCTGCAATTGCTCCAAATATTTAATAGGTATTTATGAAAGATTGGTGTCTGAACACCTTACTATATCTTACTATATCTTACAAGGTGAATATCTTACAAGAAAAGGTTATGGTTATGTTTGTTTTATGAATGGAGAGAGTTTAAAGGACATGTATTGCTGAATATCAATCTAAAATCATTTATGTGCATATGTCACAATGCTTAAATCTTAGATATCTTTTTTTTTTATCATCATAGAAAAGCAAGGAGTTAAAACTTTATGATTTTCATATCGATTTGGTCCAAAATTCATTACTACATTGTATATGCCATTAATTCATCCCTTCAAGAATTATTTTCAAATAAAAATTAATTTTTAGTTGTATTGATATCACAAACTGTCTATTTAATGAACTCAATTCTGAAGTAATTATGTTAAAAAATAATCTATTTATAAAAAGAAAATTAAAATATTTATTTTTGTAGAGATCCATCATTTCTATATAACTACTGAATTAAGCATTTGATTCAAATTTCTATTTTAATATTCTGATATCACTCCCAAAAATGTATATTTCAATACTAGCTTGCTGAAAAGGCTTCATTTCATAACACACTATAAACTGGGCAGATTGCATGCAAATATTTGAAATTGTTAATATAGAAGAGAAGTTTGTATATACTTTTCTATCCAATAATTAAATTCCTATTATATCAAATAAGCAGTACTATAAATAGCATTGAATATATATTTTCAGATCTTTTTTAGTTAGGTTTATAACTCTACCTAGTTATAGCAGTATATCATGAGCAGTTAGAAACATTTTTATCTGAATTAAAGTAATAAAAACAGTCATTTTGAAAAAAAAAAAAGTTTTTATTTTTGAAAATGGCTTGCAATTAATTTAAAATTACTTCCCCCCTAATGCCAATAAGTGTGATTTTTTTTAAAAATGGTGTTTTTTAGTAATTAAATTTTTTAAAAAAATTATCTTATTTACATTTTAATTTATATTAAATTTTACTTAGTAAAAATATTCCTAAAAATTTGATGATTTGTATAATATTTTCCCTCTTTCCCCCTTTTATTTCTGTGTTTCATTGTATTTACTTCCACAATAAAAAAATATTTTTTCTGTTATTTTAGATATTGATGATAATATCTTGTCATCACTGAACATAAATGAATTAATTCAAAAACAAAATGAAGAAATAGCTGATTCCTCTGTTACTGCTACCATGTCACCAGTTGAATCTTTAATCAATTTATTTGCTACTGGAAATATCACTGTCAAAAGAGAATTTGATGACCCTCTTATTGATGCTATAAGATCTATAGACCCTGCTGTTCTGAATAAAGTTTGTGATGGTCAACTAACCAATACTTATTCTAGTCAAGAAGCTGTCCCTGAACCCACTGGATCATGTACTACTGATTCACCTACTATAATTGAAAATGTTTCTTTACTTGACAACAATATGCCATTTTTAACAGGTTCTCTGAAACATATATTAAGTGAACTCCAAAATATATCAGCTGAAGAAGAGAAAGTGAAAAAAAGTTTGCAAAATGCAGATGAGAAAATTCAACACTACCAAGCACTTTTGGATGAATGGAAAACAAAAAAAATAAAGGTATTGATATACTTCAGTTTAGTGAATATGATTGGTTAAACTATTTAAAACTTAGATACAAATTATAGTTTGGAAAAATAATATTAAGGAATTCAAAGTTATGTAATACTTCAGTATAATATGTAGCATTTTGTTTTGTATCTAAAAAATAAAATAGAATCCAGGTTTTTCTTAAAAATTTAATTGTCTAATATTCGATAAAATTTTAGCTATCAGCATCATAATTTTTTAGTATTATTTTTATTTATTTAAGTATTAATTTTTTTTTTTTTAACAAGCTTGCCTTAACTTGGTGAGGCAAGCTTGCTTAAGCTTCAATTAATTTTTATAGCAAAAATATTTAAATCTCCCCTCTCCCAACATTAGGATACCATTATATTTACTTTTGTAACTGGGACTTCATGATAATGTCACACACAATTACGTTTTTATTAAATTATTTTGATGTACAGCTTTTGAATTAAAATTTTTGAATTATTAGTATTATTTATATTTTAAAAAAAAGTTTTTAGTTAATCTTCAGTACATAGTTGTATTTCAACTTAAAAGATTTTTAAAGCAACCATTGGATATACTGCGTACTTCCCTTTCAGTAACTATAATATTGATTTCGGTATCTAGTACTTTTTATATTCATTTTTGTTGGTATATGTGTGAATAATGTAAAATAAGGAATGAACAGTAAAAATTGTGCTATATGAACTTTTTAATTACTTTTTCCTCAGTAAATTTTGTTTATTTCATAAGAAAATGCTCTTGATTTTGCTGTTTTATTCTCAAATGCTCAATTTAGTTTTCAAAATATTCAATGGCTTAATTGAAATATTCTTAACTTATGGAATGTGCAAACGAGAAAACTAGAATACCTTATTACAATATTTGCCATATGATGTATTTTAGATGTTCAATGTGTTTTATTATTTTAAATTATTTATAAGATTAAGAGGCTTTGCCGATATAAAATTTTAAAACAGAGTAAAATTTCATCTATTGTACAAACATGGTTCTAATTTAATTTAGTCTTTTTCTCATTTCATTTGATTATATTATAGTATTCTAAAAGCAAAAATGTTCTATAACTGATCAGAAAATTATTTTTTAAAAATATTAAATAGATTTTCAATGCTGTATTTTCAGTTCCATTTTTTTCTTATACTATGTCATATTTTGTTTTTTGACCTTGTAGATTCTAATTTTAAGAAAATAATGTGTAGCCCAGTTAATAATAGTTTATTGACCCATTACCAATATATAGCCTGGCTGTTTGGAATGTCTGTATTAAAATATAATTTGCAAGAAATTTGAAGATATGTTTTTGGTGTGCAACTAAGCAAATGGTAACAAGTAAGAAGGATTAAGATTGTACCATGGCCTCTGGGCTTAATATAGTGTTCCTCCTTTTTCTGAAGGCACATAAATATTGAAGTACAAGACAACATTCTACCACAGCCTACAAAAAGGGGCACCAATCCTTTATTAGCTGGTGTCAGTTGTGTAGTAACATCATTTGGAATGTTTTTCTGATTTGAATAAACTGTGTTGCTTAAAAATATATTATTTTCTCCAGCTTTTGAAAGATCAAAGTGCATAATGAACTATATTCTTTTCGATGAAACTGGTTATGAACCATCTGATATTTTTTTGAATTCCTGGGCAATATTTATGTGTTTCATTGTTATACTTGTCATTTTTAACCAATTTTCTATGAGTGTTGATAATATTCATTTTTTTTTATTTTATTGTTTGATCTATTAACAAGATTGATCAATGTGTGTTATTTAGTTTTAGACCATTTTTTCCTCGAAATTTTATTGAATAAATTTAAAACTTCTTTAGTGTAAATAAAAAGGTATATTTAATTTAAATATCATGTTTGTTAATCTTAAAATTCATTATATATTCATTCACCCATTGATGGTAATGGTTCCTCTAAGTATAGGAAGTTAAAAAGCACATTTGGACTAGATCAAATATCAATTACATACGAAATATGTATGTGGATCTCAAATATAGTTAACAAACACAAATGTGACTTGCTAAAATTTTAATTGCAGCAATATTGTTCTGAAAATTAAACACAATGAATAAAAAATGTATTGCAGAAGAAATTTATCCTCTCTGTAAAATTCAAATTCTTTCACAATTTCTTGTATAGGATAATTGTAAGAATAGTTTTGCTGTAAGTAAAATATTTTATTGCAATTTAAAGTACTTTTTAATGAATTGTGATATTTGAGCTCATTTTATAATTAAATTTATATTACCTCTAACACACACTTGGTAACCTTTTTCTGTAGATCACAAATATAATTCACATGGAAATAATGACTAAAAAGTCAGTTAAGGCTAAAGTTTTCATTAAAGTTTTCATGATGCCACATTATTCTGAAGAATAAACAGCTAATAAAAAATGTATTGTTGAAGAACTTTTCCCCTCTGTAAATTTCAAATTCTTTCACAATTTCTTGTTTAGGATAATTGAAACAATAAGTTTTGCTGTATGTGAATAATTTTATGATTTGAAGCGCTTTTTTAAAAAACGAATTGTAATAATTGTGCTTATTTTATAAATGAGCATTTGTTGCCTCTAAAATATAAATTACTTTGGATTTTTTTTTCATGCATATTGGTTTTTTTTTTTTTTTGTAAAAATCTATGGCATGAAAAAAAAATTTCAGTCCTCCTAGTAATAATAGTTTTGTATATTGCTTTTATGTTGATGCCCTTCGTTATACTTTCATATTGAAAAGTTTATAATCAACTGGGGTATATCATATGATACATTAATTCATTTTAGTTTTCAAAGTTCTATACTAATGCATGATGGTTATCTTTTTAATGGAAAGCTTAATTTTATTGTGTGAATTACATAAACAAAATTAGGATTTTATCTGATTCTATTTAGAAGCATTTTCATATGTTTGGATGAATGTAATATGTTTCAATTTCAAATTTTTTATTTGATATCCAAGAATTATACTCAAAAGGTTATATCTATTGTTACATGCATATTCTTATGATTATAGTTATGATTTGACACATTCGTAATATTACATACTGGTTTTTTAAAAATTAAATTGTCAATAAAAATTAGATAATTTTAGTTAGAAGAGTAATTTGTTAAATCTAATGCTAAAACGTATTTAAAATGTTTTTAAAAGGGTAAGGAATTGCTTCATAAGTTTTGAAAAATTATGTATATATATAAACTCTGTGTTTATATCTTAATTGATGAATTTAATGATTGATGTACATTTTTTTTTTTTTTTAAATTTACAGTTCCAAAGTGAAGAAGAAATCCTTAGAAATAAAAGGAACACATTTGTCAATTCTATGAATGGTTTGTTATAAGATTATGTTTATAATTTTTTTTAATTATGCTGTAAATGATATATAGAGAGTAACTAGGCATCTCTCCTTCTTCCATCATGACATTAACTGTTATTAACAATTTGCTATTTTATAGCATTTAAATTTTGTGACTAAAATTGACAAAATTAGAATTTTTTTATTATAAATTAATTCTGATTAATCTATAGAATATTGCTCAAGATTTCTATAGATTTGAAAAGATATTGAAAGTATTATATCTTTATTATGATAAATTAATTATACCATAAATTTCATTTTAAAAGTGAAATGCTTTAAGCTGAAAGTTTAAAATAGATTTAATTTACGTGTTTTAAATAAACAGTAAGTGTAACATATATGTGAAAGAGAAAATAATTAGTGTTTAATGTATACCATATATTCCAGCATCTAACAGGAAAATTTAATTTTAAAAAAAAGTGAGATAGAAATTTACAGATGCACATTATGTATTGGATATAAAAATGACAGATTTTAAAATAAGTAAAAGATGAATTTAAAAAATTAAATTTCTACTTGTGTTTACATACTGTTAATTTAAAATAAATGACATACTTTATGAACTTAAAATATTACAAAAAATCTTACTATCTGTTTAACTGATTATTCTCTATTTAATGGAATAAAAC
Source organism: Nephila pilipes (assembly GCA_019974015.1). Lineage (NCBI taxonomy): Eukaryota > Metazoa > Arthropoda > Arachnida > Araneae > Nephilidae > Nephila > Nephila pilipes. Next base: position 1,315,514 of record BMAW01041570.1, on the reverse strand, counting down.
TTTCAGATTAAGCTTTTTGATTACAATACACATTTCATAATTATTGTACAATTTATTGGTGAATTTCATTTTTATTCTACTTAATTAACTACATTGAAAAACATATACAATACATAATTATACATATAAATTAAAAACAGAATGTTATACATTTCTTTTTTTATGGACTGGCTCATAAAAATTCAATCTGAGTTTAAATATTAATTTATCTTGTTTCAAAGAAATCAGTCAATAAATTTTTATTAGCTGAATCTTCAATTTTACTGTAAAAACTCTTTAGTACATATATTGATAAGAATATTTTTATTCAATAATTGAATTTATCATTTGTTGAGTTATAATTGATTGTCAGCTGAATTCAAAGCAGAGAAAGAGAAAAAAAAAATGTCTGTATTACAATGTTAAATGTCATAATTTTTTTCTTATTCCATCTATGAATAAGAAAAATTATGACAAATTCATTTGTCATAATTATTCATTTGTGTATGTATACATATATATACATAAATACACACACATATTGTGTGTGTATTTGCAAAATCTGCATATATATATATATATTTGTAAAATTTGCATTAAATACACACACATTGTGTATTTTTAAAATCTGCATATTTTTTTAAACCTATTTTAAGATATTTTCAAAATCTATTAATGTTTTGCAGTTGCACATTTTGAAAATGTAAAATTACACATATTCAATTTTTTTTAAAATTATTTATTAATTGCTGAATGGGATAATATACATAGTATTTGGTGCAACTAATTCAATAAAATTTGACAATGTTATTCTGTTGCTGATTGGATGGACATATTATGTATTAAGAAATTATATTTTGTATTTATTATAGTGTTATTAGAGTGCAAAAAATTTTGTAAACATGTCATAATTCTGAACTTATGTAGTTGTGATATTTAACTCTTATTTTAAGATTTTTATATGTTTTTCACTCTCTTAGATTTAGTTACACAGCAAAGTATAAAAACTTGTTCGACTGAATCTCCAAAACTTTTAGATGTTCCATGTGCTGAACAACCAACTGCCGATGTACCTAAGAATAATTGTAATTTATCAACTAATAAAAATACACTGAACTCTGAAAGGCTCCCAGTTGAAAATTGTACTTCCCAATCTTACAAAGAAGTTTCTAAGATAGTGAAGAATGAAGTAGAGGATAATATAATTTGTATTGATGATGAAATAACAATATTACCAGTACAAGAAGATGAAGTTCCAGTTATTGATCTCGACCAATCGGATTCATTTGATGATGGAGACGGCACTGATGATATCAGGTAATTTTTATGAAATGGATAAAAACTTATTACAAGTATTAACTATTTCTGATTTTAAATGCATTTTTATAATTAAGTTGTTTACATTAAACTTTTAAATACATTTTGATCTTTGAAAAATTGAACTAAATTCTTGTTTCTTTTACCTTTTGATGTTGTCAAATAAGCTGGATTTGTCTTGGAAGATATTTTGCTTAACATTTAGAATGAATTCAAGTGTGTTTGAAATATATGTGTTTGTATCTAGTTTACACGAATGTTATTCTAATGTATGTTTTTGAAGTAATCGTGTGATTTGAGCTCATTCTTGTGGTAACTTTCTGTAAATCTGTAAAAAATATTTGAAGTACTACAAGGGGCCTGTTATGGTTACTACTGCTTTAAGATGTAATATATATAGAGAGTAAAATATTTTTTTTTTCTTGTGTTTGTAACTGCTGAAGGTTTATTAAGAAACTGAAGCTTGCTGTTTAACTGTATTTTATTTCATTTTAATGGTAAGTATTTAAAAGTCTACTAGTAATCAAAGTCTATTGAATGAAATATTGTTAATGTATAGATGGGAGAAACAATTGCTAAAATATCTTACTTTGAGTAACTGAAATAGAGAGGAAATTTTATAATTGATTATGGCATACTTTTCTTTTTTTAAAAAAAAAAAAGGTTTGATTATTTTTATTTTATCAGGGGGAAATTGTATGAAATCCTTTTAAGCTGAAACATATATATTAGGATATCTAAATGTTTAAATTTTTACAAAGGTCTCTCAGAGTGCTATTAGGGAACAATTGTGTTTAAGGGATGTAATGTCTATGTAGTTAATGTATATTTGTAGAAAGTGTTATTAAAGTAAGTTAAATTTTCTTAAAAGCCACCACATTACTTAACAAAAATAATCTGTGCATTTAAAGTTGTGTCAAATAATGTGTTTTAATGTGATAATTGAGTGTATTAAAAATATATATATTCGATAACCCATAGCGTTCATTTCAGTGTTAGTATTTTTTTTATGTAGTCTTGTAAAAATGTTTTCATGTTACTTTCTTCTTTTTTTAGTGAATTAAATTCAAGTATTGACAGTATTATAGGTTAGTGAATCATTGTTTTTACTATTTATTTATGAACTTTTTTTATTAAGAGATTATTTTCACAGAAATTTAAAAAAATGTTTGTAAGAAATTTTATTTATTAAGTTGGTTGTTGTTTTTATTTGTAATATTATATTATATGTGATTCAGCAATTTCTGTATCAACATTTCTTAAACTGCCTAATTACATTTTTAGCAAATTGTAACATACTAAAAGATCTGAATGCTCATAATGGTGCTATTAATGCCTTACAGGTAAGTTTGCATTTTATTATATATTAATGGACTTTTGTAAGAAATAAATATGTATATTCTTTGTGATCTTCAAAGGAATACATTAAAAACAGATAATAATATTACTTTTAACAATCACAAAATGCATCAGGTTTAAAAGAGAGTTAAGTGTAATATTTATTTGTGAAAAAGGGATTGTTGTTCCATGAAAATCTGGAATTTCTTTGAGGAAATGAAGAGAATGTATTTTTTTTATTTACTAAACCAAATCGCTATTGCAATCAACCTCTGTATGAAATAATTAAAACTTTACTTACTTTATATCTTATGGACAGACAAGATAGATTACTGAATAGCAATCATCAAATAATTCATATATTTGTAAAATGTGTTAATCAGAATGCTTTTTATTTTATTGTAGAATAGTTATCAATGATTATATAGGAAATTGATACTTTTGTTTTTCTGGTTAGCAGAACAGTAATTTAAATATTTGGGATAATAGATTCAATGTTAGTACCACTGAAAATTATATGGAAGGGCCAGAGCTACTGAACTAGAGATGCAACAGTGTCTCTGATTAGTCACATGGGTGAAACATCAATTAGAATATTAAGTAACAATTCAAGTGTGGATTTTACTACTCGGCCAAATTTTAAATTTGGAAATCTCTCCATATTCTAACATCTAGTGAATTGCTAATTTTTTAAAAATTGCTTGCAAGAACTGTTTATTATTTTTATTTATTTTTTTTATGTATTTTAGCTCTTGACCAGTTTCCTAATATTATTTTACTGAAAATTTTCAATTTTTTATTAACACCAATTCAGTCTCTTGAAAATTACTCAAACCACACACACATATATATATATATTGAAATCTGTTTTGCAAAGTGTAAATGCATTACTAGATGGTTAAATTAATATTTGATATGCTACCTTTTATAAAATTTGTGTGTGTTTTTCTTCCCCTCTTAATTAGGTATATGAAGATTACATATATACTTGTTCTAATGATAAAACAGCTAGGAGATTTAGTCTGAAAGTAAGTAGAAAAAGTATCATTTGATTTTTAGCTATCAAAATTATGTTCCAAAATAATGGGCTAAATAAAATTTCATCGAACTCAATTTAAAAATTATATGTACAAGGTGATCATAATTAAACTGACAGTGCTCAGAGTGTTAGGTAATGCAATCTAATTATGAGAATTGCACCAAATGTTGTAGGAAGATTGAACAAAATGGTGATGAAGGATTCTGCAAAAAAAATTCCAGAAGTCACTTCTAGGGAATTATGTAGTGCTATGTGTTTGAAAGAGTTTTAAAAATTTCAGATTCAATACAGAAATAAAATTACATTTTATTTAGCTCATTAAATGATTTAAGTTCAATATGGCAACAGTTTAAAAAAAAAATGAAAAATTTACAAACACTGATAAAGTCTTATCTACAGTTTCACGTACTGAGTCCCAAAGAAAGCAGCAGAAGTTCTTTATTCAAATTTCATGTTACATCTTTTGGCACAGTGTCAGCTTTTTGCATTTTAAAAGGGATTGTGTTACTTTTTAAAACAATTAGATTGAAAGTTATATGCTATAATGTCTCCTTCTTTAGTTGAATGTATGTTATTTTTCAAATTCCTTTTTCTCAATGCAATACATCAGCCACTCTTCTTGCTTTTAGAAAGCACAAAATAAATTGTATAAAAGTTACAGTCCTTTGTCAGTTAATAGTTTGAAAGCAATGTTCATGAAGTTTGAGAAAACAGTTTCTCTGATAGTTCACTCAGGCAGGGGATGGATACCTATATCACAGGATACAATTGAAGAAGTTGCATTGGCAATTGTTGACAGAATATTGCTGCCATTTCCAGTACTCATGGGGTAACTCAGAATCTGGATATGCCTTGCAGTAAGGTATGGAAAATCGTAGGAAAGATAATCCACTTTTAACCTTCAAGATCAGCCATATACACAAGAGTTACATCACCCTGACCATGATAAGCAATTGACTTTTGCTCTCACCTTTCTTGCCAGTATGGCGCTGGATGGTATTTGACTGTGGAAAATCTAATGGGGAAGTGAGGCTCCCCACTTTTACCTGAATGGAACTAAATAACCAGGACTGCTGAATTTGTGATCACAAATCACCAATTGCAGTCAAAGAATTTCACTTACATTCACCAAAAGTAATGTTTGGTATGATTTCACAGCAGAAATGATCATATATCCCTTTTATAAGAAAATTATCCCTACAGGACCAGTAACCTATTCTATTATCGGAGAGAAATATCACCAAATGTTAAACAGCTTTGTCATTCTTGCTCTTCAGCAAAGAAAATGTATGGGGAAATAATTTGTGTGCAAGATGGAGATCATCTGCACATTGCTTTGCATGTACAGCAGCTACTACAATCAAAATTCACAACAGAGTCATTTTCCACTGCTTTCCAACTGCAGGGCTTTGGACCCCTGATTTAATTCCATATTATTTTTGGCTATGGGGTTACCTAAAGTCCAAGGTCTATCAATGAATTGTCCAGAAACTTGCTTTGTTGAAGGATAACATATCACATACCTGCAGGCATGTTACAGTCTGCTATTGTGAATGCTGTGGGTAGAATGCAATACATGGTCCACAAAAATGGCAGCCACACTGAACCTGATTTGAATGTGCTAAATAAAAAGTAATTTTATTTCAGCTTTCATTCTGCAATTTCTAAAGCTTTCTTTGCAATTACACAGTGCCACATATTCACCTAGTTGTGATTTTTGAAACAAATTTTTTTTCATGGAATCTTTCGTCCCCCCCTCCTCCATCTTCTTTAATCTTCCTACAACATTTGGTGCTATTCCAGCAATTAGATTGTCTTACAGAAAACTCTGAACACTGTCAGTTTAATTATGGCCAACATTGTGTTTGTGTGTATATATATATACATACACATATATTCAATGACCAAAAAATTAGGAAAACTGCTCACTCAAACTTTGATTTGTCTGTGCAGCTCATGTGCTGACATAATAAATTGAATTTGCTGATAAAATACTTTCTCCTGGTCAGATGCACTAGTTAACGTTGTTAGTTTGCATATAGCACTAGTTTGCCAATTCATGGAGAAAATCAGAGATTTGAGTGACTTTGAACAGGGCATGATTATGGTGCCATAAGGGTCAGTTCTAGTATCTCCAAAGCTGCTTACTTTCTAGTCTTTTTTGGTACAAAATATCTTGAGTCTTCAAAAAACAGTAGCTGTGTCAAAAAACTTCAAGCAGAATAGCGATTGATAATCGCTTGTGAACAAAGTGCAAGGCTACTGACACATATTGTGTGCAGCACAAGAAGAGTTACAATGCAACAAATTGCTGAGCAATTCAATGTAGCATTACTGCAAAGTGTATCGGTTCACTTTGCAAGATAGATCTCAAAACAAAGTAGTTTTAATAGCCAGCAACCTTCAAGAGTTCCTTTGATTTCCCTGCAAAAAAGAAGAAAATGGCTTTTGTAGACTATACAATGCCGAAATTGGACACTTGATTGTATGGAAGAAGATTATTTGGTCTGATGAGTAAGGATTTCTTCTCGATGATGCTGATTGCAGGGTCCATGAGTGGCAAAGGAATTATGGTCTGGTTAGTATTTTCCTTGTATACTTTTCATAATTCCATTGCAAATATCTGTCAATGATCACATATGCTGGTTTATGACCGTGTTTTCTTATGATCAAGGCAGTTTTCAGCAAGACAGTGCACCTTACCAGGCTGAGTAATCTGAGATTGGTTTGAGGAACATCATTCAGAGCTTCAATAATTCAATACCTTCCTAAATCACACAACCTTAACTTTATTGGGTATTTGTGGAATGAAGTTGAAAATTCTGTAAAAAGCTCAAAAACATCTTTTAATTTGAAATCCAATTTACAGCTCTCATTTCATAAGCTTGGATTAGTGTTCCTTATCAATTGTTTCAGCAACTTACAGAGTTCAAGCCTAGATGATTATGTGGGATCATCAAAGCTAGAAAAAGTCCCATGCAATATTAGTGATGAATGACAGGATGTTCCTAATTTTCTGATCCTTAAGTGTATGTTTGTATATATATATATATATATATATATATATATATATACTCGGTAAGTCACAAACATTAACACATGCACCTTGAAAAAGGGCAATTTTTTAATGTAATCATGAGAACTAAAAAAATATATTTCTTATACTGAAGTACAAATTGTGTTCACACATCTGTAAAAAAGAAGGAAATGCTCCCTTTGAGAGTTTTCAATTACACACAGTTTATTAAGAGAGAGAGAGAGAGACTTGTTTGGGGCTTTTTACATCCAATAGGTTTACTTAATGATATTATGTACTGTAGATCTATTTAATTCAAATAAAAATGCTCTACTGTAAGCCTAAAATGAATAACACAATGTAATTCAACTGAGTGTGTTGCTTCCATGATGTCACCAGCACTTTCACCATCCATCGTTGATCTGCCTGAACTGAAAATACCCCCCCCCCTTTTTTTAAACATGATCCAAAATAAAAAGACAAAATTATTAATATTTGTTTTTATCAGGAATTGAAGATTTTATCTGAACAAAAAAAAATTTGTGAATTCCATAAAAAGCAAAGTAAGAATTAGAACATCACAACTAACTAGCAAGACACAAAACTGTGTAGTTTTCAGTCCTTTTTTCTTATTTCAGCTATTTGTTTGTGTGTTTTAATTTATATATATAATTGGATTAAAGGACACCTATTTTAATGGGATCCGGATTAATCAGGGTTTACTATGCTGTTTATCTCAAATACTAGAGTATGTTGAGGAAAAATTTGGGAATGTTATTTATTCAATTGATGTCTACACAATTCTTAAATTAAAATGTTCTAACATTTATTTATATAAATCAGTATCTCAGCATATATATCTATATTTTTTGTAGTATGTATATATTTCTTCTGTAATAGGATCCTACTCAAACTGCTGTCTATAATCATATAGAAAAGGATGTCAATCAGATATGTGTTGTAAAAATAAATAATCAAATAGTTCTTTTTACTTCAACTTCTCCTTCCAATGCAATTACAGTATTTAATGCCCAGGTATGTACAATTGTTTATTAAAATTTATACAGAAGTATTATAAAGTGAAAATTCTTAAAATGAGTAATATTTATTTAATAAGAATTTGGAAGCTAGGTTGATAAGAAAAATATATTTGATTTTATCATTTTTTAAATTTTACTTTTGATTCAAAGGACATAATGTAAATTTACTATTGTTAACAGGCACTGTAATAGAAATTAATAAAAAGCTTCATGATAAAATCATAATTGTACATATGCCATTTATTTTTTTTGGCAAAAAATAAATTTTGAAAAATAATTCATGCCTTCCTTTTATTATTAGTTACTTTTTTATGTATTATTTTTTATTTTTGAAAATATTACTGTAATATTAAATGTCTCAGGTTTTATTATTTTACTCTCTGATTTTTCATTATTATTGTACTCATTTATAATATCTTAATTAATTTCATAGGAGGTATTAAAGCTCAAGGTTTTTAATTTTCCATGCAATATTGCAAATATGTGCAGGGGTAAAGGAAAGATTTATGTTGGACTACGAGTAGGATGGATTGTTACCTGTGATTTGAAGGTAATAATGAATTTCAATTACCTTTTATAACTTTTTATTAGTTTATTGAAGTTATCTTGGATTATTTATCTTGTGCTATATTGTTCAAATACTTACTATAAGTTATGACTTTAAATAATATTTTATAACCATGAAATCAATTCCTCACATAAATCTCTCTCTCTTCCCACTTCAAATATATGTTATACTATTTCAAATACTTTTCAGACCAACATTTAATTGCAAATTAAGTATGTAGTAATTTTATCATCAAAGTGCCATTATTTCAAAATTGATAATATACAAACTTAGTCATGACTTTCCATATACCATTAAACAGAATAATATGATCTACTTCTCTTTAAATTGAAATGGACTTCATGGTTAGGCAAAAAAAAAAAAAAAAAAAAAAAAAAAAAAAAAAACTAGCCTAACAGGTCAATTGAAAAGTCCCCAGCCTGACACATAGATGGTGCTACTAGAATTAAATCCATATGTTTTTTAGTTAGCCCTAACCCTCAAAAGATGCGTGTATAAATTTGACAGCTGTCGGATCATTAGTTTGTGAATTATAGCATTTTAAGTGAAGCAACTTTTGTTATTGTGAAAAAAAGGAATTTCGCGTGTTGATAAAATATTGCTTTTTGAAGGGAAAAAATACAGTTGAAGCAAAAACTTGGCTTGATGCCGAGTTTCCGGACACTGCCCCAGGAAAATCAACCATCAAGGATTGGTATGCTAAGTTTAGACGTGGTGAAAGGAGCACCGAAGACGGTGAACGCCCAAAAGAGGTTGTTACCGACGAAAACATTAAAAAATCCACAAAATGATTTTGAATGACCGTAAATTGAAATTGAATGAAATAGCAGACACTCTAAAGATATCAACTGAACGTGTACATCATATCATTCACGAATATTTGGGTATGAGAAAGCTCTGTGCAAAGTGGGTGCCGCGCGAGCTCACTTTTGACCCAAAACAACGACGAGTTGATGATTCGGAGCAGTGTTTGAAGATGATCAAGCGTAGTAAACCCAAATTTTTGCGTCGATATGTGACAATGGATGAAACATGGCTCCATCATTTCACTCCGAAGTCCAGTCGACAGTCATCCGAGTGGACTGCACTCGATGAACCCGCTCCAAAGCGTGGGAAAACGCAACTGTCGGCTGGCAAGGTTATGGCGTCTGTATTTTGGGATGCGCATGGAATAATTTTCATTGACTTCCTTGAAAAAGGAAGGACCATCTGTTGGCCTTCCTTCAGAGTAGGCCTTTGATAATTTAATTTAATTTAAAATTGCCACATCAACAGAAAGTCAAACTCTAATATTTAAAATCACCATTTTATTTACACAATTAGTTATTTACATTATTTACAATATTGTTAAATATCACTTTCAAAACCGAAAGTTTCAACATTATAACTATGGTCTCTTCGATCATAGTCAAAGTCTCTTACACCATCCAAGAAGCGAGAAGTCAGCCAGTCAGTCATTCTAATAAGATCTCCTTTATATATATACTCCGGAATTTGCATTCGAGACCGTCAACTCGACAGTTAAGAATCGCCATCCAATAAAAACTAACTTTGTATGACGTAATAGAAAAATACCGTCGAATGCAAATTCCCGATTCCATTGCCAGATGCGTGGGATGACATCATATCGTAAAACGTAATTCTACGTGATTACCGCGATATGACAACACCATCAACAGCGACTATTACATAGTGTTATTGGACCGTTTCAAGGACGAAATCGCCGAAAAACAGCCGCATTTGAAGAAAAAGAAAGTGCTGCTTCACCAAGACAATGCACCGTGTCACAAGTCAGTGAAAATGATGGCAAAAATCCATGAATTGCTTCCTCATCCACTGTATTCTCCAGATCTGGGCCCCAGCGACTATTTCCTGTTTTCAGATCTCAAAAGAATGCTCGCTGGGAAGAAATTTTCGTCGAATGAAGAGGTGATCGCCGAAACTGAGGCCTATTTTGAAGCAAAGGACAAATCGTACTACAAAACAGTATCGAAAAGTTGGAGGGTCGCTGTAATCAGTGTATCACCCTTGAAGGGAATTATGTTGAATAAAAAAAATTAATTTTGCCAAAAAAATGTGTTTTACTATGGTAGGCCAGGGACTTTTCAATTGACCTGTTATGTGTTTTTAATTACTGAGTCTCTTGCCAACTGCTCTTTTAATTTCTCAGTTGTGACATTAATATGATAGTTCTAAATAACAATGGTTCCATTCATCATGAATACTTCTATAATCTTGAATGAATGTTCTTGGAAAGTTCCTGTACGTCCTTTCATTTGTAAGTAAAAATAAACTGTCTGTTTAATTAATTACAAATTTTTTGACAGCTATTTAAAAAGAGAATTGAAGCTTAAGTCCACGGTGTTAGTGTGATTCTAAATTTTTAAATTTTGAAACTAATAAGTTCATTACTTGTTTTATTTTCCCAAGACTGCAATGATGTAGAAAGGCAAATTTTTTTTAGATTTGCAATGTTTCTTATTTTTTCTTAGATTTAAAATAAAAAAAAAAAAATTAAGATGCAGATACTGAAACATTAAAAGCTTGTTATCTCATAAAAATGGAGAACTCAAACAATTGATATGTTTATTTATCATGAAGGCTGAATTTGTTTCCATCACAGTATCTGCTAACAAACTTATTTGGGTCACTAGAATTTTACAAGAAAGTGATGAATATAGGATACTTTCAACAGGAGAATTTGATAAAACTTGATATTTGGTGAAAAAATTGCAGCTGTTTAACTTTACTGGTTACTCAATTGATAACAACATTTCCAAGCACACTGATGTGCAGTTTTATTTTGTTTGGAACTTAGTATATGAAAAAAATGTTTTCTTTAAAACATTTAAAAAACAAAATTATTTTGCAGAGCCCCCCCCCCCTTCTCTTTAAGACTCTTTGCAGACTCGTAAATGAAAGAGGGATTTAAAAAATGTATTGAAAATGTTATTGAAAGAGAGTTTAATATAAAAATGAAAATCTTGCATTTTTGTTTAACTTGAAATGTTTTTAACTCAAGTTGAATTTATTATGTAAATATTAAAATATAAATATTGATATTGTATACATTATATTGAAAATCTATTAATTTTGTTGTATGTTTTAGACAATGAAAATTATTAAGAATTGATAGAATGAGCTTTAAAGGAATCTAAAGTAGCTTACAATGTATCAATGTAATTTTTTATATAATCATATTTTAATATTATTAAAAGGATATTACTTAAAAATCTAAATTTAAGATATTTGAGAAATTGTATATTTATATAGAAATTAGGGATAAATATTTTTCTAAATACAGAATTAAAAAAAAGGGGATATGTTGTTACTTATTATAAATGTTATTAGATGCTCATCGTTTTCATGTTTCTGGCCCTGGTTTTAAACATGAAAGATGATGTCTTACTATGCCAATAGGTGTGTACCATGTTTTTCAGATTGGTTCATTTACTGCAACTGCAAACAAATTCTGATGTAATAAAAGCAATGGATTTTCTCTTGTGTGGCAAGCAGCTGATAGTTGAATTCATTTAAGACTGGCTACTGTTTATAGAACTGATGAATTTTTTTAAATATATTAGAATGTTAAGATTTTAACTCTATTTTCAGAACATCAAAATTATGATTAAAACTTAATTTATTTTTCAAAAATGGTGTGCATTTTTTTTATTTGATTAAACAAATAATATGTTATCATTTATCAGATTCCAAAATAGTTAGAAATATAATATAAAAGTTCTTTTAATTGGATGGGAGAAAGCATATAGCTGATCAGGCCACCATCGGGATTACTGACCACTGTTGAGAGTTTTTCATTTTCCCTGTGGTGATGCTCCCGACCTTGCAATGGTTAATTTGAAAAGAAATTGTTCAGCCTCTTCATTTATGCACACTGAAAACTATGGGTTTTCAATACACATTTATATATAGTTATAGTTATGGTTTGGATTGAATTGAGCTTCTGGACTATTTGCAAATACCCCAGCCTTTCAATTTGGTGCAATTGCTACTCTGCCATCAGGGTGGAATAATCTGAGATCTTCTAAGGAACTTAGCTGTATGCTCAGGTGAATTGTTTTTAGGACTTAGAGCAGCAGTGTTTTCATTCTACAAAACTTATAAGGGCTAATGATTGAATAGTTTTTTTGAGTTGCTATCGAACAAAATTAGTAGATTTTCTTTTACTTTGTTAGATCATCTAAAGCTTAGCAAATAGCTAGAGCTTCTGCTGTGAATATAGAATTTTTGGAATTTATTCTATAAATAAAGAAAGGCATTTCGCATTTGTTGACTTATTGAAGCACATCTTGCGTATTGTGGATAATTATTTCACGGAGCAATATCTGCTTTTAATGATATTATTGAATATTTATATTGGAAACTGAATTCATCTGTGTGATTTTTAATTAGAAGATTTGTGAAATACATCAATCTTGGAATTGACACAACTTCTTCTTTATTAACTTTCACACTATTAATTATTTTTATGATGCTATTCTTCCTTCTGTGATGTTTTCAGATTCATTATCCCCAAGCTATTATGATGCATTAAAGAAAGTTTCTGTTAGAAATTCGTTTTATAAAAAATTTATTTGCCAATATTATTTTATGGTCAGAATATTATGTCCAATAATTTTTAATTGTATAATGTTTGTGATACAATTGTTTGGAAGACCCAGTGTCAATCAAAGATCTTTGGTTTGTATGATATTGAAATGTATAATTTATTAAGAGGCCATTTATTTATGTAACAAATATAATAATAATTCGATATAAAAACCAACGTTTTTAAAAACAACGTTTTTATATGGTGGCAAAGTTTATTAGAGAAAATTATTGAAATGTTAGTTAAGTTAAAACTGTTAGTTATTTTTAACTTTAAAATTTACTTAAAAAAAGACATTTGTGAGAGTATTAAAAAATTTATAATACTCATAAAATCAAAACATGCATTTGAAAGTTTGTAAGCCCTTCTATTAAAAAAAATGGGAACCAGAATTCAGAAAAAATTATTGTGATAAGACATGGTGCCAAATATTGGAAACTTTCTTTCTTGCTCATGATTATTGACTAAAAGTCAGCAACCCTTACTATCTCGGAGGTAGTAAAGGGGAGATAGTATCTCCCCTTTGTGAGTACAATAGTTTTATGAGGCCTCATGTGGTGTGGGGAGTGCCCGGTGTTCCCAGAGGGGGAAAGAAGTTTTTTCTTTAATCCTAAAAGTGCCTAGAGGAAAGAATATTTTGACTTATTAAAATTATTGAAATATTAGTTAAAACTTGTCGCAAACGTCTAAATATTGCATTGTTAGGCGAGTACGAACGATTCCCGAATTTTCAAAGCTCTAGCTTGATGGGAAGTTGGTTAAATTAACGATCGAAAATTTGATGACACACACACACACCAAGTGAAATTCAGAAAAACGTTGTAAAAAGACTACAAGTGGGTTAGTGAAATTAGATCTTCAGCTCTCTAGCCATAATGTTTATATGCTATACTTTTGAAACAATTAATTTTTTACCTTAGTATGTTTCATTTTATTTACTATCAAAACATTTTTATTTTACTTTGGAAAAATGTATTCTTAGTTTTTCAATGAAAGGTTGTCATGGGATCGAGAACACAAACAACATAGTATTAGAAATGTATGTATTCTTTTGTTTGACAGTTGTATTATGGAACTTTTGTCACAAGTAAGTTAAATATACAATGTCTACACCATTTAGAGATTTTTTTCCACAGTAATGTACAATTTTTTTTTCTGTACCGATAACATTGAGGGACTGATTAGTAAATAAAAATGTCATCTGTAAAGACTGAGCTTTCGAATTCCAATGTTTCAAAAACATACATGTAAATTGTTTTGAAGAAAGAATGCTGTCTTAATGTAGACCCCTCAGAATAATCTTTTTCAAAGAACAACTCCTCCATCGAATTTGGAATGATCTAGAAATGCACAAATATGAAGACATTTATAAAGAATACCACCTGAATAAACTTTGCTGTCTGATGAATCTAGCTCTGCTGTTAGATCTATGATGCTGAGAATGTAATTTTGTGCAACAGTTAGAAAGTAAGGAATTCAGCTGGATAAAATTTATTTGTAAGTATTGGAAAAGATTGGAATCAAAGTTATTGCTCTGTATGAGTTGATTTTAGTTTTCCTTCATAAGATGTGTTTATGAGCTTTGGAATAACTGCATGTTTCCGCAATTGTGAAACAACTGCATTTTCAAATAATTACTCAAAATAATTTGAAACAATGACATGTTTACTATGAGTCAATTTTTCAAGTAAAGAGGCTAAATATTGCTTGTATTCTATTCATATTTGAGGAATGTCTTAAACCCTTTTCAAAAACTTTTTTTAGTCTGTAGAAATTAATACAAGCACAGTTCCATCAAGGTGGGAATGATCCATTACAGTGTTTCCCAACTGGTGGTTTGCAACCCCCTTGGGGCTTGCGAGGTCTAGTTCTAAATCAGTGGTTCCTAAACGTTTTTGACCACCAAGTGAAAAAGCTACATAAATGCATAGTATAAAAATTCTGAATTTAAAAAAAAACACATTTTGTTGAAGAAGTATTTATTAAAATCATAACTTTTGATTAAAATAAATTTTTAAAAAGATTAATGACTTGGATGAACTTGATGAGATGTTATGGATGTACGTATGTCCGGCTCAATGTTTGTGAGTAGCAATTGCAAATCCCCGCGAGCATTAATTTCAAGTTGGTTTCTGTTTTTTGTGATGAAGTTCATAATGGTCTTGAATCCACGTTCTACCAAATAGGAAGATGGGAAAGCAGTCAACTTCTGTACAACAACCCATAATGCAGGATATAAAATTGGGTTCTGTTTTTGTAACGAATTTTGTGGTATCCTTTTTCAAACATTGGTTTAAGCTCCTCATTTGTGAATATTTCATTAAGCTGCTTCTATATTAGTATGGATTTATCTGTATTTGGGATCTGAGTTAGTTCACTTGCTGAAAGGTCCAACACCCAGTCGGAAATATCCAAGTGAAAAATGTCTTCAAATCTTCAGGTATGCATGAAGAACCATTAGGTGTTGACAGTAAACAAGCAAATCTTCATCTCTGTTTTACAATTTTGAAAGATTTGGAAACTGAGAACATTCTCCTCTTCCAAGTTTTGTTTGTACAGTAAAAGTTTTGCAACAAATGCAGATATTATGCTTTTAGTTTTGATTAAATTTAATTGGTCACCTTGTAGTTTCAAATTATTTTCTTTAAATTTGGCAGATAAATCAGTCATATAGGCTGTGTCATTTTTTGATTTAATTAAATAGTGTTGAAAATCGTTGTCTTTGCTTTCCAGGAGTTCCAACTTTAAATCAAATAGTGCATAAAATTGATTTAAACATGCACTTTTAGATAACCAATGTACTTCTGTGTGAAGTAGTAAACAATTATAGTCTTCAACATTTTCCAAACAAAGTTGAGCATATACTCTCTCATTGAAGACATTCCTTTTGATTTTATTAACTGCTCTGACATAATCTAGTGAACCAGGAAAACATTCAATAAGATTTTTTGCAACTAAATATACTGAAAATATATTCTATACATCTTGTTTTAAGTATGCCAGAAAGCCTTGGTATCTTCCTACCATTGCCAGAACACCATCAGTAGCAACAGAAATATTAGTCGAAGATATAGATTTTGCATCAAAAAATCTTTTTAATTCTGTAAATAATGTTTCACCTTTTTGCATCGGTTTCCAAACATTTAGCAAATAACAATTCTTGGCAAAAATGTTCTTCTTTTACGAATCTTACATAAGCTATAAGTAAAGCTTCATTTCTTAGTAAAGTGCACTCGTCAAACTGTATAGAAAATTTAGATTTATTTAAGTACTCACAAAAATTAACTAATGTTAAAGGATTACTTTTTTGAACTTTTTACTTTTTCGATATATAGGGATTAATTTTTACTTTTATTTTGAAAAATATGATGTATAATTCTTTCAAAAGATATCAGTTTTATTTCAATACATTTGCGTAACAAAAGTACATTCTATGTGTAACAATACGAAAAAGGCAGCTGTACCAAAACTAACGTTAAGGTATTACTATAATGTTAGTACTATAATTAATCCCTTAAGGTTAGTAACTATATTGAAAAATGTAATATATAATTTTTTCAAAAGAGATTAATTTTATTTTCAAATATACTTACATAGAAAAAGTACACTATCTGCATAAGAATACAAAAAATGCAACTGTGCCAAAATTTTCAACTAACCATACAAAACTTCTTTTTATCTAAGACTGAGAAAATTTGTTTATACACTTCATATCAGAATAACATAGAACTAAATTGTTGATAGATGTACGACTCCTTTATGGTTTATGTTTATATTGTAGACAAGTTTGTGCATGTAGCTGCATTATTGCGTTCCCGTATAAGCCTGTTTTTGGCCGTCTGTCTTGCACCGTGCCATGCTTGTTATTAACTTAAGTAGCTTGTGCCATTTAGAACTATTAAATCACTGGCATGTGTCAGTGGATTTTTTCCTTTTTGAATGATTTATCTCTGTTTTTTTGTCGTTATTTCAATATTTTATTGATATATTCTTTTTAGCATGTTGATGGAAATTGAAAGCTTAAGTTTATTGAAGTGAACTGAACAATAACTAAGTTTTAGCAATAACATTAAAACAAGTTATACACACCAATGTTACTACAAATCACAAAGGAGTGGAAATAAGTTTTGTCAATGTTCATTCACAAAAGGAATCATAATGCTCAGTACTTAAGTAACATACTGTATTTTAAGCAACCACCTATATCTATAATTTACTCGGGATGTAAAAATTGCTACTATTTTATGTATTGTTATTTATTTAAATTTACGTAATTAAAATGGATCACAATTTCATTATTTTATACTAAACCTTGCGTGGATCCCCTGACGTTGTTCAGGGACCCCCAAATCAATTTTAATTTTCTATGGACTCCCTGAATGATATCTGGGATCCCTGGGGATCTGTAGGGACCACTTTGGGAACCACTGTTCTAAATAATATTGCAATGGTGGAATTTTATATCCCTATTGTAAAAAATTAAAATGAAAAAATATTCAATAAGGTAAATATTAAGAAACACTTAATCACACCACGATCACTGAGGTAATGTAAGCCGCTGAAAAGGATTTGAGGTTTTATGTCACAGGGATTTTTCATGACCTTGACAGTCTACCCTTCAAATGATGTTTGATCCCGATTGGATATCAAAGCAGACAGAAAAATAAATTTCCTTTTCTCAACTTTATAAGCACCTTAACAGACATTCATACAGATATTTGTAAACTTGTGTGATTTAGTTCACGATTAGTAGTATTGAATGATAGCTTTGTTTAGTGAAGTACTTGTGTAAATAAGTTTTAGTAATCTTTATTCCATAATTTTATTATGAATGGATAATTGAAATTGGGTCATTTAGTTCAGTTTGAGAAAAAGCTGGACAAGCAGTTATTTGTTCATTCTTCAACATCAGTGCCTGATTTCAAAGCAATGCAGGATGATGATACTGAAAGCTGTAGTGAGCTCACCTGTCTAAATTCAAAGAAACAATTAGTAAACATGATCAGTAGAAAAGGAAAAAGCACATATATGACAACTATTTTCAAATGTGTTTTAATTTTACTGAGGAAGGATTAGAGCCTAAACCACTTTGTGTAATCTGCAACGAAGTTCTTGCAACAGCAAATTAAAATCATTATTTCATTGTAGACGTCTTGAAATGAAACACCTGATGCACATAAGTATAAACATGTCTAGTATTTTTAAAAAATATTAGCTGATAATAGGAAGTGTGTAGTGTCCCTCTTTTCCTGTCAGCTTAAATAAAGGTAGTAAAATGGATTTTGAGGCATCATTTCGAGTGTGTTATAGAATTGCAAGATTTGGACTGGCAGAAAATTCAATTGGACAATGACAGAAAATTCAATCGGACCATGTGCAACAGATATCACAAAGTATATGTTGGTAAAAAGGCTATTTGATCTGGGTTTTTAATCAAAGACTACAGAGTCACATTGAATTAATTATATGGAAAATGACAAGGAGAGTGTATTTTTGAAAAGAATAAAATTGAATTATTTTGAAATCTAGTTTGATCAGTAAATTGTTGTAGTAAATGCTGCAGTATTGCTTTTCTGCGTTTGATACATTTTCAAGAAGTACTCGATCAAGAAGTACTATTTGCAAAACCTTAAAAACCTATACAACTGGAGAAACAATTTTTGATTACTTTGAAGAAAATGGAATAAACTTATCTTATTGTGTGAGTATATGCTCAGATGATGCAAAATCAATGTCAGGAATACATTCTGGTTTTGTGGCTCGAGTAAAAAAGATCAACGAGAAAATTGAATTGACTCATTGCTGTATTCATGGCCTGTAAGCATATTCCTGCAAAGTTATCTACTACTTTTAAGTGATACTGTAAAAATTGTTACTTTTATAAAATTGCATGTTACAAATTGCTGCTATTCTATGCGCTTTGTGAGGACTTAAAAAGCATGGTTTTCCCATAGCAAAGATTTGCTTGTTTGAATTAAAGTCAGTAGTTCAAGCATTTTTTATTGATCTATTATTTCATTTGTCCTCTCATATAATCAATATTCTTTAGATGAAAAGTTTGCTTACTAATCTGATATCTTTTGTAAGTTAAATGAACTAAATCAGTTATCACAAGGCATAGGTGTCATTGTTTTCAGTGTGCATGATAAAATTGAAGTCATGCTGAAAAAATCAACTTATGGATATAATGTCTGCCAATGAATGAGTTTGAATGTTTTGATTTTCTTAACAGCTTTCTTTCAGAAAATTGAATTAAACTTGTCAAAAAAAAAAATTTCAAAGGAATATTTGTGAACATCTGAAACACCATTCAATTAACTTTTGATGAATATTTTCCTAACAGATGCAGTACATCTTTATCAAACAACTGAAACACCCTTCAGTTAACTTTCAGTGACTATTTTCCTAATAGATGCAATATATCTTTATTAAACAATTGCATATGTAATCCTTTTCAAGAAGATGTTAAAGTTAGAGACCACTCTAACTTTATTGGAAAAAGAAAATCTCTTTTGAGTAATCTTAAGGCAGTTCTCTAAAAATTATTTTTAAAGATCACTTTTTAATTGACTTCTGGCTCAGTGCACAAATGAATATACTATTTCGTCAAAAAAAAAAAAAAGTCATTAAAATTTTATTACCCTTTTGCACAATATATTTATGTCGGAAAGGGTTTCCAACATATACTAATCTTTAAGATAGATACAGAAATAGATTAAATGCAAATAAATCTAAGGCTGAACTTTGAATTTCTTTGTTCCATCAGACAGCCATAAATATCCCATTAAGAGATTTTGAAATTTAACGTATACATAAATAAGAAATAGTTGGTTTGTTGAATTAATTTTGTATTCATTTTCTTTAACATCATTTTAGTGTTTATTAATGTTTTTATATATTCAAATGTTTTATTATTATGTTTTTGTTTCATATTATTCGTTGCGAAATATTGTGCTATGCGGAAAAAAAGTGTTCTACCAAATTTTGTTTTCATGCGTATTTCTAATGACTATGTTTTCTGATTTTAAATGAGTTCACAAGGAGAAAAAGGTTAGGTACCTACTGATCTATTGGATAGTGGAATTTTTCAAATTTTTGCAATTATGGGGCACTGTTCATTGTCAAAAGATAATCTAATTTATAGTTGTTTGTATAGCTAAAGAAGTATGAGGAGTATATTATTTATAAGTGAAGTTGTACCTTCAGCACCTCTGGGTGTCAGAGCAATGGAATTGAGAAGAGTAAAATGAGAATCAGTGCCAACCATTCCTGAAAATGTTTACTGTTTTCAGACACATGACTGGTTGATGGTTAAAATCACCAAAAATTAAAACTGGCTCTGTTACAGTGATTCCATATAAAAGGTATTATTAAATAAAATAATATCTCTCACAATGTGTGTATACATTTTTGATGTAAAAGGTGATGTATTACTTCACATCTTTTGATTTTCACATCAAGAATTTCTGAATCTGTCTATTGCAGGAACTGTGTAGGAGTTTGTCAGCCAAAGTTGTTTCTCAGTACTTCAATTATTAATCCGTCTCCTGGTATGCTTTGTTCTGGAAATTATTTCTCCTGGAAAATTTAATCTATCATCTGATGTTCAAAAAGTTTCTTGGAATATTTGTGAAAAGGGAGGAATGCATAACAAAATAAATTTGTATTTGAGGTTTCAATAATTTTACTGTGAATTCATGGATTCAAAGAAATAGGAAACAAAATCTAATAAAAATGTACCCTTTAAAAAATAAAAGATAAATGTATTATGAGAAAAACTCTTTTGTCCATTTTCGTCAAATTTCTATGTTATTGGATGTATTGCAACTAATAAACTTGCAGGGAGAAAGGATGTTTCTTTGGTGTAAGAACATAGTTTCAATCATTTTTGTGTTGTTTCATAAATATAGTTTACTTCTCTAAGAATGCCAGGAAAATAGTGAGCATTTTGTCAAATTTTTCTTCTAGAAAGTTCAGCATATTTTGAACATGTTGGAACTGCTAGAAATATTAATGAATGAGTATTGAAGAATTTAAATCATATAATTGACCCTCTTCTAAGATTAAGTGTTGGTGGCATTTTAATTCCAGATTCCATTTTCTTTTATGTATGTGGGGCAATATGAAAAATAAGTTTTGGTGATCTCCTTTGCAATGCCTGCAATTTAAAGTTATGTGCTGTCTGGAATGAAACAGGCCACATCTGCAGGTCTTATACATAAATGTGTAAAGCTTTTGAAAACTGAAACAGGCTTTTCAATGTTGGTGTTAGTCTACAAAATTCTGAATTTGATAGTTTACGAGCAGAAGTTTAACATAGTTGGGTATCATTGTTCATAGGATGGTTACCAGTACTAGGCAGAATTCCAGATGAGCTGTATTTTTTTATAAACTTTAAATAAGATGCAAATCATTTGTCTCTTGGGGCTTTTTTTTTTGTTCTACTGTTCCGTAGGTATACTAAATCAGTATGTCATACTTGAGAAAACAGGCTGTGATTCCCTTCTATATAGTGTTTATTTTTGTACAAACATTTTACTCTGTCACCTACATCTGTGCCACACAGGCTGGATCTAAAGTACAGAATCAAATTTTGCCTTCATTAGTTTGTTACATGTTTAAATTGTTGTCATGTTGAGAAATTTTTGCATTTTATTTCTTCATGAAAGAGCTGTGCAATTAATTTCTTAATTGGGAAAGGCCTTTGTATGTTTTGTAATAAAATATTAAGTTGTATGATATTTCTTTGTCCAGCTCTTAAAACTAATTCCTGTCACTCACTGGGGATTTAAATATTTAGAGTTAATGAATTCTATTACTGGGTAAAGGTTAATCTTCCGAGCCCAAAACATGAAAAATGGAATGACTCAGTTTGAGTCCATCTTTAAAAAGAAAGAGAAAAAAGATTGAGTCTCTTACCAAAGTTCTTGTCTGAAATACATAATATCGTTTCTGCTTCTTATTAGAGAAGAAAACCCTCAATTCAAACTCGAAAACTTTGTTACGAAAACATAAAGTTCAAGCTACACATACATGAATCTCATCACAACTGTATTTATCAGAGAATGAGGGTTCAAATTTTTTTTATGAAGTTCATTACCATTAACCCTAGAATGACTTTGATTCAAACCAATTAGTTAATATCTTAAGACCATTTAGTTCAATATAAAAACCATACATTTTCCATGTATTCTTAAAACTGCTGTGTTTTGCAGGAGCAAAAAGATCTTGTCAATATTTCTGAACCCATTAGAAGCATAAATTCAATGTATCAAGGTGGCTTAAATCTGTTGATTGTCTTATCTACAAAAGGTCATGTTTCAATTCGGGATGCTGATAGAAATGGCCTATTGATTCGATATGTCAAAGCTCTTGCTCATGTTCCCTTGTTTATGGCCATTAATAATGATTATGTGTATCTCAGTAGTGCAGGATTTTTATCTGTTTTAGATATATCAGTAAGTATAATTTTGAATTTTTTTTGTAAGTTACCAAATTTATTGTAATGAATATGTGTGTGTGTGCGTGTAATCTGCTTTAAAATTTTCAAATATTAAGGATTTGCAAAATTTAGTGAAATTAAGGATGTAACTTAATGATGCTTTGCCAAAAAATTTCAAAATAACATGGTTAAAAAATTATATGTCTTTTTTGTTGTTGTTGCTTCTGTTTTGAGATATAATGTAAGTCAGAGTTTATTTTAAAAAGCTGAATCTCATGAGGTGTTTTTTTAGTGAAGTGATGAAATGTAATTATTTTAATTATTGTTTGTGTAGTACTTTAAAAGTTGGTTGTATTTTTCTTTTACTTATTGATAATCATTATTGATAAAATAACTTTATTGTATGAACTTAAATTAAAATTTTTTAGAAAATCTAGGAATTCTAAAAATTTTTTGCTTATTTTTATATGTTTTACATGTGTTGCATTTTGAGTAAAATTTCTTTACTTTTGATTGTTAAAATTTGTATGTAACATTAAAAAAAAAAATGCCATAGTATTGTTTTTATCTTGCTAAATTTAATTAAGTAAATTTATGAAAATAACCTTTTTTTTTTTTGAAGTATATTTAAAAACTGAACAAAATGTCTTTTCTTTAATATTTTTCTTAGATGTTCAGGTATTTTCTTTTTATAAATTTACTGTATGGATAGTTCTTGAAATTATTTTTAACTTTGTCTGTATTGTAGACAGGGTCTTTTATTAAAAAATATGAACTGCCTGCTGCATATACAAGTTTAACTGTACATAAAGATCATATTTTTACCACTTCTTTCTCTGGGTTTGTGAGATGTTACTCTAAGTCTGAGGTAAGTATTGAATCTATGAATATATTTGTTGATTGTTTTAACAAATAAATAAACTAACATTGATCAATTTTCTAAAATTAAATTATGTAATGAATGGGGACTACATAATGTTCCTATGAGAACAGAAAGGTTAAGTTTTTTCAGTGCCAAAAATGTAAAAACTTACTCTTTCATTCAATATGAATTATATTGCTTAGAATGCAGAGTTGTTTATATATATAGTTATTTTAATAATGTTTTTGGTTTTTAATAGTAATTTTTAATATTTGTATAAATTGTTTTTAAATCTTAGACAATTGACTGTTTGATCCTTGGATTTAGTGCTAGCATATTAGCAAGAACTAGGACTAGTTATTTGTCTCATTTTAAAGTTCGTTGTGGCGTTTCTTTGGTAGTTTAACTCTATTTTATATGTTTTATCAAGGCTTTGTTTGATTTGCAAGTTTTCAGAATGTTTGTGAATAATATTTCTGACTTTAAAGTTTATTTGAAAGTTAATGTTCAACTAATTATTTTGTAGACTTTATTGATAGAATTACCTAGCCTAACCGTCTAAAGCCTGTTGCAACTTTAAATATATTATTTTCCAATTTTTGTTTTCTTCAATTGCTGTCTTTATATATATATTTCTGATTTTTTTATATGTATTTCTGATTTATTTGATTTACCTTCTTAAGAATTTTAATTATAGTTAAATTTTATTAATATATTTTCATTAACTTTAATGTTAGCAATTTTTATCTATTTTTATGGTGTGTGTGTGTATATATATATATATATATATAATATTTCCTTATTGGTTCAGTTGTAAGGTTTTTCATATTCTTATAATTTTAATTTTTGTTACAATTTCCTAGTTTATTTGTGATTTAAAAAAATTTATTGTTCGTTTAAATATAAATATCAAATAACACATACACATTATATAATTTTTCTGTGATTACTATTTTATTTTATTTTTGAATGATTTCCCCTTAATTGGATTTTCATATATCTTTGTTTGTTTGTACCTTTGGTTTTATAACCATTTTTATATAATGTAATTGCTAAAGGGAAAAGTTTGGCCATTAGTTCTGTTATAAATAGGTTTTTTTTTCCCAGTCTGCTGCATTATGTGAATTATATTTCATTCTTTTAGTTTTTTCAATTTCTTTATCACTTCTATCAGTACTTGTTGTGAACATGACAATTTTCTTTTAATTTACTTGCTTTTATAAATTTATCTATGATATATGATTTTCTTATATAATTAACTTTGTATTTTTTTTAAACATTTTTCTTTATTTGCAATAAATTATCTGCATATTTATATATTATGGTATACAGAATTTTTACGCAATAGTATAATGTTTTCTTCCTTACTATGTTATTTTTAATGTTTTGAGATTTATCTTCTAAAATTATTTCTGATTATGTTTTAATGATTATTCAGTGGGGGGGGGCGCTGACTCTCCAATTGTTTGCAGCCTGTGCTGCGGCATGTACGTTTTCAAGTGTGTCAGAATGCCAATTCCTAGTAATAAATTAGTGCATTTTATACGGTTGTGAACTATGAACAGAGCATTTAATTAAATGGAAACTACTTGATATTGCAATTATATTGTTTTGATAAATTTTTTAAAAAAAGTTAATCAAGATGTTGAGGTAGTTGTTAATTTATAAAAATGAAATATGTTTAGGAAATGATCAAAATGATTTGTAGTAATTTCAAATATGCTTACTTCTAGTCTGCTGACACATAACTTTCTGTTGTGTTGTTTTTCTTTGTTTTGAATTTTTAGGGGAAGATGCTATTTGTTTATCTCCTGCTAGTTTTTTTAATTTAAATTTCATGCTATTATTTTTATATTGGTAATTAAAGTATAGGAACAGTTTTAATCTCCTATATTATTATGTATTTGGTATAAAATGACATTTAATGATGTTTCATATGATAAAGATGTATACTTATTTTTAATAAGTTATTGGTATGTATGTATTATAAGCATTTCTTCTTTATTAGATTCATAATGTACAAGCATATTATGGTGCTGGTAAAAAAGCTCTTACATGTATCTGTGTACATGATGACTGGGTGAGCATTTTATGTTTTATAAATATTTACAGAAATCCATTGTTTAAAAAATTTATTAAATATAAATTTTTGTTGGAGTTTGGAAAATATAGTTAATTCACTTTGCTTAAAATTATATTGGAAAAAGTGTTAGAACTTAACTATTGAAGTATAATTTGTTATTCCTGATTTTTGTATATTGTTATTTTATCATTCTTAGTTGAATGTAACCTATATGTTTGTAATGAAATGATAAAATGTAATAAGCAATATATATTAATAAATTGACAAAAAATAAGAATAATTTTTTTTTATTAAAATGTGAAGGTATCCATAAAGCTCTATTGTCAAGAATATCTTCATATCTAGACATTTAATAATGTTTGATATGTATTTTTTCTGGTTGGCTGAACAGTATGTGAAAAATTAAGTAAAGCTTCTTTGTAAACAATAAAAAATAAAACTGAAATTGTGAAGGGAGTTATCCAATTTCTTAGTGAAACTCATTAAGAATGAATATAGTAGGGGAGCTAGAGTTTAGTTGAAACACATACATTACGCACAGGTTTTTAAACTTTATAATCAGAATTTTTACTGAACAATTTTCTTATGATGGGCTATGAACAGAGCGTATAATATAAGCACAATTAGTACCTTGCTGAAATGGATAGTAAGAGGCTATGTGCACTCGAAGTGCGCCATTTTTGCTAGTTAAAGGATAAAAAATTTTTTGTAAATTTTGATTTAAATTAATTTATCCTTTTTAAAATAGGCTTTTGTATATTTATTATGTCTATGTATTAAGTTTTCTAATGCTTTAATTTTTTTTTTTTTACTAAGAGCAATATCCTTTTATAAATCATGAAAATCTCCAAAACCATACAATGTGGCAAGTTGTAACTGTGTCAGGGCAGGTTGTAATATGTTCCAAATTGAGAAATTTCTGATTCTTGGCCATTCTCAATTTATTTGGAAAAATATGCATAAAGTTAGATATAGCATACATAATGTGTAACCATATGTCCCGTTATCTCCAAGCAAACCTTTCAGATGCTGAAATATCCCATTTTCAGAAAAGAGAGCAACTTATTGTAACAATTTTGAAAAAGGCACTAATGTATCTGTGAAAATGTGTTTTTGTTATGATAAAGTTGTGGGTGAACAAATAAATGCCATTAAAGGTTACGATTCTTAATTTGTTGTGGCCATGGTTTCGAATTCGTGGCTGGTGGTTGTTGTTCAGTCCCGGGTTTGAGCCTTACCTGCTAAAGACCCGCCATATAGTTGGGGCAGATGCATGTTAAATCTGTCGAGGCCTAAAGTCCTCCCATTGGTGTGGTGTGGAAGTTAGGAGTGGGAGTGCCAGCTCAGATGTCGTCCTTGTCACTTGACTGAGGTTCAAAATTACGAGGTCCGTCACCAATAGCCCTCATGTCGCTTCTATTTCAACGTTAAACAAAACTATCTTGATTTATGTTAATTGCCAAAACAAATTTAAGAAATCATGTAAAGAATTTCAGTCTTATTTGAAATCAACACCAAATATATTAAAGCAAATTAGTACTTAAGAAAAATATAAGATAATTTTAAATCATTTATTTTCATGGGTTCTTTCCTGTTTTTTCCATAAGGAATAAAGACAATGAAGAAATATAAATTTTCTTGGGCACAAATGTTATTGCCTAAAATTGGGAGACATTCCATTTAGAACATCATGTTGGTAGACGTAACTTTAAGCATACAGCACATCTGAAAATTGAAATGATTGAGGCTGCTGCTGAAAATAGATTAATATGTAAGCATGTATTTTATTTTCTTTTTACAGCAACAATATTTACATCTCTCTTAAAATGTATTTAATTTAAACCCTGCCATCATTATGAATGGATTCAAAGCAAGTGTTTTGTGGCCTTTAAATATTGAAATTTTTCAAAATTTTAACTTTGCATCATTGTATGTTACTGATCATCCAAATCCTGATGTAGACAAAATTGAAGAAATAAGTTCAACACAAATTGTGTCATGTCTTGAGAATCCAAACTGCTACAATCACTACTTGAATATAATGTTAGTGAAGTTAAAAACTTGATGACTGGTGAAACACATCTACCGAAATGATTCCAAAACTGTCAGGCACCCTTATAAGTGCAACTCATTTTTTATCCTTAAAGATTAGGACTTCTATCCTGGCTTCACCTCAGAAACAGTTTAACAAAGGTTAATTCAAAAGAAAAGCTGCCATCCTAACACACCTAAAATAACCATTGGAAAAATTATATGAAGAGATAATTTATAAGTAAAGGAAAGAAGAAAATTTTTTAAAATACCAATAAGGTAAAGAAGGTGAAAAAATACTCATAGTTTTGCTTAAGTTCTTGTGGAGATGCCTGCAGCAATTCTGATGCAGGAGAATAGAAGCAATGCTTAGTTTGTAAGATGCAGGTACAGTTTAAATATGTGAGAGAAAACAATCTTATCATTGGTTTGTGTTAACTTCAATTCTAATAAAGACAAATTTTTGTGTTGATTAATTAAATAATTTTATCTTTATTTTTTAAGGCTCTTAATATAATTTACAACTATACCATAAAATAATAATTACCAAATATCTTCTTTTGCACATTAATGAATATAAGAATAATGAAGAAATATTTTTAAATATTGTCGTTTTTATTTTTACTATTTGCTCCACATGTGTTACAACTTGCTCCAAACCTAGGGTAAATTGTAACAGCCAATTAATATTGAAAAAATATTTCTAGTTTTGAAATCAACGAAATAGACAAATGTTTTCTGAGTGGATAAATAGTTATGCTATAAAAAGTAGTTATAATCGAGAAATTTACTCGAAATACCTTTATAACATAAACATTTTTCCAAAAATTATTACAACTTGCTCTTAGTTCTCCTATCGATGTATGCAATCATACAGTTGTGCAGTGATGCTAGTAAATATAACATTACAAAATTAAATTCTCTGGCTATTTACAACAGTAAATTATGGAAACCATTATATATAATTAATAAAAATAGTAGCAAATATACAAATAATAGTATGTCTTAAAGAATATAATAATCTTGCAGAAATTGTTTTAATAAGAACTTGCAACTTATTGAATAATTATCATGAATGCAGATATTTGTATTGAATGTTTCTTGAGATCATTTTGATAAAATTATTTTTTTTAAAGAAATATTTTTTTAATGAATGGAAATATTTAAATTGTTTTCTTATAATAAATATGAATAATTAAACATTTGTAATATAATAATAGATGGAGAATAACAATTTTTTTTTCCAAGAACAAATTTATCTACTTTTTCTACAATTAAAAAGTAAAATTTATTAACTTTTCAAAAACAAAAGGCAATTTATTATTGCTCTTTATGGGTTTCACTTTAAAAGAAATTTGAGGGGGTAGTTCTTTTCTGATTTATTTGAGAAAAAAAATTGAAATGTCATATCTTTAATTCTACATTCCATATATAAGCTTCCATATATCACCATATTAAGCTTTTACATTCCATATAAAGCAAAAATGTGAGCTTCCATTTTTCAGTTTTATTTATTGATAGGTATAATAAAAAAATTATTGAATGTAAAATTTAAATAATTGATATAATTAAAAAAAATGAGCTTCAGTTCAGGACCATTATGAAGTTTATACATAAGATTCTCAGTTTTTTGATCAAACTGTAATTGTCACATTTAGGTCAATTTGTAATAAGAAATCTTTATGAACATTGTTACACTACATCTAATCAGTTTATGAATAAAAAATCTGCCTTTTTGTTTATTTTTGAAAATGAAATATGCATCCAGTTCACTATGATGCACATTTTTAAAAAGGTTTCGAATTTAATGTACTTAATTTTCTGATCTTGATAATCAAAACTAATTTAAAAGAATTTATTTTTAATATGGTTTACTTTAAATGTATGTTTCTAGGTATTTACTGGCAATAGAAGTGGTAAAATATCTGTTTTTAAGTTTGATCCTGAAACCTCATTGCCTTGTCAGGTATTTGTATTTTAATATATCAATTTTTATTTATTTTTCTCAAAACGATTTGCATTAATGCATTTTTCTTAACTTTTCTTTTCATTCAATAATTTGAGCAACTTTTCAGTAATCAGAAGAAAATCTTGTGTTACAAAATTTTAAGGGAATATTTTCAAAGGATGAATTATATAATTTTTGAATTTTTTTTCAGTTGGTACAATATTTTAAATAAACATTTGGTTGGCAATTACCCATCACACTCTGTTTTTTCCCCCCCTTTCCTTCTTTTTATTGATCAATTAATATTAAAAGCTGCTAACATTTGCAATATTAAAAGGTGGTGTTATAAGAATAAAAAGACACTTATTATTTCAAAAAATCTCGAATTTAATTATTCTAATAATTATTACATATTTTTAGTTTGGAAAATGTAAAATGGTATTTTCCCAAGTAGAAGATTTGACATACCATGTTTTGGAGAGTGAAGATCACAATTTACCAAAAGCAGGAAAAATGTGTCCTTGGCGAAAGTGCAATGTTAAAATACAGACAGATTGGAACCAAGAAGTAACGTAGTTTAATATTTTTATTTTCTGTATTTTTTGAAAATTTATTTTAATTCATTTAAGTATATTATATTCACTTATATGAATTATTTACTATGCTGAATAATTGTTGACAGATTTTTTTTTTTTTTTTCTAAATTTAAGAAATTAAATTTGAAACAAAAAATACTGCTTTACTTTTCAAGCTTGTTTTCATAGAAAAATTATTTTAAAAATATTCCTGCATTTTGCTAACAATTTAAAATGTTATGTATTAATTTGTTTGTTATAAGCTTTGTACAAATTAAATTTATTAAATACAGTAGAACCTTGTTAAGTTGGATCTCTTTTAACTTAAATTTTTGGATAATTTGAATTGGTGTGTACTAAAAAAATAGAAAAATATTTGAAAAATGATCTGCTAATTTCCATAAATTTCATTTGTTTAGTCCACATATTAGGAAAAATTATTTTTTTTATTGAAATCTTCTAACTGTTATAAATATATCAAATGATAGTAAGGGGTAAGGGTATTTACTAATATTTTGTGTGCAACAATGTCAACAAAATCTTAGTTACAATCTTATTACCAGAGACAAATGACATACGATGCTGCAATGTCCAAATGGAAACTGCTATAAAACATCTTTAAACTCACTTCTATTATTCATAAAGTAAACACCTTAATCTTCTGTTAATGTGATATATAACGATTATTTCATACAAGCATGTATTGTTACATTTTTCTACATTTTCTGGTTTATACTGTTTTTGGATATCCCAGACTAGCTGTGATCCCAGTCAATCCAAATTAACAAGGTTTTATTGTAATGTAAAAGATTTAAAGTTCAAAATTTATTGAAGTATAATTAAACTGTTTTTCAGTTAGAATTCTGTTTTATTTTTTAAATTGAAATGGACTTAGTAATTTGCTTCTAGAAATAATCGGTAACTTGAATTACAAATGAAGATTTCATTTGATTCACAAATCTATAATTAAGTTATTCAATTTTTCTGTCTGAATAGTCTTTAAGCTGATTTTATTATCTAGAACATAGAATCTGGTTTTTAATTTTTTGAAATCAGTTTTAACTTTATATTAGAATTTCCTCTAACTGAATTTTTATGTGCATCAGAATCAGATTATGTCAAAAAATCAAGTACATTCCATAGTATTTTCACATTATACCCAATTCATCATGATTGAATAAATAAAAATATTTTATTCCTTGTACCAGAAATAGGCTTAGTTATGTGTAGTTTTCTATAAAACTTCATATTGGTGAAGTCATTTGAGGAGTATATTTTAAGAAAATGTGATTTTCAAATATTAATAGTGTTAAATGAAAATTATAAAAAGTGAAAAGTAAAAAATTTAAGCTAATCCAAATATAATCACAAATGATTTTCATTTGTTGAAGAGCCAAATTGCAGGTTCAAGTCCTACTTCTATCAAAATCTGTACAGCAGAATAGTGGGGACTCCTGATCATTATATTTATCTGAACCACAAAATCATCAAATGGCATAGTGTTGAAAATTATATGAGTAAGATACTAGCTCTGTGATGCCCTCTTCAATTGAATATGGTTCAAAATTCAGATTGACTGATCTGAATCCTATATATGTCATATTTTTGAGAATGATATAAATTTATAGAAACAATTAATGAATAATTGCTTTTTTTAAAAAAAAGTGGCTAAACATTTTCTGTTTTTAAAATTGGGGGCAGGGATTGATTTCTAATATGATTAAGATAAAAAAGTTATTTCAATAACAGGGGTGAAACATTAGTTTAACTTCTCAATTTCAGTAGTCATCGAATTTAAGTGTGAAGAAAGAAGTTCTTTTTGAAACTTTTTTTTGTCTGTTTTTCTTTAATTGAAGAAGTTTAATTTTTATTTTCTAATAAAAATTTTGTGTAACTGATTTCTTATTAGTAAGCTTGGTGAAGAATTTTGGAACTGTGGGGAAGAGGAAAGCAAATCTAATTTAAAAAATAGAAAAACTGTCAATATTCATTGTATATCCAAGACAAAAATTTGAAGGGAAATTATCCATTTCATATCAATTCAGTTCTTTATGAAAAATATATTCAATGATCTTGCTATCATTTCCTAATATGTTTCTGCACTACTTCTAGTGCATGGCCTGCTGAGAATTGAATCGAACAGCAAGAGGGATGGGGGGATTACATTACATTTGAATTATATAATTACTTCAGGCTGTATACACTGTCATAAATAAAGTATATATACTAAGTGTATTACACTTTTATTATAAAATATTGCCACTTTCAGTTTATAAAAAAATTTGCCTGCAGTACTGTAAAAGTAGAAGACATATATGCCATTTTAACATATCTACATATCATTCAACAAAAACTGGTCATAACTTCAAGTCCTAATCCCACTAAAGACCCATTGCGTATTAGGGCTGACACATGTTAAATTTGGTCAAGTTCCTATTGGTGTGGGGTAGAAGTTTGGAGAAGGAGGTGCTAATGAACAAGATTCAAAATTATTAAGGTTCGTCACTAATAGCCCTTATGCTGCCTCTCAATGCAACATAAATAAACAATCACTATCACTCAACAAAATCTGGCTTTGTTTCACCTGGAAAGCAGTCAAATTTTGAGTGTCCCAAAATATTTTTTCATTCCCTCATAAAAACATGGTATTTGATTCTTTAAAATCAAAATTTAGGATTACTGTAGGACAATGACTGAAAAACAGACTTCCTGATACACAAGCGAATTTTGAATTCAAATTGTAGTTACTCCAGACATTGTTTATAGTAATGGGAGTTCCAACACATTAAATCCATTTTGATTTCAAAATCTTCATATGATGTTGTTTGGAAATTTGAAGGGTGAAGTACCAGCTCAGGCATCATGTTTATCAGGAGATAATGATTCGTAAATCATTGCTGGCATCAATTATAATTCAACAAATGATAAATTCAATTGTTGAATAAAAATATTCTTACTAATATATGTACTAAAGTATTTTTACAGTAAAATTGAAGATTCAGCTAATAAAAATTTATTAACTGATTTCTCTGAAACAAGATAAATTAGTATTTAAATTCAGATTGAATTTTTTTAAGCCTGTACATAAAAAAGAAACATGCAACATTCTGTTTTTAGTTTATATATATAATATGTATTGTATAAGTTTTTCACACAGTGTAATTAATTAACTAGAATAAAAATGAAATTCTCCAATGAATTGTACAATAATTTTGAAATGTGTATAGTAATCAAAAAGCTTAATCTGAAAGTTTAATTCGATTAAATGGAGAATAATCAGTTAAACAGATAGTAAGATTTTTTGTGAATCAGAACCAATCAACAGTGAATGTTGTATATCCTGACTTATAACCCACAACCTTGTCTTTATGAAGAAATCTGAAATTTACTGGTGCCATTCTTTTATCTTTTGATATTCATTTGAAGTATTTTCCCAGGCTTTTGAACAACGGTTTACTGAATAAACAAGCAGTAAAGGGAACAAGATGGGTGTGAAGGAAATGCTTGAGGGAGTAAATAATTATGCAAACAGGGTGGGTTATATTCATTACAGATTGTTTCGGATTGTTATTCTAGATTTTTTTTAGAAAAGGGCAGCAAAAAAAGGAACAAGCACTTCTGACTGAATGAATTTGTAGAATTAGGAGTTAGATATTTCCTCTTTCTCCAATCATTTGAATCCTTGATTTAGAACATCAAAGGCTTCAGTAAATCACATCTGCTTTACTTGAAACACAGTTGATTTAGAGTTCCTTTTGGCAGTAAATATGTATCCTGCCAAAGAAAGTTCTAGTTTTAATGCAGTCATTCAATTTGCAAAAGAAAATGAAAAAAATGCTGCAGCTAGGAAGTTGAAAAGCTCCATATGTAAGTTGATGACAAATAAAATCAAAATAATGTGCTGAATATAATTAATATGATGTGAAAGAAACAAAAATGGCTCTCACAAAAACAACAAGTCATGAAAAATTTCACTTCACCAGTGGGTTTTTGCTTAGTGAACAATACAAAATTAAAATCCATTGTTATTCTTAAAAGAAGGTTGAATGCAAAAAGCAGTTTGCCAAATGGTGTTATCAATTATGCTTGAGAGAAGGATGGATGGACGAAAACAGTGTAAAATTGCAGATAAAAAGTGTTTAGCCAAAGCATCCTGGTGCCTTAAAAAAACCTAGAGTCTTTTAATTTGGGATATGTATAGGTCCCATCTAACAGATAATACAAAGAAATTGATGAAATAGTGTATCACAGACAAGGCAGTTAGTTATTCCAGGATGATTAATGCCATTAGTTCAACCTTTAGATGTGTGTATTGATAAGCTATTCAAAGGAAATTTAAAATGATGGAATTTGTGGATGTTGAGAAGGTGAAAAAACATTTTCAAAAGAAGACCACATGAGTTATGCCAGTCTAGAAATAGTATGCGAGTGGATTATTAAAATTAATCTGACATAATTCTAAAGTCATTTAAAAATGTAGTACACCCAGCAATCTAGATGGAACAGAATTCAATGATGTACCTGAAGATATAATGGGAAATGAATATGAACTTTTCATATTATCCGATAATGAAATTTTTTAAGTTCATAAGGTATGTCATTTGTTACAAATAAACAACATGTAGATGGATGTAGAAATTTATTTTTTTATGTTCATATTTTCCTTATTTTAAAATCGTTTTTACAAATTATTTTAATCTATCATCTTTATATCTGGTGTATAATGTGCGTCTGAAAATTTTTGTGTGTGTATGTGTTAAAGATCCCCATTATACACTGGAATATAACCTGGCTTCTTTGAAAGGGGGGAGGGGACTCAAGCAAAAATGTTTAATAAATATATGAAACTGATATTTTAAAAATTAAACAATTAGAAGTTATTTTTTGCTAAAAATTGATTATAAAATTGTTTTATTATTTCTCAATCATAATTTAATATTTTACTTTTTTTTTTCTTATTCTAGGCTTTATGCAATCACATTAAAGCCCACATTGCAGGATCTTTTTTTCAGTATCATAAACCATTATATAATCTGACTTATTAAAAAATCATTATGTACATAAAATTTTATTTCATATGAAATACATCTAATATTTGTATTCTAAAGTCAATGAAATTTTGTATATCTGAACCAGTTTCTTCATATAAAGATTTGTAATTTGTATTTTGAGTCTTCAATTTTTAGAGTTAAGTACATGAATTTGAACCTCAAATTATATTAAAAATTCAATAAACATTGGTAGCTTTAATAAAGTTATAAACAGCAACTGTAAATACACCTTTTATTTTCACAACTGCAGTACAAGATTTTAACATTCATTTTTATTTCTTTAACGTATAACTTGAAAGATCAACATTGAACACACTAAAACTAATGTGATATCCAATATTTCACAACAAAAGATGCAACTTTATAAATAGTTTTAAAAGAGCAAAATAATTTTTAATAATTGAACAACATACTGACTATCATATCTGTGTACATATATACAGTGCAATAATATAAAGAATTTGAGCAACTTTAATTAAATAGTCAGTGAGCACAAATAGAATATGTATCAACAACTCTATAGGCAGATAGATAACATTTTCATCTAAACTATCATTAATGATTATTAAATACTTAATGTTTCTCTTGTTTAAATTGTAGTTAAAAAAGATCTGAACATAGGTTACTAATCTTCGAAAAATATTCATTCGGGTGTACTACTTTGAATATCAAGAAATTTTCATTAAAAAAAGTATCTTTGTAATTTTAAATACAAGTTTATATTTTTATACTTGAAATAAAGAATTTTTACAAATTCAAGAATTTGTTACATTATAAAAATGAGCTAAAGATCCATCGAAATCTTTGTACTTGTAAACATGGTGATAAGATTTTCAAAATTAAAAAATAAATATTTGTGATACCTTAATTACTTTACAAAAAAAGTACATAATATCTAATTTAACTTCTGTGTAATATGCGTGTATGAAGCTAATATTTCCATATTTCATTTCAATTTGTACTTATTACTATTAGAATTAGATAACACTGTTTCCTTGTATCTAAAATAAAATGCATTCCATAATTCGAATTTTGAAAATTTTAAAACATTCAAACATTTTCTTCAAATCCATAAATACATTGTAATATTTCATGATTCAAAACAATCATATAATTTCATTACTCAGAGGTATGTGATGCGAATATTGTAAAACAACATATGAAAAGCTTTCACAAGTGGCGAAATCCAAATTTTTGAAGGAATATTTGAAACTTTTAAATAACCAAGTATATTTTATTAACATACTTATGTATGAGTATCATCATTCATTTACATTCAAAATCACCAAAAACAATTGCTAGTAACTTTCGATTTATTGGGATAAATCATATATGTTAAACACCATTCAATATACCTATTTCTCAGGGTCTATAACATGTTGCTATCTATTGATGAAAAGAAGTAAACACTAAGAAGCTACAACCTCCTCAATCCATCTCACAGGCAACAATGCAATAATGAACTTGGAATAATTAATAAATTTATTTAGATTGCAAACTACATAAACACCTTCAAAAAAATTACTTTAACAAAATCTAATATTTACAGCAAAGCAGAACTATTTAGATAATACTTAGTACTTACAAAAAAAATTGCACTTCAAATGATACATTTCATATGTATAAGGTATAAATGCCATGAGTGTAACTTGCGAACTTTGTAACTAAAACATTGCTTAAAAATAGAGAAAATTATCTCAAACTAGCATGAAAATTTTATTTTATACAATCTTAAATATCATTTATATAATTTTTTCTGAGGAACACATATGCATTTTATCTCAAAGTGACTGTGATATTTCAGCATAATCAACTAACAGGAATATAATATACATGTGCAACATTTTTATATTTTTCTTCTAAAATCAAACTGGCATTGTACTAGATTACAATACGTATATCTTCAATTGTTTTTGTTGCACATGATGCATACATTCACTGCTTATATTAATGTAGGACCAGCATTTAAGCTAAGGTGTAAGCTTTTTCCTCTATACTTTTCTGTCCTGTTCTCTACATTTTTTTTTTAAATTGTGGCATTTTATATTGCACAAGTAGTTATTAACTGTGAAGAATTTATAATACACATCCATTATTTTGATTGATTTTTAAAAGTTTGGCTGGCTTTTAAATTTTTTTACAAAATGTTTGAAATTTTCTGTAACATAATTGTTGATTGTCTAAGTAGTTATCATAACTATAATATTTTAAAATATAATTCAAATCTTGTAACAAAAATTGGTTCCATGCAGTCACAATTTTTATATCTTTGATAATACTGTAACACCTTTACACCAATTTCTTCATCATACTGAAGGCAAGTAACAATAAAATTAGCATGTTACATCACTTTTGCCTTAAATTTTTTACAAATAAATATTTTTCAACAGACTTAAATGCATTTTTCTCCTTAAAAAATTGAAAATGTTCATTTTGGACACCATTTTCTGTTTTTAATTCTAAATGTAAATGTTGATTTTCAACATAAACTTACTTGATTGTATATTATTTAAGCATTTTTATTAAATTCCTTTAATTAGTAACATTTTTACTGTTTCCAAAACATCAATAACTCTCTCTAAATTTTCAGATTTGAAAGTAGGATGAGAACGGCTTTCTCTAAACACATTTTCAAATAATATTATCAATTCATTGATACAGGCTACTCTCTCTTCTGTGGTAAATAATTCATAAATAGACATAGCCACGCAACCCAATCTATCTCTTTTAACTAAAGCATCAAAAAACATCATTCCATTATAAGAAAATACCATTTTTCTCTTCTGATGTGTAGTTGAACTTTGAAATATGGCTTTAATTACACAACTTGTGTGTTTGAACATACCTAATCTGATAAGATAGCTGCCTTCTATGCATTTATTTATAACATAATTTTGACATCTATCCGGACCATTATTCCAAAACTCTTGAAAAATATTTTCATAAGCATGATTTCCAAAGTAAATGCTCATGTAGTATGCCATTTCTTCAGTTATACAATAAAACCCTTCATTAGAAAGGTTATCCCAAGTCTTGTTGGCTGTTTCAAGAAAATGATTTAAATAAGGAAACTTTAAAAATTGCAACAGAACGACTTCTGGATAGTCACGAAGCAAGTTTTCCAGTTTTTCACTACTTAAATAACGCATGAAAAATGGAATAGTCTCATAATTAAATGGATTTGGTGTTTCAAGAATATTTCTTAAAGTTTTATCAAGTACTATAGGTCTCTCTTCATTTTTCATTTTATTTAAAAAAAATTTAGCGGAAATTGTATTGTTATTTGCCACTGACATAAAAAAGGCAAATTGCAAAACATCCCTATTACCGATATATTCTACTTCATTCATTAAGTTCTCAGTGTCTTGTTTTAAATATGATATCCAAAATTTAACTTCAAATAAATCTGTATCAATCTTATCATCAAAGAAACACTTCACTTTGGGCCATAATTCAAATATGTCATCCTCAAGACAACAGAGACAAGCTAGTCGAAATTTATTGAGATCATTTTCTTCATGAAGAATAACTCTTTTTGCAGTCTCTAAATAATCGATTTTACCTCTAGGCTTAAAAAAAATAATCTGTGCCATAGTTTTACTGCTGATAGTTAGAAAATGAAAAATATGCATCCAATATCTTATTTGCTGGCCAACAAATAAACAAAAGTCCAGAATGATTTCTTTAGCATGTGTCGTTAAAGGGAGAGATTGAATGTTTTCAATTACTTTGTGTTTTGTTTCCGTCCAAAGTCGGTCAAAATTTTTATCTGAATTATAATTTTTAATAAGTTCTATAACATCTTCATGGTACCAAATTGATATAGCCACAGTAGTAGCAGTTCGGTCAGCAAGTGAAGTTTGTGTATCAAAATCCATGTCTCCAGAATAAGGTTTGTACCTATCAAAACAAGATAATTAACTATTATTAGTTTTTAGTCGATTATTTTTAAAACAAACACTTCTGAAAATTTTAGAAATGATGAAATAGATTTGGTTATTAAATTAATATAATTTTTGAACACAACAGAGACAAAAAATATTCCATTTTTTAGTTTTGAATTATGATTGCAATAGATCCCTCCCTCCCCTAATTTTCTTGAGTAAAACAATACTATATACCAGGGCTAGCCAGCTACACTGTTTTTGGAAGCTACATTTTTAAAAGAAATGTTTCACAGAGCCGTTTATTCAGTGCTGACAGATGAATTTGTAAAATTTCCCCAGATTACACTTTATTCCCCTCCCAAAATGACATTATTTTGTGAATTTTTCTCCTGAGACAGTTTAATTAATGTGCAATAAAAAAATTAATTATTATATGCATTGAGTAGTTTCATTTTTCTTTATTTCATACATACATTTTATTTGCAAAATAGTCGTACCACTTGCCTGCTAGAGCAGATCTATGGCGACCTCTATTATATATGTGTGAATTCAAAACAGAGATGTTGTTTTGTAAAAGACATATTATGTTTAAATATTCTAGATGTTATTTCAATAAAATTGTTTTTATTTAGATGTAAAATTAATATGCTCATTAATTAAATAAATATTTATAATCAGTAATTTATCAGCCTATTTTAATGAGTTTAGTTAAGTAATTTGGCAGAACGGAGAATGATAAATGCAACACAAAGGATTGACCAGTATTGTCATCACTCCAGTTAAATAATATCTGCTACATAACAGATATTATTAAATCGGGATATTGGCATATTAAATCAGTTCCAAGTCTTTGGTCTGTTGCCAAAAATAAAAAGCCTTTGCGTCTATGCGTGATGTTAATAAACAATCAACCAATTAACTAATGATTAAATGCTTGTTAGAGTGCTTTACCTCTGGGATACATATTTTTATTAAGTTAAAATTACAAAATAAAAAACACAAATGTTTTCCATGTTCAGTACAAACATTATTCAACAACGCAAAAACTTGCAATGCAAATTTAAATTTCTGAAATCTTTAATTACTACAATTATTCAAGATTTGAAAGTCAAATTTATAGGAAATAGATAAAGTATAATTCATTAAATTATTGAATATATTTTTATAAAAATTACACCTACAGTAATCTTCAATTAATTACTGTACTGCAAAATCCTTTATTTAGGTTTGAAAAGCATTTTACAAAATAGGAAAACTATCATAACAAACATAATTAATCTACATTTCTGGCCAAGTTATTAAAAAAATACAATCTTGTAATTTTTCATTCAATAATTTCGTATCATATAAAATTCCATAATGCACATACTAAGCAATTTTAATGTTTAGAATGGAATAAAACAGGAAGCAAGAAGAAATTATAAAAAAAAAAATCAGATGTGGTACAATGATTCAGTTCCATAAATTAAAGCATTTCTTTACAAATACATTTTCAAATTTATCATTCAAAAGAATAAGTTTCACATTTCAACAACAACAATCAGATAGAAACGAGTGTTAGTCCAGTGGACTCTTTACTCAGTGTCATATTGAAGCCTTGATTTATTTTTTAAATTAAAATAAGCATATTAAAATGTGCTTAATGCACAAATGAATTTAAAAAAAAAAAACGAAAGAAAAGAGGATAGGAAAGGGAATGAATTATTCACAATGGGGAAGTAATATTTAATGGGTTTAAAAAAAAATTACAAGTCTTATCGTGAGATAAGATTATAAAAAATATTTATATCATTTTTTTTAGCCCCTCAGTGCCTTCGATAGACTATGTCTAATCTTCAGCAAGAGGAGAGTATTATTTTATATGATTATTTTTTTTATTATTCTTATTGTAAAATTACAATAACTAAAATAGTAATAAATAAAATATTATTTAAACTTTTTTTAATGATGTGAGAGCTGAAGAAGGAAGGGAAAAGTAAAAATGGTTCTTGTTTGGCTGGGTGCACAGCAAACTAGTTCAAGAGAGGAGAGGTAGGGATGGCGACAGGGTATTAAACAGCTGATGAAAAGCTGAATAGATGATGATGATGATGTAGGTCTTGGAGTGAGATGGTTGACTTAGAAAGAGGCTATTGAAGGAGTGATAAAGGAATTAATTAAAAGGGTCTGAGTTAGAATGCAAAGAGTTATGGGGGAATTAGATGGAAATAATTATTGCAAGATTGGTAGGGTAGGGCATGGGTTCCATTATAGCGAGCAAAAATTAGTTGGTCCCTTATTAAAAGATTACTATTGATATGTTAGTCTATTACAGAATCTTCTAGAGAAATAGTTGATGTGATTAATAATAGGAAGGATATTGAGATCCTTGTGAATGACAGAATTTCTGACATCCAAGGTGAGTAAATAATCATGTGGAGGATTTTATTTTGAAGGACCTGTATTTTTTAATGTGGGAAGGTGCGAGATGGCCCCAAGTAGGGGAAGCATAAAGAAGGATAGGTCAAATTACTTGTTTATAGAGAAGAATTTTGTTAGTAAGAATTAGTACTGAATTTCTGACAATTAAAGGTATACAATTATGGATTTTGGCCCAGCATTTGTCAACTATTGATAGGATATGAAGTTTGGAGTAGTTTCACATTTCATCAATACACTGGTGAAATAAATTAAGAGAATTTTCATATTTTATCGAATTGCCTGACAAGAACAGAACTGAAGGAAAAACCACTGCTTCTAGATAATAATGCAAATCTTGTAAGGCAAATACATTAACTGAAACACGTAAAACTGAGTAACCACCAAAGTTTAGATGATAGAATGAGGTGGCGAATTGTGGGGTGGCTAGAAGCAGGCCAATTGCAAGATATGCAGAGAGTTTAATTTAATGCCCAGCATTGTGTGTAAACTATGGAAACAGTTCCAGGATATTGGATCCATCAAGAGAAAGCCTAGGCAAGGTCGTCCAAGAGCCACGACGGCCAGAGAAGATCGTCATATATCCATTTTAGCGAGGCATAACAGAGGGCTACAGCTCTCTCGGGACCTGTATGCAGCCACAGGAACTCATGTAACAAGGGTGAGTGTTTCCAATAGACTGAATGAGAGAGGGTTGTTTGCCACAAGACCGTCTGTTTGCGTCCTGTTCACGTCTACGAACAAGAGAGTCCAATTAGCATGGTGCACGCAGCATAGTGATTGGAGTATGGAGCAATGGGTCACCGTTCTGTTCACCGACGAGTCTCATTTTAGCCTAAACACCGATTCTCGCCATACTTTCATATGGAGAGAGCCAGGGACCTGCTACCTACCCTCCAATGTCCATGAAATCGACAATTATGGCGGTGTAATGGTCTGGGCAGGCATCATGTTGGATGGCCGCACACCTCTCCACTTCTTTGACAGGGGCTCTGTGACTGGTGTGAGGTACAGGGATGAGGTCTTGGAGCCCTATGTTTGCCTTTTCCAGAGTGCAGTGGGCCCCAAGTTCATCTTAATGGACGATAACGCGAGGCCACATAGAGCTCTTCTGGTCGACGAATTTCTCGAGAGTGAGGATATTCGCCGGATGGATTGGCCAGCCAGGTCTCCAGACCTCAATCCTATAGAGTATGTCTGGGATGCTCTGGGGAGAGCAATTGCAACTCGCAACCCCCCTCCAAGAACTGAAAACAGCATTGGTGAATGAGCGGGACCAATTACCACAGGTACTGATAAACTGCCTTATTTCCAGTATGACATCACGCTGCAAGGCATGTATAGCTGTAAGAGGGGACCATACCCCCTATTAACCCATTTCTTTTGTGTATTCTGAAACTGCTGTTTTAGACCTTCAGACTCCCATAAGTGTGTAAGAACCATAAGAACAAACATGTGTCTATTATAACTGTTGAATGTTTATTTAGTTTGTTTTATATCAACCTATGTTCACACCAAATTTTATTAAAATCTGTCCAGTTGTTCTAGAGATCATAGGTAAAATATGCAAATTCTTTTAATTTCTTACACCAGTGTATATTACGAAAAAAGTTAAGAAACTTCAATTAATCAAATATATAAATTATTTAAATATGCAAAACATACTTCAATTACAGCACTTATCTTGCATAACTTCTTAAAAAATATCAAATTGCATGTGCATTTCAAAAATAGAATGAGGATGAATAAATCAGGACTTATCTCAAACTGTATTTCATTTCAAAACAGATGGGAAAGAATGAAAAAAAACTTATTAAAAATTAATAGAATAATCTGTATTTCTAAAGGATTTTTCTCCTTAATAATTAAAATTCTTTAATGTTTCAAATTACATGATGAACACACTATTTTACAAATGCACTTTGCTACCTTTAAAATGTTATAATGAACATGAACTCTTAGAAAAAAAAATTCATGCATTAGAACTTATTTCAGATTACACAAAGGCCAAATACATTAATGGAAAACAAAGCCAAAAAATCATCAAAGTACTCCTATAACAATTATCTTAATTTATCACAAAAAGACAGTGAAATGTAAATTAATTTAATACATGGCGTAAGTACTGAAGAAAAAATGTGTTTTCAGAATTTTTTTTTATAACAGTGGGGATGAAATTTATCGAAGTTCTTAGTCGAGATGGGCTTTGATCTCTATTCTGATACAAGCTTTGTGAGTAGGAAGACATTGTTTTTCACAATTTCCCAGAAGTTAAATTTATAGCAATTAAAAACTTTCTTATTTAAAAATTGAAAATCACACCCATAAAATAGAAAAAATATGTATTACAACAAATAATTTAAATAATATAATATCATGTAAAAATTTCATTTGAAGATGAGATAAAATGAATCGATTTACCGTAACCGAAAGAGCACCAAAATTTCTATCATAAAATTTAATCTTTCTTAACAATGTCTTACATGCATATATAAATGTTCAGGCAATTTAAAGGAATACACTATCAAATATAAAGCTGGTTTTGGAAAAGTTAAATGCAATTTGTTTATGTTGTTAAAATACATATTCATGCATCAAAGTCGTTGATTTTTCAAATTAAACAATTAGAATTTAAATTATTCAACTTGAGAATTTTGAATATGATCAAGTAACAAGAAATTAAATGAAAAATGCAGTATTTAGTAAATAAATAATGTGTTAATTTTTTGAAATTCATCCATTGATGTTTAAATTTGAAAAAATAAGATAAATGAAATTTTCATTGATACAAATACTAATATTAACTATTATTTCAAATCATATCTCATAACACTGTCTGGTTACAGCAAGATAAAAGAAAATAATT
Organism: Nephila pilipes; assembly: GCA_019974015.1. Lineage (NCBI taxonomy): Eukaryota > Metazoa > Arthropoda > Arachnida > Araneae > Nephilidae > Nephila > Nephila pilipes. The sequence continues at coordinate 1,271,445 of BMAW01041570.1, read as the reverse complement.
CGAAATAAAAACCAACGTTTTTATATGGTGGCAAAGTTTATTAAAGAAAATTATTGAAATATTAGTTAAAACTGTTAGTTATTTTTAACTTTAAAATTTACTTAAAAAGAGATTTGTGAATGTATTAAAAAATTTATAATACTCATAAAATCAAAACATGTATTTGAAAGTTTGTAAGTCATTCTATTAAAAAAAAATGGAAACCAGAATTCAGAAAAAATTATTGTGATAAGACACGGAGCCAAATATTGGAATCTTTCTTTCTTGCGAATGATTTCTGACTGAAAGTCAGCAACCCTTACTATCTTGGAGATAGAAAAGGGCGATAGTATCTCCCCTTTGTGAGTACAAAAGTTTTACGATACCTCATGCTGAGTGGGAAGTGCCCGGTGTTCCCAGAGGGGGAAAGAAATCTTTTCCTCAATCCTAAAAGCGCCGAGAGGAAAGAATATTTTGACTTCTTAAAATTATTGAAATATTAGTTAAAACTTGTCGCAAATGTCTAAATATTGCATTGTTAGGCGAGTACGAACGATTCCCAAAATTTCAAAGCTCTAGCTTGATGGGAAGTTGGTTAAATTAACGATCGAAAATTTGATGACACTCACACACACACCAAGTGAAATTCAGAAAAACGTTTTAAAATATACAATTAATATCTTTAAATTTCAATACAATCAAATAAAATTTCTAAAAATTATATGTATATATATAAATGTGATTATCCAATTTAATTTCCTATTTTTGCTAAGTAATTCAATTTTAATTGATTCAGAGATTAATATAATTAATTAAAATTGCATCTATATAAACAATACCCTTTACCGTCATGAAAACTTCAAGATAGTAGCTACTCTCTATTCTACAAGGTTATCTACAACATCCAACCTAACATTTCTGCTAACAAGCCATTGCTCCAATATAAAGTTTTATGCAGTTCCCTCCATTTACTGAATATGTGAGTAATTTTATTGGCAGAAAACTTCTTAATGCAAGGTATTTGTCAGATATTTCACAATCACATACAAAGAAACTAATCAAGTTAATACGTAAAACAGAAATAATAATTCCGATTTTTTTTTCTTCTCTCATTATGTCAAAAATACGCAGAAAAATTTCTAAACATTTTATATTAACATTGTATGATTTTGTAAAGTCATTCATTTAGGAAGCAATAAATTTGTCCAAAATGTGTTCAAATTAATGAGTTCAAAACACTCATATAACATTATATTACCATCTTAGATAGCTGAATGCTTATAATAATGAGATACTTTTTACTATCCCAAATAACATATTCTCTGAGATATGAATTGCATAGTGAAAAATTAATTAATCCTCATCAACATGCAATTAATTTCCATGAAATGTGAGAGATCATTAAACCTTTCAAAACATAATTTGATAAAAAAGTTTACACAGAATTTTCAGAAGCATGAACAATAAATCATTTAATTAAACATATGCTTAGGTATACATCTAGATAACTTTTTTTTTTTTTTTCAAATACAAATTATTACTGAAAACAACCAAAGTAAAAAAAAAAAAAGTCCAAAATTCATTTCAAATGAATATATTTTTTATAAAAAAAATAATAAAGTAAACAAGTTTCAAGAAATATAGATATTTCTCATATAAAATGAATTTTTTTTCATTTTCTTGCTTAGCTCATGTCTCGTGTCATGTTTTCATGTCTCGATTATTTCTTCAAATTATAAAAATAAAAAAGATTAAAGCTTCTACTTCTATTAAATATATGAAATATTTCTCAATTTTCAAAAATACTTTTACCCACTTGGTGTTTCAAATAATCGCACAAATAGCAGCATTTTAATTTGTTGATTCTCTTACTATTTTTTAGTACAGAAAACCTTATATAATTGCAAAAGTATACTTAGATATTTTTAAATTATGTTTATATACATAAAAATGAATCGCAAGCTGTGGTCCTAAATTGAGAAAAAGTAGTTTAACAAATATTATAATAAAAGTAAGTGACAAGATGAAAAATATGTCAAGTAAAATGAACTTTTTATCTACTGCAGCCATAATCGCAATATAGTAGAAATAAAAAGCCAACACAAATTCAAACGTATGATTGAAATCTTTAAGTATTGCAAATGTAGTTTGACAGCATTCAATAGTAATTCGTGTTTTAGTAAATTTACATTTATTCCGCAAAATGAAACATATTATACATCTTAAAATGCTGAAAGATCTAAACAAAATTTCAAATGAAACAAAAAAAAACTATTATAAAACACTCAGTTTCTTTTTTATTTAAAATATCAATTTATTTTATTTTTTTTTTAGTAAAATATGCGGAAATTGCAACAAAATTTTACAGCAGAATATTTTCTCATTAACAAATCTTTTGCAATGCAAAGGTAAGCAGTTAATTAAAATTCTCATTTTTAATATTCCTTCAATTCTATGTATATACTAAAATTAAATATCTTGCTGGAAGATTTCATATCAATCACAACCTAATTTTAAACATACTAGTGTGCTATTTGACAGCGAAATCAGATACGAGTAACATTGATTGGGATGGAAGCCTCTCTAAAATTTGTTAATATGCAAAGAATTATCCGCTGTTGTACATCTTACGGCAGTGTAATTAAATATTCGAATAAATCTCTGTTTTTATGGAAAGGAAGGAGGAAATGAGAATTTAACTAAGCTATGAATCGATAAAGGTAAACAATCACCAGTACTAGTAACGAAAATCGTAAGCCCTAGAAAATTGACGCCATTTTGGCGACTTTTTTACAACTTTGTATTTGTCAAATAACGATTAAGTTTCATTGATATTTGAGCACAATTAACTAATAATCATTGTTAATACCACCTATTAACATGCTAAACAGTATTCATAAGTAAGAAATTTAAGAACTTACGTATTATTGGTGGTAACAAACTAGAGTTGGCGACATGACATTTAGCTAAGGGCTACAAGAATGCCAGATTCCTAGTCTCCTGTAAAGTTTGCTTTACATTGTATACAAGTGAGAGCTGTCAACAACTGCAACAAGTGATACCTAGCCCAAATATGGACAGCTAAATAATCACCAAGAGCAAATAATTTTTTGTTCAGCAATTGTGTGCTAACTTTTCATGTCTTTGTACTAAAAGACAGTGCTTCATTTTGGAAATAACCAGCAGAAATCTCCAAAATTTAAAAATATTGTATAAATTAATTTTTATTTTAAATATTTGTATTCTAAAATTATATATAAATATATTCTCTTGGTTGTTTTTTTAAAGTGTTTAGTGTCTACGAAATGTACACAAAATTCTTGTTTACAAATATATACATACATATATATATGTGTGTGTGTGTAAACAAGTATTTTTTTAATGTAATTTATTACTATTAGTCACACTGAACAGGATTTTAATATCTAAAGTATTCTGTATCATGTTAACGGGGAATGTTAACTATGTTTTTGAAATGTAGTCAACATATTTTTTTAAATATATAATTACTTAAGATCTCCATCAGTTTCCTCCCTTGGAGAATTCGGGGGGGGGGAGAGAAAACTCCTTCGAGTTTCTAATGATTAATTTAGAAATTTTCAGATAACTCCCAGAAAAGCAATTTTAACTTTATGTATTAGAGGATGCAAACATAATCTTTCTGTGCTGCAGTTCCAGATTTTTTATGTAGAAGACAAAATATTGGCATTGACAAATGATATTAAATTATTCGTCATCCCCCCTCCTCAAAAAAAATTGTAATTTAACCAAGAATTCATATGAATATGAATACAAAATAGGTTATGTAAAGGAGTTTGCAGGACAAAAATACAAAAGAATTACTCTATAAATAAACTTAATGTATTAAAAATATTATATTTATGTAACGATTAGAATGTTTTATTAGCCACTCAAGTGGCAACTATTTAAGTCAAAGACAAAATTATCACCGGAGCGCTTTTCAAATTAAAGTGTTTTCTGAATATGTTTTCTGGCCAATCCATAATGAATTAAGGAAGGACCGAGTGAGTGAACGAATGAGGGACTGAAATAGTGAATTAGTCGATCATATTTCCATTCCTCTGTCATTATATTGTATTCTTTTATTCTGATATTTATTTGGACAATTGAATAATTTTTTTTAAGAAAAATTAACACATTTGGTGACTAAATCTGTTCATTATAAAACTTAACGAGGGACAATTCTTTACTTTTTAAAATCTTTTCTGTGAATAGCCTAGGATAATTCTACGTTAACTTTAAGAAAACTGAGTAATTATAGGATAAAACTGTAAAGCAAGTAAATCTCAAATGTATTTTGGGAAAAGCAAGTTTCTTACCGCTCAAATACTTTCAGCTAAAACCGAAATATTTCCAGAATGATTACATCGTTGATATATATTTATTTGAAGAATAAAATGCATATTATTAAAAACCTGAAATGACGCTTCCCTGCAATGTAACTGTTATGAGGGGGAGGGGGAACATTTTCAAAGTTTTTGTCAGATACCTTTCCGACAAAACTGAAAACAAATTTTTCTCATCTTGGCAACTTTGACAACAAAAGAAGTTTATTGAAATACTGTAATTTTCTCCAAATTTTTGTTAGACGAGGAGTTATGAAATCTTCCTGAATTTTCCTTGTGATGTCACACCTGACTGGGATAGCTATAAATGCGTGGAGCTTTTGAAGCGTGAGAGAGTATGTCGCATTCTGTCTTTGAAGTGCAAAGCGTTACTTTGGCATTCTGTTTGCATTGCACGTTAGTAAGCTGGTGAGCTGTACGTACGTATTGCTAGTGATTTGCAACTCTTTCTTGTGCTAATCTGAACAAGTGCTATTTTGATATCTGTTGTGTTGCTAATCTATAATCTGTACTAGTGCTATTTTTCCTATCATACTGTTAATCTGTATAAGATCTACTGCTTGTGCTTCAACATTTCCTTAATGTTTGTGAGTAAACGTCGATTTTCTTGCTCTTTCTTCTCGGACTGTTTTCATCATACACTCACAGTATGATATTTTATTTAACACTGATGTCAGAAGTGTAATTCAGAAATGAATACCTATTGTGGCGTGCTGCCGTCGCTGAAAGGTACAGAAAGGGTAGAAGAGCCACCAGAGTGCTAGACCTATGAACGAGATAAGAAGAAAAGCCGGTTGCGTGATGAAGAAAACCAGCAGTCTGACTTTCCCCGTCTTTGAGAGAGGTCGTATAATAAATAGCTCCACGATCCAGACTATATCCACGATCATGCAGTTGTTAAATTATTTTAGCATTTAAATGTAAATTTTATAAGTAATTTATTATGTGCGTATTCAAATAAAATAATAAATTAGTTTTGCTAAGTCCTTATTTGTACAACACGAGACATGCTAAAGTGGTGACCCAGGACTGAGCACGACAATTGCTTTGCATCCGCTTATTGAAATGGTGAAAAGGTTGGAAAACTATTTAACGCTCACTTCATACAGTAAAAACAATATCGTTGATTATTTTTTTTACTTACCATGTCTCTCGAAGATAGCGCAGCGGGCGTCAACATTGCACGTGTTTAAGTGAAAGTACCGCCCTTGTGGCGAGCCAATACTGAGATTTGGATCAGGAAAATGGAGAGCCAATTTAATCTAGCAGGAATCACGATAACGATCAAAAAATTTCACTACGTTATTTCTGCTTTACACCCCGAGGAATTGGACATAGTAGGGGATATCATTTTGAATCTCAGGCAGAGAAGCCATACATCGCGTTCTGAACCAGACTCTGCTCACAATGTACTGATTCGGACGATTAGCGCTTACGAGATCTCATTTCCAGAATACAACTCGGTCATCTCCAGCCTTTACATCTTTTACTGGAGATGAACAGCAAGGTAGGAAACTTATTGAAATCCCTTTTTCTACAGCGCTTGCCTACCCACATGCAGCAGATATTGGCTATCTCGAATGACCAACTAAAGAAACTGGCTCAGATGGCGGATGGTATTATGACAGCTGCGGGTCACACCTCATTGATTCACACGATTGACACCAAGGACCAAGATTTAAAAACCATGCGGATGGATATTTCATTACGCCTGTCTGCCTGAAGACCCGTGAACGTTCTACCTTCCGAGACGTTTCCGTCACCGTCCCACCAGCAGGGACTCTGGTAATCAGGAACATTGTTGATACCATCTGCGTTTCAAATAACGTGCTATGAAGGCCATGTTCCTTCCAGGTGGAAAACCAGGTGGCCGTCACTCAGCTCACCGTGTGGCTGCACAAAAGGGATAAATTGGTGGTATCTCTCCGATAGAACTCCCAAGTCAAAATTTCTGATTGATACTGGGGTTGATGTCTGTGTAGTTTTCTTGCGGCATCAAAGCATTGTCCACCTGCTTCCCTTTAACTTTTCGCAGCAAATGGAACCGTCATTTCAACTTACGGTCAGCGTCTGTTGAACCTTGATCTTGGACTTCGAAGACTATTCCGATGGCCATTTATTATTGATGTAGTCTATCAACCAGTAATTAGGGTAGATTTTTTTCGCCACTATGGATTGATAGTCGACATTCGGCATGAATGCCTGTTGACCTCATTGACAAAGTTCCAGACATGGGTAACAGTGCAACAATGGAATAATTCCGGAATCAAGGCAGTTAACGGCAACACCAAGTTTCATCAACTGCTCACTGAGTTCCATTCTCTCTTTGAAGCTGTTTCTATCCCAAGGCAATTGAAGTACAATGTTACGCACTCAATACTTACAAGGGGACCTCCAATTTTCTCCAAGACGACTACCTACGAACAAGCTAAAAACAGCAAAACATGAGTTTCAGCATCTCAGGGACCATCGAGCAGCTATTGGGCATCTCCACTTCCCATGGTATCTAAATGTGTATGAGATTGGCACCCTTGTAGAGATTTAAGGAAATTAAACACTGCAACAATTTTCTGATCGGTATCCAATGCCTCATATTCAGGACTGTTTGCAAGTCTTTGAGAAGAAAAGAATGTTCTCAACTCTAGATTTGTCAATAGCATACCACCAGATTACGGTACAGGAAGAAGACATTTCAAAAACCGCAGTCACAACACCATTCGGACTATTTGAGTTCCTCTACATGTCCTTCAATTTTTTGAACACTGTTGCCCCGTTCCATTCATTATGTTTTAAGAGGAATGGACTTTTGAGTGCTATATTTCGATGATGTTCTAGTAATATCTGAGGATGAAGATCAACATTCACACCATCTTAAACAAGTGTTCTAATGTTTTGAAGAATACGGAGTGGTATTGAATGCCTTCAAAAATGTTCTAGGTGAAACTTCGGTAAAATTTCTTGGACATATTGTAATTGCGAAAGGCATTTCCTTAAAACCAGAGAAAGTTGTGGCAATTACGAACTTTCCAAAACCAGAGACTGCGAAAGAGCTTCGTCATTTCCATGAAATCTGCAATTTTTACAGACGATTTGTACAACACGCTGCCAGGATGCAGTGTTGAACAGGTATTTAAAGGGAGCCAAAAGAAATGCTCGAACACTCATCTCATGGTCAGAAGATTCTATTGCTGCATTTGAGAAAAGCAAAAATGATCTGGCAGAAGCCACAGTCTTGTGCCATCCAGCAGCGGATGCATTACTTGCGATCGTGGTAGATGCATCAGACAAAGCAGTAGGTGCTGCACTCCATCAACAGGCACCTAAGGGATGGCAACCCCTGGCTTTCTTCTCAAAGATTCTCTCTCCAGCACAGTTGAGACACGGTGCGTATAATAGAGACTGTTGGCAGCTTACATGGCTATTAAATACTTCGAGCATATGGTGGAAGTCAAAAGGTAATGGAACAGGGGGTGTACCTTATCACTTTATTTATGGACCACAAGCCTCTAATATATACATTAAAGAGGATAAATGCTCTCCACGACAGCTCGGACAAATTAGATCTGATTTGTCAATTCACAATTGACATTCGGTACCTGAAAGGATCTGAAAATGTTCGGCGACGCTTTGTCGCGCATTCATATTTCAACGATCAACTCCCCATGTGCTGTTAACTTCAAAAAGATGGCTGAGAAGCAGCAGAAAAAGGTTTCTCATTGCAGGACATTTTAGCTGTTTCTTGTTCAACTTCCCTAGAACAACAACATCTCCCAATGGGACAGCCTCTTGTTACTCTCCATTGGGACGCATCAACGGATCGCATTCGTCCATTTGTGCCAGAATTTCTCAGGCGAGAAATTTTTACCAATTTGCATGCACTCTCGCACTCAGAAATAAGAGCGTCTCTAAAGTTGGTAGCTGAACGATACGTGTAGCCACCAAAGAGACATGATGTTACTTTATGAGCTCGTATATGCTTACAGTGCCAACATGTAAAAGTATCTCGGTATATAGGAAGCGAGATTGAAAAATTCGAACCACCAAGCTCTCAATTCGATCACAGACACATCTATCTTGTGGGACTTCTACCTCCCTCATAGGGTTTTCGTTACTGCCTTACCATTGCACATCGGTTCTTCAAATAGCCAGAAGCATTTCCACTGGTAGAGATTTCAGCAGAGGATGTGGCCAAGGCTTCTACACTGGTTGGATCTCCAGATTCGGTCTACCCCTTACATTAACTACAGTCCAAGAAACGCAGTTTGAGTCATCTCTATTTGAGACCCTATCGAAGTTCTTAAGCATAGAGAAAAAACACACAACTCTGTATCATCCTGCCACAAACGGCCAAGTCGAGATGTTTCATCGACAGTTAAAAGTGGCTATAATGGCGCATAGTAGTGTTCAGTGGATCGCATTGTTGAGAATCCGTGGTGAACGAGGATGGCAGGGGAATAATTTGCTTTGGCTCTTGCGCTATAAAACCTGACAGTCACTCACTACGTAGATGGTAATCACGTGGGTATCGTGGGCTAACCATAGATGCCCTGCATATATCAAATCCCCGTGGTATATCAATATATAAAGAAGTTAGTTTTGTTCTTTTTTAGATTACCCAGATAGACGCTAGCGTTCTAGAAGTCCTTTTTTGGTGTTTTATCGCGATCTACAGCTCTAGGTCTGCAGCATATATGCTTCTCGGAATTTGTATTGTGTAATTGAAATTTAATTTAATGAAAAATAAGCTGCTGAATTGTCATTTTTTTGTTAAGTTTATCGTTGAAAATAAACAGTAAAAGACCATCAAGTAGTTTTTATTTCTAGCACCAAAATACAGGCTAATAATAAGGAATAAACATACTAAAGGTTGTTTATTTATCCAGCATTAGTTTAAATCAATTTTTTCACGCAGTACTGCCCACCATATTTTTGGGAATCTGTGCTACTTGGAAAGACAATCTACAAGCTACAACAGCGGAGATGATTTATGGAACTCCCATAAGGCCTCACGGCGAATTTCTATGTCCATCTAAACAAAACCAAGATAGATCCTGCTACTTTTGTGAGGAGACTCAGAAAGTCAATGCAGTGTCTCTCTCTTCCGACGACTGGATATCACAGACAAAATACAATTTTCCTGATCAAGGAGGTATGGTCAGGAAATCAGGATCTTGAGGAATGGAAAAGAAATTACAGTGAGTGTTGATTAGCTGAAGACTGGCTATGTTCCCAAAGAGTTAGCGGACATCCCAGGTGGAGTGCACAGGAAGGAAAAGGTGTCCTCTCAACTAGAGGAGTCCTGGACTTAGGACAAGAAAAGCTGCCAGAAAGTTCTAGTAGGCAAAAAACCATAACACGTTCCGGCTGTAGAGTCCGGTTCAACTTCAAGTATAGTTAAAATTATCGCTATTGCTGGTGGAGGGCTACCTGTGGTTTGCTGCCGTAACTGGAAGATACAGCAAGAGTAAAAGAGCCAACAAAGCGCTATGACTGATAACGAGATGAGAGGAAAAACCAGTTGCGAGAAGAAAAACGACAGTCTGACTTTCCCCGTCTTCAAGAAAAGTCATATAAAAACAGCTCTGCGATCCAGACTATATCCTCGATCATACAGATGTTAATTTTTTTAGTATTTAAATGTAAATTTTGTAAATAATTTATTATGTGCGTTGTTTAAAATATTAAATGAATTTGTTTTGCTGAATCAAGAATCGTTATTTGTAAAACACGTGACAGGCTAAAGCTATGATAAGAGCAATGGATATTAATTTCGAGGAGCTGTTTACTTTGATGCTACAAATGAAAACCGGACAAGAGAGGTCTTGGTGAAGGAAATGGAGATCGGACAGGAAGTCGAAAATAAAAAATTTATATAATTAGTTCAAATGAAGATCGAAGGACAAAATTCAAAAGAGTAGAGGATCCAGAGTTACAAGATCTTAAGAACTGGAGGTTCAATGAATCTTAGAGACAAACCACTAAAGATGTTGCAAAGATAGCTTGACTGAAGAATGTTTTGAGAAACATCAATGAGCATCAATAATAAAGTGTATTTGTTTTAAATATTTCATTGAACATAGAAGAGTATTAAGGTTAATTTTTGAATTGTTTATTTTTTAACTTTTCAATGGCTTTGCGATTCTACCTTTGTAGAATGTTATTTATTCATTTTAACATATTACACTATAAGTAATTTAATTTTACACGAGCGCAATATATTCGTAATATTATTATTTTTAAATTCTATCATGTTTTTGTGTTGCTATAGCACACCTAACCATGAAAAGGGCAAGAGAAATTGGAGAATTTTATCAAAATAAAAAGAAAGCCAAGAAGGAAAGTATCAGTAAGAATGAAGGTGCTATTCTTAAGTTTATGAAAGTTTATTTGGAGATGCCAGAATCTATGCTAGGACCATTAAATGCGAGTTCTTCATAAGCTAGCACTGCTTATAACCATAAAGAAGCTGAAGTAGTATAAAATTATATGTAATTCATACAACGAATTTATCAGCTTCCCATGCTAACAATGTGATGTCTGAAATTGTGACACGAGAATAAATTATAAACACATCAACTGGTTCAGAATTTGTAGGAAATGATATTGTAAAACGGCATCAAAATATAGATTCAAACATCCGATTGCTGTTAATACATCGAGGTCCCGAAGTCTTTGAGCACATTAATACAGACTTCGTTGAAGAGCCAACATTTCCACGCGCGGCTTAATCAGAATCAGACACGGACGCTATCACATCGAAAGTAATGTCAAGGAGGTGGTTAATACAAGAATTGTTTTGGAGCACATTGACAAAGGTTTTAAACATTTAGATAGTTTATTCTCCTTTGGAGGTATCGTCATTTTACTTCTGTTATAGTTTGAGAACGCAAACTCACCGAACACATCGAAGTTTTTTGGTGGGTTTAATTCTTGGAGGAAACTGAACCCCAAAGTCACTGACCATGAATCTTGTGCTACACGCAACCAAAATTTTTGCAAATAGAAGGATTTGAAAAGACTTAATTTTTGAAATCTTGTTTCCCTCTTACAGAAACAGACTATTGATAAAATTCTAACCAGATTGTTTGATATAATAAGATTCCTAGCTAAACAAACGTTTACTCAGGGAAAGTTTCACCAGTGTCAATAGAGGCAACGTTTTAGAACTGGGGCATTTACTACGAAGTACGATTCTGTTCTACGAGAACATTTAATAAGAATTAAAATAGACCAAAAAATTCATTTTTATGTCACCAGAAATTCAAAAGGAGTTTACTGAAATCTTATGGATTAAAGTTTGCATCAAGCGCACCCCCTCCCCCCAAAAAATTATTGGTTGGGTTCAAAAGGCCAAGTATTATTCTACGATATTCGACAGTATCCGATTTCCCTTAAAGATCAAACAAACGATACGCGGTTATTGAGAATTAGGAAGTACAAATTGTGGAATCTTTTACAGATTTCAGTGAAACGAAAAATAAAACAGCCGAAGGTATTTAACGAATAAAATATTTCAATCCTAATGCCGAATTTGTGCCCCTGCTCAAATCACTCATTGAACCTAGATTGCTTACATGTGGCTTCCGTGAAAGCGAATTCAGTGACTTTCTGCCGCACATCGGAACATTGTTATGATTTCTTTTGTATGTCCACACACCGATGGAAGGTTCTGATTGTTGCTGTGGGCAAGAGTTTGAAGAGGGTTCAGGACACATGTTGGAGCTTTAGAGGCGATGCAGTAAACAAGTCACGAAATAATTAGAAATTTTGACTATACTAGAGACGCTAACAGAAATAGATGAAAGCTTGAGAACACGAACAGGATCAGGAACTTTGTTAGTCGTGATGCAATCATTTTCTTTTCTCTGTTTCTTGGCTCTCTGGCAACCAGTGCTGCGTGAAGGGGCTAATGTCCAAAATTATTTGCAAACGGAGGAATTTAACGTACATTAGAGTGCTTAGGAAATAACCGCCTAACAAACAGTATTGTATGAGAAATTAGAAGAATCCGTAGACGAGATTTTAAGTTACGCTAACTGCTTGTGTATAGAACTTGGCATTTTTGTTGAACCTCCAAAACGGTGGAGATACATTTTTGACGAAGAAAATAGTGATGTAGTTTATCGCACGAAGACGATTTAAAACGATAAATGTTCTCCTTATTACATAGAGTAACTACTGAAATTCGAAGAAGGTTCCTTCAGCTTCAGAATTTGGTCGATATATATGCTTTTATACGGCTGGCAATAATACTGAGAGTCGATGATGAAGAAAGCAACATAGACAAAGTTCTTCAATGTATTGACAAAGAACAGTTAAAGCTTGAATACGTGCGTCTACAGTCTTTCGTAGCAAAACAAAGTATAACAAAGAACTTATTGATTCCGGCCCACTGGGTTCATTAAAGTTTATTTTTGAACCCAAACATGAAGAATGTCTACCTGATATAGTTACAATGCTGAGAATATTCCTCACAGCTATCATAAATAATGGGAACTATGATATAAGTTTCTCTCAATTGAAACTGATTAAAAATTACTTAAGATCTACAAAGTCTACCTGGAAATTAACAAATTTAGTTATTTTGGCAATCAAGCAAAAGGTACAAATTAAAATTGAAGGATGTATTAAAAAGTTTGTGTTGCCAAAAACAATCAGAATAAAATTTTAATTTAAGAAAGACGTTTTGATTTGAATCCATTCGAAATAGTGACAGATAATATCACAGATTCTTACAGATTCTTTTCTCTTAATTGTAAATATAAGGATGGGGGGAGGGATTTAGGGTTTACTCCGAGTGGCATAAGTGCTCTCTATGCTGTTGGAATAACCTAAGGTAATTTTGCGGATAACTTTGAGAACACTGAGTAACTTTAGAATGAAATTGAAAAGCAAATAAATCTCGAATGTGTTTTGAAAAAAGGAAATTACGTATGTCTCGAATACTTTCAATTAAAGCAGCAATATACTCAGTGTTTATCAGAGACCCATGGCCAAGACCCAAACAAGTGGCTTAAAGAGTATGACCGAGTAGCAAAGTACAATAAATGGAAGGAAAGTTCTTGCCTTGCAAACGTGTACTTTTTCCTGGAAGAAGCAGCCAGAGAATACTTCGAGAATAATGAAGAACTTTTAACATCTCTTGGGACCAATTCAAATCGGAACTCACCAAATCATTTGGCGACAGTAAACTATTAAAGAAGAGTGCCTAAGGAATAGCTTAAAAAGCCTGGTGAAAGCACACAGTCCTACATCCAAAGCGTGCTGAGACTTTGCCAGGAAATGAATCCTCAAATGCCAAAAGATCAAAAGATGTCTTCCCTCATGAAAAGTATTGCAGAGAACAATTATCAAGCTCTCCAGTCCTGAACTCACGACGACGAAAGAATTTGTAAGATGTTATCAGTACCTAAAAAAAATTAAAGAGAGGCCAGTTACCCAAAAGAGAATTAATCGTTTGCCTAACGTCATCCCGACGTCATCAACAACTGAAAAAAAATAGATCTGGGCACTATAATTCGGCAAATTGACCAAGAAAATTGATGATGTACCTCTTTTACCTAGACTTCATCGTAGTGTTTTCCGAAACCTTTGAGGAACATCTTGAAAGGTTAAGAACAGTTCTAAGTTACATCCAAGAAACTGGACTGGTTCTCAGTTATTAAAAATGCTACTTATCACCCGAGAAATCAAAATGTTGAGTCATCTTGTTTCAGAAGATGGTGCTGGGTCTGACCCGGACAAGATAAAACCTGTCAGCTGTTTTCCGACCCCAAAGAATTTACATGATGTCAGAAGCCTTTTGGGACTGTTCTTATTTCCGCCATTTCATTAAAAAATTTTACTATTAGGTTCTAGCACTTCAGGAACTGTCGAAAAGGGATTCGAAATTTTATTGGAGTCTCGAACAAGCCACTGCCTTTTACAAGTTGAAGAAAGCACTAATTTTCGACCCTATTTTAGTAAGGTTCGCACCCACATCGCTACATATAGATTACAGTGGTTACATAATTGGTGCAGTGATTTTACAATTACATGGTGGACAAAAGAAATGATTATATATGCCTCAAGGACACTTTCGAAAGCGGAGAGGAATTATTCCATAACTGAAAGGGAATGTCTTGCTATCGTATGGGCAGTGCACAAATTACAACCGTATCGTTTCGGGAAGCAATTTAATGTTGTGACCGATCATCATTCTTTGATCTGATTAATTAGCCTTAAAGACCTTTTGGGTAGATTAGCAAGATGGGTTTTGCTTCTTCAAGAATATGACATGTCCATTAGATATACGAGCGGAAAAAAGACGCCGATAACCCTTTCTTGCAATTCATTGCAAGATAATATTGAATCCTCTGAAGAAGTAAACGTCCATGACTCATTCTCCGGCTTAGCGGGTGAACAGAGGAAGGATTCAGAACTGGAAAAAATAATATCTTCAACAGAAAGAACAGAGCTAGTAAAAAATTATTTATGGATTACTTTACAAAAAAAACTTTGACCCAGAGGGAAAGATGTGGTCACTGATCATTCCGAGACACCTACGCAAAGACATACTCTATTATTTTCATGACTCTCCTACAGCAGGCCACTTCGGATTTGTCAGAACATATTACAGAGTGAGAAAACGATTCTATTGGCCGGTCTCTATCGCAATTCGTCAATATGTTACACACTGCCGTGAATGCCAACGAAGAAAGGCCATTCCGCCTCAGCCGCCCGGTCATCTAGTATCTTCCTTTTACAATCGCACTATTCCATGGGATCGGGATCGACTTGCTTGGATGATTTCCCAAGTCACCGAGGGGTCATAAAGGGATCATTGTCTGTACGGATTACTTAACCCGCTATGCAGTCACGAAAGCATTACCTACTGCTGAAGCTCTAGAAGTAACCAAGTTTCTCCTTGAGGACATCATCTTAAAACGTGGAACTCCAAGAGTAATCATTATAGACCGAAGGCAAGTGTTGCAAACTTAACTAGTTGCGGAACTTAATCACCTGTGCAATGTTACCCATCGAATGACGACTGCAGACCATCCCCAAACGAATGGGCTAAAAGAGCGCCTTATGAAAATTTTAACAACATGCCTTCTATGTATGTTGAAGTCGAGCAGAAAGATTGGGATGAAATACTGCCTTTCGTTACTTTTGCATACCACATAACTAAGCAGATAACAACTGGGTTTATATTGTTTTATTTGATGCATGGGCGTGAAGTCGAGACGACGTTCGAGACTGTATTCCCGATTCACATTGCAAAAACCAAAGGAGACTACACCACTAGATTTACTATTAAGTGCTGAAGAATCTAGACCAGGGATGGCGAACCAATGGCACGCGACACAATATTTGGGGCACGCCACCGATCACAAAGTTCACTATGAAGCATATTACGAACGAACGTTTGTTATTGTAGTTACATCGTGGTCTACTATTGCTAATGAAGCATAGTTTGTTTACTCATAGCATAACAGTCAATTTTGTTGACACAACTGTATTTTAAAGTTTATTTGCGTTATATTTACAATTTTTAACTGTTATTTAATATAGCTAGTTCAGTAAAAAACCAAAAAAGTGCAAGATAGTAAGTGTATCAGAGAATTTTAAACTTGGTGAACTGAGAAATATGGCATGATTAATAAAGGCGACAAATCGGTAAGTGTTTTATGTTGTGGAACAATGGTATGTAGAACATCGTCTATAAAACGTCATTTTGAAATAAATCACAAATTCGTTAGTCAAAAAAGCGAACCAAAGCAAAAGGAATTAATTGCAAGTGCAATGAAAGACAAATATATAGTCGATGTGTATAGTTAAATATGTTGACAAAAATTGTCATACGAGCGCTGCAAGTTGTCATACGAGAGCTGCAAATATCATTGCTTGGCATAGTAAACCTTTTCAAAAGGGAGAGTTTTTAAAGGAAACTTGGTAAGCATTCGCGCTTTCACGTTTCAATGATTTTGATAATAAAGATAAGACAATTCTACGCATCTAAGATACTCCTCTATCTAGAAATACAATAAAAGAAAGAATCTTAAAAATGGCCGGAAATGTAGCAGATCAACAAAAAATTTACATTAACCCCGGTCCTTTTACATCGCTATGTCATGACGAAAGCACTGACGTCACTAAATCTGCACGTTTCGCTGTTTTTGCTTGATATTGGTAAGAAACGTCATTAAGGAAGAATTAATTGTAATAAAATCGTTGCTTACAACTACAAAGGGCACAAATATTTGTACGGCCCTTAAAAATTCACTTGCAGAGAAAGAAATTGATTTGAAAAAAAATTGTTTCAGTAACAACTGATGGTACTCCAAGTATGGTGGGCAAAAAAAAAAACTGGTTTCATAAGTTTATTTCAAACGAATGTGTGACATTCTATTCTTGAATTCTCCTGCATTATTCTCCAACAAGCCCTGTGTGCTAAGAGTGGTTTAACACCTCTTGATAATGTAATGGCGGTAATCACAAAAATAGTTAATCTCATTTTGTCGCAGGCTTTAAATAAGCGAAAGTTTGATGCTTTGTTAAAGGAAGTCACCTCTGTGTATAATGGCTTACTGATGTATAATAATGTTCGCTGGTTGAACCGTAGGAAAGTACTTCAAAGATTTGTTGATTGCTTGGAAGAAATCAGACTGTTTCT
>BMAW01041570.1:1165051-1251197 GCA_019974015.1 Nephila pilipes | reverse complement strand
GCTGTTTTGATTTAAATACATGTTTTGATTTTTCCTACAATGTTGTCATCTATAAACAAAACTGCCTACATTCATTTTCACAGTAAAATCTAATAGGAACTACAACCGCAGTCAAAACTTATTAAGCACGTTCGACTTTGTTGAATACTTAAAACGCCAAGGTTCAATAATTACGTCGTTATGCCAAAACTATAGAAATTTTATTTACAGACACACTTTAACTATTGAAATGAAAACAAGACATAAACATGGCGTCTTTCGCTCGAGAGTATCAGTTGCTGAGTAATCCAATATACTTCGCGCGCTACTACTGCAGCGCCACACTTTTGCCACTAAGTAAAATACAAATATCTTACACTAATAATTTTAAGAGGCTTACACAGTGGGTTCACAACAGACTTCCATCATTTAACAGATACCTAGCGTCTTCCCAGTCACCATTTTTATTTGTAACCAAAACTAGAACAGTACTCAATAAAACACCTTTTTTTTTTTTTTTTTTTTTTTTTTGCTCCTTGCGAAACTGGTAGCTACAATTTTTTGATTAAGTTCTTAGGACGGGAGGGAATCTTTCATAAATTATTTATTTTGACCTTCACGGGCAGATCTTTTTTCAGAATTGCTTATTTCTTCCTTCGGTTTGATGACGCTTCTCGAAAAATGAACCATTTTAAGATGAAGCTTTCCACAAAAACAATTTCTACAAGCAAAGCATTAAAAGCACAGATTTTTTTTTATTATTATTATTTCTTCGTAATCCTTAACTGAAAACATCCTTAACTGCAGACATAAATATAACGCATGATTCTCATTTTTAAACACGATGCATTTATAGCTTTTTATTTTTCAAATGAACATATTAGAAATCCCTTTCTGATACCCTGAGTTATGAGAATTTTTTGTTTTATTTAATATTGGATATCTTCTACTTTCATTCATTAATGATTCATATTTAGATTCCGCTCTTGAAGAAAGATAAATATTGCATGCTCTGGCAAGTTGTCTCGGTTTAAAATATAATTCACCCTCTTTTAATGCTATGTGAGTTTTCAATTCTTGATCAAGGTCATACTAAAAAATTTATCCGAAACAATCAATTCTCTTAATGATTTAGAACCGCTTACTTTTTGCAAATGACGATTATTTTCAAAATTAGCGGATAACCTCGACGCGAATTATACAAAATTTTCATTGGGTAATTTTTGTGGATTGCGAAAGTTATTTAAACTCTCTTGTAGGGTGGGGTGGTAACCTTTTAATATTACAGACTTAAGTTTCTCGTAATCATTCATATCCTCCTCTTTTATAAAAACCAGTAAATTTGAAACCTTTTCTCCTAATCTATTTAATAGTATTTCCGCTTTTAACCCTTCTGGTACATTTTTTGTTTTAAAGGCTTTTTCAATTGATTGGAAGAAAAGATTATAAGATTCTACTTGAGCAGGCACAGATATTGTTAAGGTTTTAACAATTTTAATTAAAATTTCAAAACTTCTGTTTAAATATCAATATCAGTTAACTTATCTCGATAGGTTTCTTTTTTAAGGTTTTCTAATTGTAATTCCTTTTCTAATAAGTCAGACTTTTGTTGTTTCAATTGAGCCAGTTTAGTTTTCTCTAATACTAACTTGGTTTCGTTTTTGGATTTACCCATTCTCTCTTTCCTTAATTGATTTCTTTTCCTCAATAATATAATCAACGGTATTTTGTGCAAATTCAATGTCATTAATATACAAATCTCAATTTTCAATAACGTTTCTTAAGTCAACGACTTTTGCTCCATCGGGAATCACAAAACCTTATTCCTCAGCGACGAGGGCTAACTCGTCTTTTTGTTAATTTTCAAATTATAGACATGATAAATTAAATTTCAGAAAAAATAACACAACAGAGAAATTTCTCTCACCGCGAAAGCAAAATCGATGTTTTGCTTTAGTGCTGTCACTTCTGCACTGAGGTGGCACTTTAATCCACGGAAGAATATCACACTTATTCAATATCACAAACTGATGAATATCAGTCACTAATATTCACAAACATAAATAGTTCTAACACTTATAAACTTTTGTTTCGTTGCCGGTACTTGCCGGCGAATGGGGACCAAATGAACGATTCACAATACTACTTTACAATTTCATAGGTCACTCATTTACACAATAAAAACGTCTAATTAATGGACTGTATAAAACTTTAATAATTCACAAGACACCTGCTCATGGTGCCTTCATAGATGGGTTTCCCCTTTTTCATTTACAAACACGGCGAGAACTTACCGCTCTTCACTAGGAATGAACAGTTTAGTACTTTTTGTACAGATGGCGCGGTGATCGCACATGCACGCGTTAACATTTACAAATACCTCATTTTAACCTTTATGTTTGTTGGCACAAAAACGAGAAATATGTTCTGTCATGTCGCAATTGAAACAAGTTTTTAGTTTATTATGTGAATTATCATTTCGGATTTCAGAGTCATAAAAGTTATGTTTTGAGTTCATGTCGCGTTCTCGGCTGAATTCAGAGAAAACACTACAATTTCTTCATGGAAAGAAATTTTTATTTCTATCACTGACTACTTTTTTCATCAATACGAAGTTTTTCTTTAAATTCTGAAATAGATTTAGCACCGTATAAAATAGCTTTATTTAATAGGCGAATATGCCATTTATACAATTTTCAAATAATGAAGATTCATGGATAATTTCATGTGAAGTACCTGCGAGTTCTCTAATTGCAATAAAATATTCGAATATGGATTCATTATGACGTAATTTGCGTCTGCATAACTGTCTATGAATTTCAGCAGCATTTAACTGATGATGGAATTCTTCTAATAATGCTCTTTTAAATCAAAGCCATGTCGTAAAATTACGTTGTGTATATTGAAAACTCTTTTCATGATCTCCAAACAAATTTTTGGTAATTATTATATTTGTAAAAATTATTTTTTTTGCTGTTCATTCAGAGATGGGGGAAAAAAAGAAATGATCATTCACAATCTTGTATAAAACACTATACTTCATTTGTATCAGAACCAATAAACTTTTGATGAGAATTTCCGAGATCTTTCAAAACAAAATAGAAGGAAGGGTCGAAAGTATCAACAGACATGTTATGTTTTAATGCGAGACATTACAGAAGGAGGAAAGAAGGAAGTCGGGTTTTTTCTATTTCGTCATCAGAAATTTCAGAATCATTATTTACCGATTTAGAGTTTAAAGCTTGCTATTCGTTTGAATTTGATAAAGATTGAAAAAGTTTGTAAATCAGTTCTTTATTGACATTAGTATTCAGACCTAACACATTTAATGCACAAACTAAATCATTTACAAAAAAAGAATCGAATATTGATTTCTTGCGACCTCGATTTTGAAATCAGAAGAGAATTAGGAAAACTTCTGAATTTTTTTTCTTGTATTACAATCAAATGTTGTTCAATATAATGTTTAACAAAAGTGTTTTAACATTTCCTCTTTTAAGGAGTTTGACTCTCAAGAATATCATTGATGATGATTATTTTTAATAGGTTTTCTTTAATTCACATTGTCTGGGACAAAACTTTTAAAAGCCTTTTTCTCACATTTTAAAGCCTCAAATTTCTACACACCATTGTTTTGGCGGACAATACGAAAATTCAAAAATAATCAATAAAAATTGATTGAGAAAAAAATAATTATTTAAAGAATTAAATTTTTCGCCAAGTTTCTAACCAAGTCGCCAAATGTTCGCCAAACCCATCGTCTGATAATTTATCGTTCGCTTTAATTTTATTTACATGTAGCTTAAATATAATCAATTTAATAACATAATTTAATGTTTACTTTAATTTTAATTACATGTAGCTTAATTGACTAAAAATAATGCTTCCTTGAGCTAAAATTTTTTACACGTATTTATCTTAGATGATAAATTTAATAAACGTCAAATAATAAAATAAATTAATAAAACTAATTCTTAAGAAAATCCAATTTGACTCAACATTCTCTTTTCCTCTTAAAATTTAAGGCACAAAAAATTGTTACGCAAAGTGTGAAGTTTGAAAGAAAACTCATGTTCAAAAAACTCGTTTTTAAAACGTTTTTCTGAATTTCACTTGGTGTGTGTCATCAAATTTTCGATCGTTAATTAACCAACTTCCCATCAAGCTAGAACTTTGAAACTTTGGGAATCGTTCTTACTTGCCTAACAATGCAATATTTAGACATTGCAATATTAAAATATAGATGAGTAATAACCATCTATTATTATTTTTTTAATGTTGATTTTTCACCAAAACTTGAACAATTACAACAGAACAAATGCACAACATCAGGTATTAATTTCCGTAGCTTGCTAATATTATAAGTACCACCTGAACAGGAAAATACTCAGAAGTTCTGGATCACAAGTACCGTCTGTACTTAGCGAAGAAGGCGTGTCCATATTTTATGTCGAATCCGTTAGCCTGTTTATGTAGTGATTTTTAGTTCGCGTTTTTAAATTTTAATTCATCTTTAAATTCTAGCTCGTTTGCAGAACCCCATGTGGAGGTAAACATCGGCATGTTGCACAGAACTAAGTTCATTTTAAGAGGAAAAATAGTTTAATAAGTGATGGAAAATGAAATAAAAGTGTTCAGCAAAGTGTTCTTAGTCAACTAATAAATTTCTACGAGACTATATATATATATATGTGGGGGGTTGGCATAGGTATGTTGTAAAGAACCGAGCTCATTTTAAGAGGAAAAATAGTTTATTAAATGGTAGAAAATAAAATAAAAGACGGACACGCATTTCTGCGTGCTTACACCTCACGTTTTTACGTTCTAATCTGCGCTGTATAGGGCGCTGCTGTTGCTCAGGGGGACAATCTTCATTATATATATATATATGTGTGTGTGTGTGTACGCGCGCGCGTATATATATGTCTATTCATTTTTTATTTTTTAATGAAAGTAATACGTAGGAAACATCATCAAATATAATTAAAAATTTTAAAGTGCTTGAGTTGCTTGCGTTTTTTCTTCATTACAATCTATCTAGAAATTTTACATTGATATGTATCGAATTCAATTGAAAAGGCTCATAAATTACTGTTGCTCATAACTTTTCCTGCTTAAAAGTGGCCACTGTAGCAGTGGTCATATTAGTGGACTCACTGCTGGCGTTGTTTTTGTCGAGTCGTGGTTCGAGCCCTGGTGCCAAGAAAGACTCCCCTCATAGTGGGAATGATGCACGTTAAATCTGATCCCACGTCATGCTGTTGGCATGGTGTGGAAAGTTAAAGAGAGAGGTGCCAGCTGAAGTGTTGTCTTCATCACTTGACCGAGGATCAAAATTACGAGGTTTAGTAGCAGCCAATAGCCTTCGTGTTGCTTCTCAGTACGTCGTTATTAGATCATCAAATTAAATTCTATCATTACCTATTTAAATGTATAAAATCAATTCGGTTATAATTAAATAATCTTCCAAGTAGAGTTTGTCCAGGCACTTCACAGTTGAAGGTCTACCCTTGCATTGGCAGTTAGAACAAAATTAGAGCTGATAGGTGAGCAGAGTAATTTTTTTTTCCTTTCCAGGAAAATATAATTCATCTTAGTCGTATTTCATAATTTGCACTCACTTTTTTTTTTCTATTTCAAAAAAGTAGGGATCGAATATATTACGACGGCTAATTACTGCTAATTACTTTCAAAATTTCGAAAGTGCAAATGAACATATTTTTTTGCTAGTGAGACCAGTGGCGGCGATTGTGAGGGATATCTCCCCCTCAACACTTTTGTAGAAAAATTTAAGTTTTATTCCATTTTAGCCGCCTAAAACTCAAAAATATAAAAGCAATATTTTCTCAAAACCTTTTTGTATTATCAACTAATTATCTTTCCTTTCCTTTTAATTTACTTTGTGGAAATATATGCAAAATGTAATATCATGCAATCACAAATCTTATGATGGTCGCAATGGCTTACAGAGGGGAGGGGGGGGGTGCAAAGGGACATATGCACTCCCCAAGATTTTTTTCTCGAAATTGAAATATTTCAGGATAATTCTTTTATGGTACTGTTATAAATATTCTAAATTTTAAACAAAATAACTATTTTCTCCTCATGCTTACCTTTTTCTTTTCATTACAAAGGAAAAAAAATGATTTTATCTAAACCGATTCCTGAGAAAATATTTAAAGTTTGTTGTCTCTGAAAGTGTGCTTCTGTTCAGTGTTTGTAGATGTAGAGAGGGAATGGGGGGATGCCTAAAATAATGCAACCTCCTAAATTCAGTTTTTATTCTCATTGTATCTTAATTATTTTTCTTAAATAATCTTTACTTTTTAAGTTTTTATAACTTGATAAAATTATATCAATACTTGAACTGTTTTAAATAGGGAAAATAAGATTGATATAGCGTATTATTTACTTTTTAATAGGCGGTAATTCTAAGATAAAAAGTTACTTCTGTTATGGCAATGACAATATGTATCCCGAAAATTATTTTCTGGGTACACTACTGGTTAGACGCATGCGTCTCGGCTATTTGCTTCGTAAAGTACCGCAGCAATTAATAGTGTAGCGTGTTTATATTCTATATATCTTCAAATTTTATGTTTGGGAGAACTTCTAGATTTTATAACAGTTTATTTTCATTCGTACATACACAACACAAAAATAACTGGTTCAAATCAGAAGGCGGGGAGAAGTATCGTTCTAGATAGCGGTTCGAATATGATAATTAGCTGCATCGTCATGTTCTTTCAAGTTCTGTTTTCTTTCACCGAATTCGACTGGCGTTGCTGATCGCAGTTTAATAAACTAAATAAAAATAATTGAGCACTCGTGACAATTCTCCCACCTTTTGATTTTTAACATTTTCAAAGGAAAATCAAAATAGCTTAATAATTATCATACATCTCAAAATACTACAAATCTAACATTAAATCAAACTAATCAGTTAAATATAATTCAAAAATATTAAAGAGACAAATTATAAATAATTTTGATTTTAGAAAAGACTAATACTTTAAATGTGTGTTAAGTAAGTGATGAAAGTTCAAGAGGATACAGTTTTTTGACTGGTCGGGATAATTCTCCAGCTTTCGTTTTCACTCTCGCTACAAATACCTGGCTGTCTTGACAGGGATAAATATCTATAACACGACCAATTAGCCAATCGTATCTCTTTAAATTGTCTTGCCCAACAAGAACTATGTCATTGATTTCGATTGGTCTATCAAATTTTCTTTTCAAAGGCCTATGCACTAATTTTTTTTTTTTAAAAAAGAACAGAAATTTTCAATTCTTTCTTCTTCCGAAATTAACGAACTTATTCGGTAATCTGGCTTCTTGCTTTCGAAAAGATGGTGAGAAGCATGGTTTTGGCTTCAATGTCCTCCGGACATCTTCAAATTCACCGGGTTTCTTGGCTAACTCCTCTGGCGAGTTGATACTTTGTGACGGGTCTATCAGCGACCTTGTCACTGATAGTCCTCTTGGGGAATTAGCACTTATTTGTATCGGAGGACTTCCTCCGAAGAAGAGAACAGAGATATGCAAATTAAGACTATTATGTATATATAATGTAAGCTTTCAAGAGAGAGAGAGCGAAGCGGGCATTAAGCAAGCCAAGCGTAGTAGGGCAGAAGAGGGGAAGCCAGGAGTAGCGGAGCCAAAGGGGGGGATTGAGCGGGGAAATAGATAGTATAGATTTCTGTAGATGAACTGTTAATAAAGTGATTGTTTTAGAAATGTCTACCCTTCCTTCCTATCCGTCTGACCACTTGTTACATTGGCGCCCAACTTACCCAAGCCCTGGGATGAGAGTCGGTTCGAGTTTTCGAGTATTGCCTGAAATAGTTTTTTCCGGAAAGGAAAACGTGTTGGAATTTTTAGATAGTATCGGTTATGGAGTGATGTTTCATGAAATACCCGCAAATTTAGCTTGTGCTTACTTAAAAGGTCATCTTATTGGAAAAGCTAGGGATTGGTTCGAGGTCATAGGTTCTTCGTACGTGACTGGAACGGCGACAGACTTCGCACAATTGAAGCAGGCATTAACAAATAGTTTTCCGGTGGTCAGAAATATATCGGAATTAGAGGCTGAGTTTTACTCGTCGCATCAAGTTAGAAGTCAGGCACCGTCAGATTTTGTTTACAAATTATTGAAGATACAAAAAATCCTTGGTTTTGAAATTAATGAAGAAAAACTGGTAAATCATATCATTGTGAGATTATCCCCACGGGTAATGGATTATGTAGAAGTTCGAAATCCCAAGACAAAGGTCCAACTTTTACAATTAGTAGAAAAGTATGAGGAACGACATGGGTATAAGGAAACCCAGGATTCGAGCAATAATGGTGGAATAAAGGAATGGGATTCGAGTAGAAGGTTCCCCGACAGTCATTTCGAAGGAAACTGGCGGAATAGAAGATTTGATTATAGGCAGAATGACGCGCGGTTGACTAGTGTGGATTCAAATAATTTTGGATATCGCGGAGGTGCAGGAAATCGGAGGTTCTAGAACAGAATTCGGAATGATCTAGGTGACCAAGCATTCGATGGTCGCAATGATTTTACAGATAGAGGATCGAGTAATGATTGGACCGGAGGAGATCGAAGAAATTTTCAAAATTTCGGTTCGTATAGACATCGCCATAAGCGCGATAGGGCTCTTGATCCACTTAGCGTAAGGCAAACAATTAAAATGCAGTGTCAGAATATAGCCAACGGTGTTAATCGTAACCAAAGGTTTGAACGCTCGCGAATAAATTTAAATTTAATGTATGTAAAATCAGCAGAGACTTGCAAACAACTTGAGAGATAATTTGAAAATGTTGTTAAAGATTTTCATAGTCGGCTGCGAACTGTGATGGAGAGGTCTGAGAGATTGCAGAAGCGGATCAGAAGGATGGTAAATGGTCAATGTATTAATAGAGGTTTTTCTTTTGCCTCTGGTAGTGATTCTAGGAGTAACTTTAGTCACTCTGTTGGAAAGGGTGTGAGCACCAGTTATGAAAAGCAGTCTAATCAATATGGTCGAGGGATCCGAGCGAAGCTAGGAACGGATTTAGTGTGTGGTAATATTGAGAAATTGTGTGAAGAGACTAGGCGGAATACTAAGATTCAACAGGATAGAGGGGTAAAATATAATAAGAGAACACGAAAAGTTAAAGTTGATGTTAAGGTAAAGGGTTTAGTATTGGTGCAAACACATCCTATGAAATCGGCGAGCAAGAGGATTGAGAATAAGTTTAAGCATAAATTTGAAGGCCCATATGAGGTGACGAAGGTTGAGAATAACAATGTGGTTATTTGGAAAGGGGGTAAATCGATAAAGGTGAATGTAGATCAGGTAAGGATTTATCACCCAAGAGAAAGGGATGAAGGTGTTGTTGAGACCGACGGATTGAATAGTGAAAGGTCGAGTGAATATTCTAATAAACGCAAAGGGGAGTATCAGAGTGGAAGGAGGCTACCAGTGAGAATGAACGGACGAAAACGTCCAGGAATAAGAAAGATGACCAGTAGAGAAACAGCGGACAAAAGTGGAGTTCGGTCCGAAGGGTCCAGTCCAGGTCCACCTCGAGGAGCGACGGACAGCCACAGACAAGTCCTGCCTGGGAGGTCAAGTACTTATCAGCTTCGCAGCAGACGACATATCAAGGAAGGACAAGAAGAGTCCCGGAGGTCAAGTCCATATCCACCACGCAACAGATTGAGCATCAGCGAGAGGCAAGCGGCGACAGAAAGGACAAGTACATATCTGACAAAAGCCAGAGGAGTGGAAACAGCGAGTAGCAGTAGAAGATTTCGGCCCTACAAATGACTGAACAAGGAAGATTGTGAAAATGATTATGTTTGTAAAAACTTTAAAATTGTTAGTTGTTTAAGTATATTAACATTTATTAACGTAATTTCTATCGGGGCGTTAAGTCCCTCAAATAATTTACGTTTTCTTCACGGAGGGGGTTGTGACGGGTCTATCAGCGACCTTGTCACTGATAGTCCTCTTGGGGAATTAGCACTTATTTGTATCGGAGAACTTCCTCCGAAGAAGAGAACAGAGATATGCAAATTAAGACTATTATGTATATATAATGTAAGCTTTCAAGAGAGAGAGAGCGAAGCGGGCATTAAGCAAGCCAAGCGTAGTAGGGCAGAAGAGGGAAGCCAGGAGTAGCTGAGTCAAAGGGGGGATTGAGCGGGGAAATAGTAGTATAGATTTCTAGTTTGATTGTTCTATAGATTGTTCTATAGATTTCTATAGATGAACTGTTAATAAAGTGATTGTTTTAGAAATGTCTACCCTTCCTTCCTATCCGTCTGACCACTTGTTACAACTTGGCCATTCGTCTAAATGATACTCTTTAAATTCGACGGGAGCTCTTTCCTTCATTTGATCAGCTATAATCAGATCTCGCAACTGGTCAAAAGTTTTGACATTAAGTCCTTCAATCCATCCATTAAATAATGTTTGAATTTCTTGGTAGAAATCTCGCCATGTATTTTCACAACTTTTCTGGTGAGTGACAAACAACTGCCTAAATTTCTCAGGAGTTAATTTGAATCTTTTGAGTAGCAGTATCTTCACATGATCATAATCTTTTGCCTTTTCTTCGGACTCTCGAGCAATTAGTTGTGTTATTTCTTGTGGAAGTAGACCCAACAGATGTGTAACCCAAAACTCTTTTGGTACGGACATCATATTATCTTGGCGCTCAAATAATATCAAATACAGACTAATATCTTCTTATCAAATTTATGTAGCAACTTATACAATTCATTACTCGGTGTAAGAGTATTTAACGCCAATGTCCCTTGACTCCACTTAATCTGAGCCTCGATTCTTAACTTCTCTCATTCTACCTCATCTTGCTTCCTCTTCTCTGCCAGTTCCAGTTCTTGTATTCTCTTCTTTGCTAGTTCTTCTTTACCCTCTTCTTGTTATTTCCTTTCTTCAATTATATTATCATACATCAATTTGGTGTCTTCCTCGTGGTACCCTGTGCTATTTATAATAAAATTTTTCAGCATTGGTTTAGTCATTTCAGCTGTTGCTTCTAAACTTAATTCTGCTGCTAGGTTAAGCAAGTCCGCTTTCTTACCTTTCAATAAATCAGACATTTTGTGCGAATGAAATTTGAAATATTTTATAACAATTAGCTATTCTGAAAAAAAAATTGATCTAGAATTTTTTTTAAAATTCAGTTGAATGAAATTATTTAGCCAGTTTTGCTTGATTGAGACTGCGAACGTTAAAATAAATGTTTATGCAAAATTCGCAGTAACTTACGTTCTCAATCAAGATATACATACAAACTTAAAAATAATATGCAATACTTAGAGTACTTATAAAATTTTCAACATTCAATAAAAAAGAAATCATTCATTAGAAAAATAAAGTAATTATTTTTGAATTCTTGATATTATTTTTTCTATTATATAAACCAATCAATTTTCATGTATAATTTCTTTTAACAGAAAAAATTCGAAATATATTCTAAATTGAAAAAGAAAACTCATATACTGTTACGGAACAAATGTATATACTTAAAGATTAACGAGAGATACAAATGAATTAAGAGGATCATACATTCCTAGAATTCACAAGATAAAAAGGTATTTGCATCAACAAAACAAAAAAAAAGTATTAACATACACGTTGTCATAAAAAAAAATTATGAGTACTTGAGTTTCTCAATGATTAATAATTCTTGTTAATGTTTTAAGCAGAGAAAAAACAGATCAGCATAAAATGATGAATTGACAGCACTCTCTATCAGAGGTTCAAGATTAGATATAGTAGCTTTCTATCTTAAGTTTTTTGTTACTGAATGAGCAAAATGTTCATACAAATTAAATATAACACATCGATCAATAACTCCCGAGTCTAACATTGAAAACAACATTTTTTTTGCAAATTTTTTTTTATTCATCAACATAACACCTTTTGTTAATCACCTTTTAGGGTGATACAATCGTTCCAACACTTTTCCAAATCTTCCCCCAATTTTTCTTTCTTTTTCGCGAAATCTTTTTGTTGCGAGTAAATAGCGATAAACAGCTTTCTGAATCATCGACTCGTTGCTGTTTTTGTTCCATCAATCGCGGCACCACTTGGAAAAACCTTTTCCATCTAAAACCTTTTCCTGGTCGATCGACTTAAAATTTGACACGTTTCAAGCAAAGGTTAGTACTCTAGAAAGACCTGGTTACTGGTTTACTACGAGCGCCATCTCTGGGTTAGTCTCGGGAGTTATTGATCGATGTGTTAATACTTTTGAGTTAGTTTTACTTTAGAAAGTAAGAAACACCAATATTAGCTAAAAGGAAAACTAACAATTTAGGATAAACGACACAAAAAAAAAATCGTAAAATATATTCAGACACATTTTTTCAAAAAAGGAACTTTTCACAATAAAGGGATAATACTTGCGCGATTACACCCAAATTTCTCTTGGCGGTTCTCTGTCTCTCAAAGGCACACTTAATGGTAATTAATCATAAAATATAATTCACGACACATATCACAACACTACAGAGTATCCAAATAGTCACTTAAAAAATAGGGATGATCTTTTCGCTATGCAGAATGCAGAATTCTTTTCACTAGGATAACGCTTCAATGATGAAATCTTATCAATGGTGGTTTCAGGATTGCGGGATGCATTTATCGTGATCTCCAAATGCAGGGGGCACTTCTTTAAATAAATTTCAAGTGCAGGGGGCACTTCTTCAAAACTGTTTCAGGAATGCTGGGTGCATTTTTCAACTGTTTCATTTCAATGTTGCTGATTCTGTGAGACGGCCAGATGCACTGAATTTTGATTGATGCGTTACTTTTCCATCCCGGTCGAAGCCGTCAAATTTTTACTTTGTAGAATCTTAACTACAGAAAGGGAGTACATGGCTTGTTTTCTGTTGTTGTCTAGGGTTTTTTTTTGGATTCAATGACAATATATATATAGACATTCGTATATAGACATTTTTCTGAATGTATAGTTAATAATGGGTGAATAATTATGAGGGCTTTGGATATATAACGAATTGCTTTTTCTAGGTTAGAAAAGAAATTTTACCTTCGTGCCATTTTTTCTCCGATTGCATTTTTTATTTATATGTGACATGAAATCAGGTTCATATATCTTTCTGTTTTTGAATTCTTCAAAAAAAATTTCAGTAAAAATTAGAAACTTTTTTATTTGCACTTAAGACCTAATAACAGTTATTTATAAAAATGCTTTCGTTATGAATTTTTAAAATCCTATTTTTTTTCGTACCGCTTACAGCAAATCTCGCGGCAAACAAAGACTGTATGATATCTTTGCACAAAAATTGAAGCTAAAAATTCTGTTATATCGATTTTATTAGATCAACATTTTCTCTGGTGTCCTTTCAGACTTTACTTCTGTATGATAAAATGTATTGCTGTTATTTTTCTTCCGAAAGAATAATATGTATTATATCGCGACGGAAAGATGTCTTCAAATTATCCTTTCGGTTTTCCCACTTCCCCTCCTCTCTTTTTATGAACTTTTAACGAAATGTTTATTTAAATACGAATTAAAATCTGAAAGTTTGCTAAATTTTTAAATTCGAAAGATTAAATATCAAACTAAAAGTACATTTAATAAATCAAAAAAAAATTTTATCAAAGAAAATTTATGGTAATTACAGTGTTTCTCAAAAAAAACTTCGCAAAACAGACTATTTGAAATAGAAATATTAATCCATAGTCAAGAATCGCAAGACATCTCTCTTTTTCACAGTAAAATAACCAAAATATAGGTTGATTATAAGTAAAGTTGCTCTTTCAAAAGGCTGTAAAAAAAGAACCACTGGTCAGAATGACCTGGTATTTTATCTGAGTATACATGAAGCAAATGGATTTTTTTTCCGGAAGAAAAAAAAAGTTAAAAATTGGACCGATAGATTGCTCAGTGTTAGTCATAAGAGGCTAAAAAACGAGTGCTGCAAAAATTTAAAATGCTAATTGAAACATGCGCACCGCATATTACACGGGTGATAAAAGAAAAGGCTGAAAACATGCAGTTCCTTTTATTCTGCGTCTGAAGAAATAGTCATGACTCTATCACTGAAGGATCGGGCCCTGCTTGGAAAGAATTTTTATAAGAGCGGTGACTGCGCGGCAATTGCATTGAAGAAATTCCGGACCTTAAAAAAGATTTAAAAAGCTGCTTTGGTCCGATGACTATATTCGGTGTGAAGGATATAGTATATTAATTCGAAGAGAGGGTTCATTTGACATGAAATGTGGTAGAGGGAGGAAATCAATTGCTTTGAAGTCATTGGAAAATGTTACTACTGGATTGGAGGAAGTGTCAAGCAGTGCTTTGGGAACGTGCAGTGCACAGGGAATTGTCCGAACCTTAGGCATGCCAGTCAGCCAGGTTTGTCAAATTTTATGAAACTTCTTGTATAACTATGTATTCAAAATTAAGCAAGTTCAGGAGTTTTTTCCTGCTGAACATCCAAAACAAAATGCTTTGGCTCTGAAATTTCTTGCTCCAATGGAAATGGAAAAAGCACAGCCATGGAACATTTTGTTGGCAGACGAAGTCTATTTTTATCTCCAAGGTTCAGTCAATACTCAAAATTGTAGAATTAGGGTCAAAAATAATTCGTTCCAAACAGAATCAGTGCCTCTTCATTCTCAAAAGGTCACTGTGTGGGTTTTCGACAGGCCTTATCTCTCGCCCCTTTTCTTTGGAGAAAATCGGTCCTTTGAGTCTTGTCACCTGTATAATTAATAGAACACGTTAGGAATCTCTTTCCCACAACCAGCTCAATCCAGCATTGCAACAGCGCGGATATGTGGATAGCACAATTTTTTTTGCAAGATGATACTCTTCCATACATTTCAAATCTAAAGAAGCAGCTCCTCGAAATGCATTTTGGAAATGACAAAATTATCAGTCGCTATTTCCGAACTGCATGACCACCACGATCGCCTTGCGACTTCTGGCTATTGAGTTACCTAAAACATGTTGAGTGCGGGACTCTGATTGTGAACTTAAGCTGAATTGAAAACTCGCATTACGCAATCAATTAACAACATCACAAATGATTCACTACAGTTTGTTATGGAACTAGCTGTTTTGTGCTTTTAATTTGTGGCAGAAAAAAGTGGACAGCATGTTGAACATTTCTTAAGCAAGTCGTAGCAGCTTATTCACGACTTCCTTTATTTGATGGTTCTATCACTTTTTGCTTTTTTTACGGTTTGTGGCCTAGGAACAATTAAAATCCCCCCTTTTTTCCTTATCTGCTGTGGCAGCACCTTGTCATAGAGAATGAGCCTTGAACAAAGAGTGTCATAACATGTTCCGTCTTCTACTTAGCCTCTTATGACTTAATTCTCTTTTGAATTATTTTTTTTCTTTCGCAAAACTAATTTCTATTGCTTCATGTGAAATATTAGGTAATTCTGAACAGCGGCTTGTTTTTTTGCAGCTTTTTGAAAGTGCAATTTTAATTATAATCACTCTGTATATCGAAAATGTTTTTCATCTTCAGATATGCAAAGATGCCGATAAGCTAAAAATAATTTGTTATTCTGACCATACGCCAGTAGTGAGCCTGGTTTGACATTTGTTATTATCCAAGGAGCACCAAATTGATGCTATGATATGTTAGAATGATAGGTTTGGCATTCTTAAATGCATTGAATGGTAAATAAAAACATTCTCATACATAGTCAATCACACCATCACTATGAGGATGTACTTTACCTGTGAATTTTGTATCTTTTTTTTTTTCAAAGCACATCCTACGTGATATCATCCAGGACAAAGGAAAGATTGTCATCCCGACTTTTCCGAGTGTGGAACGGAAGGTTACGTTCGTTTTTGTAACATGAAGCATATATTTCAAAGGACCAAGTCATTTAGACTAATTTTTGATAAAAATTTACAATAAAATTGGTTAAATCAATCACAAGTAAAGGATTGGGTTTTCGGTGCTACAGTGTTCACCCATGTCCGTTGTTTTCAATTACAAGTGATTGTGGGTGAAGGATTCATCTTATGCTGAGTTTTGAAGATAGCAGGTAGGGAGCACGCGTCAACACACAGCATACATTTTGATGAGGTAATCCATAAGTATGTAACAGAAAAGACAGAAAAAAATTTCTCTTTGAAGTTAGTAATCACATTTAAGTCATTATGTACAGTAGCGTACCCGAGAGTGTTACAAAAAGACATATGCACCGCCCAAGAATTTTTCTGGAAACTGAAATATATATTTCAGGATAATTCTATTACAGACATTTAAACTTTAAAACAATTTTTTCCCTTTTGATGTTTAAATTGTTTCATTGATGAGAGAAAAATGTTTCCATCTAAAAATTAATTCTTGAGAAAAGAATAAAAAAGTCTACTTTCTCAGAAATGTACCTCTGGGTCAATGCTTGAAGACGAAGAGAGGAATCACGTAGTCACTTAAAATATCTCCCCCTCACTTAAAATGTCTCTACAAAAACAGGTCCCGGGAAAGAATTACATTAAGCGTTCCTTTCTTCCAGTTAGTGATCTATGACCGCCTAAAACAGGCCTTCAGAAATTCCCATCTCAGTGTATCATCTCTCCACGAACGGGTGATTCGGTTGTCGTACGCGAACAGTAATCAGAAAATCTAAGTTGTTCTATTTACTTTTGCACAAATTGCTAAGTTAAGAATTTTATATTTTTAAATTGGCTTGAATCTTTTCCTTGATATTTTTTATTCGGTACTGAGTAAGAGAAGCAATCGCATAACTACTTTTACTCATTCAGCAACCAGTTTTAAATTATTTTAAGTCTCGTGAAAAAAAAATCCAAACGTCAGTTTGAAGCTGAAAAGTGTGCAATAAGTAACAGAGAAGTAGAAAATCATCTATCTGAATTGGAAATGGAAATACAAATACTGAGCTCAAGAATTCACCATTCTTCAGAAATTACCCAAATAGATATAAAAACGACATCGCATTAAAAAAAATATGACATATCAAATTACGTCAATCGTAAGCTACCTGTCGAAGGAAAAAAAATTGAATTATTCTGGATGCCAACAGCCACGTTTTCCAATTCATTAAAACATTTTCTGTTACAAATGATGCTAAGTGCTCTATGTAAAATCATTCCTTCTGATAATTAAGCAATTTCTGAGACGAGAGTAATTGATATATCTGTATTGATTTCCGTAGAAACATTTAATAGTTATGAAATTGAAGATTTATTTATTTATTTATTTGAAGGAGCAATAATATCGGAGTTTCATTTGCCATTAAATTTTGTTAAAAAAAAAAACTAATTTATTGAGCACGATACTTATATTGTTTGCAAAGTAATTTCATTCTGCGTCCAGATCTGTCATTCTTTTGTTTGCGAATTACCTTGTTTAATACATTAAGAATGGCTTGTTTATTGGATTCTGTTGGATATCAATGCATGTTTGCTTTCCCTTCCCCCTACATAAAATAGATTGCCCCGCGCCATGTAAGCTCTGGCTGCGCATGCGCTCAAAATATGGCAGTGTTCTCTCCTAATAACTAATACGTAAGGATCGCAAAGGATCGCCTGTAGTGATTGGGAACGTACCATGAGCCTCATTAGGTAAAAGGCCCTGTGAGCATCCTTTCTCTTCACGCTTTTCCCGCCTTCCCCTGCACTCGTTCATTCGGGCCAGGGCAGCCGGGGAAAGAGGTTGCCTATCCGGAGTTCCCACCTGGCCGCCTTCGGGGGAGCCGGTATTGCTCTAAACGCTCGATTCGGTGGGCGTGTACATTGATTCTTAACTCAAGTCTTATCTTTCTTTTCATTATTTACATAAACACCTCATTTTTCTTTTCTTCCAATAGTTATGACGTAGAGGTATCTCCCAACAGTGGGATAGGTACTCCGTAATGTTACACACCTTCGAACTAATACGTCACTATTTCTCCTACTACTGATACTACAGAATTTCTAAGTGTAAAGCCTGGGCTACCACGATCTCTTTTATATATGTCTTTTTAAATGCTGTAAATAAACCAGCTTTTCATAATTGTGTTACAGTTTTCACTACATTTACTTCCAACACTGGTTATGGGCCTAGGAACTGAAACGATGAACCATTAGCAGTGCACATTACGAAAGAATCTACCTGAAACGGCACTTCAATTTACGTATTCCTGATCCTCCTGATCCAAAAAAAAAAAAAAAAGCTGAAACTGATTATGGTGCAGCTCAATGCAAAAGAGAACAAGTAAAACTACGATACGTGGAAGTTGCGAATCAAAGTGGCCTTGATAAAAAATGACCACCGGGATTACGTCAGCGGCAACGAAGCTAGGCCTAACGAACGTGCCACTCCCGACTCAATTGAAAAACTACGGAGATGGTCAGAAATTCATCGAAAAGCTCGTATGGACATTATTTAGTCCATCAGCCCAAGTGAACTTTGTTATGTCAGATATTGCCCCACTTCCTACTATGTTTCGAAAAAATTGAAAGCTGTATTCGAATCTAAAGGACCTGTCA
Source organism: Nephila pilipes (assembly GCA_019974015.1). Lineage (NCBI taxonomy): Eukaryota > Metazoa > Arthropoda > Arachnida > Araneae > Nephilidae > Nephila > Nephila pilipes. The sequence goes on along the minus strand of BMAW01041570.1, from coordinate 1,232,711 downwards.
AAAAGGCTTCTCTACAGAAACAATTATTGTTCCAGAAAATAACCGACACAGAAACAATGTCGGATCTTCTTAAAGAATTTTTCGACACAGTAGATAAGCTGAGATAAATGCAGATAGGATATTGCCGATGAACTCCAATCCATTTTACTTATATACAGCATTCCGGACTCTTTTGAAAATTTCCAATGTGCCATTGAATCCAGAGACGAACTGCCAATTACTGAAATTCTCAAAATAAAATTGCTGGAAGAATTTGAAGCAAGAGAAGGAAAGATAAATCCTTCATCACTGTGTGTTCTATATTCAATAAGAAAGGATAAGCAGTATTCAAAAACGAAGCCTGAGAATTGAATTGCAAACCAAAACAAAGCAGCGAATCAGAAATCTTTTAGAAATTTGAAGTGTAATTACTGCTCAAAGTTTGGATATAAAGCATCCGAATGTCGCAAGAAAATATTCGACAGGAAACATGCATCATCAAATTACAACTCGTCCATATTAGTGAAATCTGATGAAAATGCATCGTCGGCTATGTGCTGTAATAAAGACCAGAACGAAAGAAATTCTACTTCCTGGTGTTAAGATAGTGGAGCTCATATGTACAACGTTGAAAAGCTATTCAACAAAATAAATAAAGAAACAAACTGTTTCGTAAAATTAGCTGTTGATAAAATCACTGAAGTAACCGAGAAAGGTTCGGTTAGCAATACTGTTCAAAATGCTAAGCACTCCAGGACAATTCTTCTGAAGAACGTATTATATGTGCCGGAATTAAAATGCAACTTAATATCAACATCTAAAGTCACAATGAACAATCGATCCGTTATTGTCTCCGAAAAAGAAGTAAAAGTAATTGAAGCCAACGGAACTGTTCTGATGACAGTGATCGGCAAAGGAGATTTATACAGCCGTAAAACCAAATTTCAAACGTCGTCACCGAATTTCAAAAATAGCATCAACAATTCGGACATTTAAATGAAAGTGATCTAAGAAAATTAAAGAAAGAATGGTGCGAGGATTACGTTTTGATATAAAAGATTCCGTATAGGATTGTAAAATCTGCATCCAGTCAAAACAGACTGTTGCCCCTTTTTCAAAAGAATCTAAATTCAAAAGTAAAATTCTTTTCGTACATTCTGACGTCTGTGAACCCATGCGAGTACCGTCACTAGCAGGCTCGTATTATTTTGTTACTTTCATTGATGATAAATCAAGATATGCAGAAATAAATTTCTTGAAAACTAAAAGATGAAGTAAAAAAGCCTTTATAAACTATAAAGCTTTAGTTGAAAATCAAACAAGGCAGAAAATTAAAACACTTCGCACCGATAATGGATTAAAATATTGCTGATCAGAATTTGAAACTTTTCTTAAAGAACAAGGCACCTGAAGAGAAAAATCTTCTGTTATAACGCCTCAACAAAACGGAGTTGCAGAAAGAGCAAATCGTACTGTAATTGAAATGGCCAGATGTCTCTTAATAATATCTGGATTAAATTCTAACTTCTGGGAGGAAGTAATAAATTGTTCCATTTACATTCGTAATCACTCGCCTAGAAAGAGCATCGGGAATTCAACGTCATACGAACTCTTTATTGGGATCAAGCCAAGTATGCCACACTTTAAAGTATTTGGACTAAAAGCATATGTTCTGAATAAACGATTGAAAGGCAAATTTGAGCCGAGATCGAACGAACATATCTTTATTGAATATTCAACAGAATCGAAGGCATATCGGCTGTATGATAAGAAAACCAGGAAAATAATAGCAATCCGGGATGTGAGATTTATTGACGAATTTGAAAACCATCTGTCAGCGTCAGAAATAGAATTCATTACCCTGCCTGATGAAAAACAAAATTCCACACTCAGCGAGGATACTTTATCTGACCTTCATGATGTAACAAAAAGAGAAGAAACGTCATTAGACTCCCATAGAGAAACCGAAGCTTCGGATAACTGTGACGTCATGCCTCCGTATAGATGTGGTTGTTCCCAAGCTCCTGGAAGGCCTAGGATTTTAAGAGCAGGTAAAAGAGGTCATCCAAGAAAGGAATATGGACAAGTTTCCATAATTACGGATTGTTTTGAAGCAAGCCCGAGCTTTCAAGAGGCTCTCGCTAGACCAATCAAAATACATTGGAAAAATACTATGAAAGAAGAACATGATGCATTAGCTAAAGAAAATGCATGGACATTAGTTTCAAGACCCAAACATAAAAAGGTTATAGGATCAAAATGGGTTGTAAAAACGAAATTCAAAGAAGATGGAACTGTTAAAAAATTAAAAGCAAGAATTGTTGAAAAGGGTTATTCTCAAAAACCTGGAATAGATTTTAACGAGAATTTTTTTCCAGTTGCGAGATTAAATTCAATCTGAACTGTTATTGCTTATGTAGTTGAAAACAACCTTACTAGATAACAATTAGACTTTGTGATGACATACGCAAATGGAGATCTGAATAAAGAAATCTTTATGAAGCAATCAGAAGAATTTCGTGTTTCTCCAGAAAAAGATCACACTTGTTTACTAAACCGTTCTCTTTATGATCTCAAACAATCAAGGAGACAATGGTACAACAAATTGGACAATAAACTCAAATCTCTTGGGTTTAAATCGTTAAATGCTGACAAATGTGTTTATCACATGAAATCATCTTCTGATGAAGCAATCATCATTGTATATGTTGATGATTTAATGGAGTTTATAAGCAGAAAAAACGTTTATGAAAATATTCGTGGTGAGTTAGCAAAAGTTTTCAAAATGAAAGACTTAAGACTATTGAAATACTTCTTAGGAATTTAATTCAAACAAGATGAAAACAGTATAATAATATCTCAATCGAAGTATATAGATATCTTGCACAAGTACAAAATGCAAGATGCAAAAACTGTTTCAACTCTCGTGGATACAAGCATTAAATTAACCAAAAAGATGTCTCCACATATTAAAGAAGAAAAATCGGAAATGCAAAACTTACCATTCCAATCTTTAATTGGATCACTAATGTATCTGTATGTCGCTACAAGACCAGACATTACTTACGCTGTCAATTTTCTTAGCCAGTTTAACAACAATCTAGAGAAAACACAATGGAGGGCAGCAAAAAGAATCCTGAGATACTTTAAAGGAACTAAACATCTAGGATTAATTTCCAAACTACCTGCAAAACCATTAATAGGATATATCAATTCAGACTGGGCTTCAGATATCAACCACAGGAAATCTTGCACAGGATATGTCTTCAAGTATGCTGAAGGAGCGATTTCTTGGGAATCAAGAAAACAACGAACTGTTGGATAATCAACCACAGAGGCAGAATATATGGCCCTCTCAGAAGCTATAAAAAAGACTCTTTACTTACAAAGATTTCTCAATAAACTTTCACAACAAAAGACTGATACACTGAAAACTGTGGCGTTTACTGACAATCAATCATCTCTAAGACTTACAAAAAACACAGTTTTTCATTCGCGCTCAAAACACATTGACATTCGTCATCATTTTGTGCTAGAAGTATATGAAAATAATTTGTTCGATTTAAAATATTTACCATCTAATGAAATGCCTGCTAATATGTTAATAAAATGTTTAAATAGTAGTAAGCATAAGGTACGCAGCAAATTATTTGGATTAATATGTACCTGTAATTAATCTTATATATATATATATATATATATATATATATAAGTGTTTGTATTATATTTTTAAGGCTTTATAATATTCATTAGAAAATTGCATAATCGTGTTTGTATTTGAAATAAGCATTGAGAGGGGGAATAGTTGGATATCAATTCATATTTGCTTTCTCTTCTCCCAACATAAAATAAATTGCTCCGCACCAAGTAAGCTCTGGCTGGGCGTGCGTGCAAAAGAGGGTGAAGAATAAGAACTAATTCTCTCCTAAGAACTAATACGTCACTATTACTCCTACTACTGATGCTACTGAATCTCCAAGCGTAAAGCCTGGGCTGCCGCTCTCTCTTATATATATATATATATATATATATATTAAATGCTGTAAATAAACCAGCTTTTCGTAATTATGCCATAGTTTTCACTGCATTAATTCCCGACAGATTTTTTTTTATCAGACTTCTCCTCTTTTTGATATTGTGACATCATAGTTCGTATGCTTCATATTTTTTTTTTTATTTTCTTTATTTCTTAGAACTTGATTTTCGGAATGTATATTAATTTGTTTTCCATTGACGTCGCTACTTCCTGCTAAAGCGGATGCTGATACTCTGATTCTCCCTCACAGTCAATCTGTTCGGTTACGGTTGGCCACTATTTGATCTGCAAGAAGTTTTTTGATATGATGTGAATAGGTGAGTTCAATATGAAAATTGTTCAAGATTTTTAAAAAATGAAATTAATGCCGCGAAATATTTCTCACTTCGCCACCGCTTAATTAACTTGTGGCAAGCGCTGGGATATGGTTATGAATGAAAGCAAACTGTGTTATGTAGTGAAAGTGAGCTGCATTTTTTACGGCGAAGAATACTGATGCAGTAACCATCCCGGTTATTATTTAAGTATACCAACACTTGAATTTTATTGTCTTGAAGAAAATCCCTCTGCACTCTGATTTTATCGTTTTAAAGAAAGTGCTTCCTGCTCTTGGATATTATCGTTTTGAAGAAAGTGCTTCCCACACTTGGATATTAAAGTTTTGAAGATCCTCCTGCATTTGAATTTTATCATTTTTAAGAAACTGCACTCTGCATATAGTTTTGAAGTAGGATACCCATCACTGAGTTTAATTTTGGAATTGCATCTTGCATCGAGGTTAACATCGGCGTATGTCCTGTACTTAACTTAGGCAAGAAACTTTTTCGGAAGAAATACCTTGCCTCCTGTAGCTCAAGATGTTACTGTTGTGAACGTCCTGTCTTTAGAATCAGCAAACAAATAAATGTTTTTTTTTTCCATGAAAAATTAATTTTCTGTGATTGATAAATTATTGTTTTGAAAAAATAATATATTCCATTCCACCATCCTGGTACTAATTGTTAGATTGCCGATATTTTGAATTATATTTTGTACAAATTTGTTTATATATCACCCTGATATCAAATTCAGTTATACCGTCTAGGTATTGTTATTATTATTTTGAGAAAATTTAATATTGGTAGAAATTTTATGGTTTCATTTTCATTGTAATAACTTAATTGAGAAAATACTGATTTTATGTGATTTTAGTATTTACAAGGAAAATTTGTATGTTTACGGTATAGTTTTGTTTTGATTGTTAACTTGATAATTTATGAACAAACAATTTTGTGTTATTACTGTATTTTCTCAAAAAAATTGTAGGGTTCACAAATGTGTTAGAACTGTTTTTACGAAAATCTAGGATATTTTTGTTATGAGATATTATATAGTATTAGAGTTATTTTATATTTCTATAAAAATTAAGTAGAATTCTAAGAATTTACTGCATTTCTTTTTCTCTGAGTTAGTGAAAAATTAAAGTTATGGTGTTAAAAGAAATCACTTTTGTTTGGTTTTGAAATATAAACTTGATTTTGATATTTTTATTGAATGAGTAAGCTTTCTTAATTACATTATATTTCCCAAAGAAATTAAACTTAAAGTAATAAGAATTGAATCCAATTTCCTTTGAATTTAAAAAGGTTATTCAGTTCTGCTTTTGAAGTATCGGTACTTTATGATTGCTTGCTTGTATTTGTATTTTGATTTTATGTGAATATTTTTAATGTACCTCTTTCGTCGAAAGAAAATAAGCTCATGTTTGGCAAACTTTGAGCTTGAGATTTTAAATTCGTAGTTAGGCCAAACTTTTTAGTTTATTTGAGTCAAATTAGCTTTCTAGTGCTACCTTTAGTCTATAAGAAAATGGCTTATTTAACAAAAGACAAAAAGGAGGATTTAATTAGATTTAAGAGTTACTCAGGATATGAAGACGATAACATTAAAAAATTATTTTCACGAGTGATGGATATGAAGAAGAATTCATGAAATAGATGTTTGAGGTGTTTGTTAAGGAACGGAAACAAAAAGAACTGGAAATTCTAGAGCATAAGCGAAAAGAAGAGTTAGACATATAAGAGCAAAAATTAGAGCGAAAACGGCAAGAAGAATTAGAATTGGAAGAAAGAAAAAGAGAGAGAATTTCGAACTGGAAAAATTAAAGTTGGAAGTTCAAATTAGATCAGCTTAAGAGCTCCAAATGGAAAGTGCAAGAACACTCAGTAAAGAATTAAACAAGCTTCTTCACAAGTATGTGAAAGAAGATATTAGCCAGTATTTAGTACTATTTGAGCGTCAAGCCAATAGAATATCCCTCTAAAAGGAACTTTGGGTCACACATCTGTTTGGGCTACTCCCGCAAGAAATCACGCAACTAATTGCCCGTGAGTTTGAGGAAAACGACAATGATTATGATCCTGTAAAAAAATATTGTTAAAGAGAATTTAAGTTATTTCCTGAAAAATTACAACTATTTAATGGGCACCAGAAAATTGTTGAACGTACTTGGCAAGATTTTTATCATGAACTGCAGACTTATTATGAGGGATAGATATCAGGTTGAAACCTTCGATCAACTGCGGGATCTAATCATTGCAGATCAGATGAAAAAACGTGCTCGCTTCAGTTTAAAGAATACTACATGGATTAATTGTCCATAGTTCATTCCTCAAGTGAATTGCCAGAAAAATTGGAAGAATTCGAGAATGTGAGAAAAACATTTCGAAATAAGCTAATTAATGCATTTTCGAGAGGGAAATATGAAGTTAAAGGACCAAGCAAGTTTGGAAAATTTGAAAAAAAATCCTCGAAGAGTTGGATATTCCAAATATGAGTCAAACAGGCCAGAAAGAAAACTTTTTGAACCAAGTCACAGTAAGGACTTCGAAAGAAGAGAATTGAAATGCTTTTATTGTAACACTCTTGATCATTTACGTCCAAACTGCCTAAAACTGAAGAAAACTTCAGTGGCTGTAAATTCTAATCCTGAATGTGATGCGAAAACAAATTTTTTGCTGCCATATATTTTTCATGGAAAAATAAATGGTATTAGTACTGAAACCCTTAGTGACACTGGAACAACTATAGATATTCTTTGCCGCAAGTTTGTGACACTGAAGATATCACTGGTGAACACGTATGGGTTCAATAGTCTTTAGATGTTAGTTCAACTTGCTTAACCCTAGTTGAAGTTCTTATAGAATAAAAGTGGGGAAGAACATTCACAAAAGCAAATGTTATTCCAGATGAACTGTATCGTGGTCATTATCTTCTAGGGAATAAGACTGCTATTCTCTTTAAAAATGAAAGAAATATTTTACTGCTCAAAGTGAAGGCGGTCCAAAAAAGAAAACGGAAATTGATGGAAGCTAATGAACAATTGGTTGAAGAACCCCAAAGTATAGTAATGAACAGTGAACACACGAAATCAATGGAATAACTCCTTTCGACTAATAATTGTATGATAAATACTATATCCACTGAAAATGATATTAATTCCAAAAGTGCTAAGCAGGTTATTTTCATCGCAGATCCTATACCTGATGAGACTAATATTGGTATATCTGGTTCTCCTTGTCTTGCCATAAATACCGATTCTAATCTTCAGGTAATAGATCATGTGGACTGTGAGGTTTTAAATAAAAGAACTGTACCTGAAAATATTTTGATTTCTGCTTCAGTAGTCTTGTTCAAAATTGTGTCACTTCAAAATGTTAGTTTGAGATCAGAATGTATTGAAACTCCATTTTACGATTCTATGAACATTAAGGGTGATACTAGCTGTTCTGTTGAATACTTGTGAGGAAGGATTAGATGGTTTTGAAAATAATTTTACTCACACTTCAGTATCAGAAGATGGTGATAGGTTATATGGTATTCGACTAAAATTAAATAATGAAGATATGTCACCTAATCTATTGACGAACTCAAAAGATTATAAAATTCATCGTGATTTAGAAGGTAAAGAAACTGTGTCATGTATATTTTTCAAAGAATCAGATTTTCTACGAGATGAATATCGCTTTAAAAACGGAAATAGTTCTCATATCGATGAAAATGTTTTAGATGAACAAAAACACATAGATTCAAAATTTATTGAAAGAAATCAAATGAATTGTAATCTCTCTGTAAAAAGTTATAAAGAGAAGTCATAGAAGGATATTGTATTTGGGAACATTTTTAATGATTTAAAATATCAAATTGAAACTTTCTCATCGAATGAACAGAATCTTTGTGAGATTCTACCAAATGATTCTGTTAACATTAATATACACTGCTCAAAACAATTAAAGGATATTGAGGTTTTGGGTGGATTAAGAGGCTGGGGAATTATTTATATGATTGATACATGATCGACAGACGCGGTAGGCGATATTAGAAAAAAAAATCAAGCATGTTTAGCAGAAAAAAAAAATGCATTTTTCTTAGCATTTGGACACAAAAGGAAAAAAAACACAATTTGTGCATTCGAGAAAAAATGAATAAAAAAGGGTATTTACTTGAAAGAAAAAAGTTTTTAGTAGGGGGTATGGTTTTCCCGGACGGCCAGCAACGCTGAACACCTTTGAGGCATGGAGTCAGTGAGGCTATTTATGAGGAGCTGGGGTATTCTATCCCACTCCTCCAGAAGAGCTCTTTCTAGTTCTTGGAGATTTCGTGGGGGTGGTAGGCGGCCAGCAACTCGTGAGCCTAGAATGTCCCAAACGTGTTCTATTGGGTTCAAGTCCGGATAATATGCTGGCCATTTCATTCGTACGATTCCCTCCTCGAAAAGGAAATCACCCACTAAGTTGGCACGATGTGGCCTGCAGTTGTCGTCCATTAAGATGAAGTCATCTCCAATTGATGCAGCGTACGGTACTACAATAGGTCTTAAGATCTCATCCCTATATCGGAGACCTGTCAGAGCTCCATTTCGAATGATGTAGAGATCGGTGCGCCTATCAATGGAGATGCCAGCATAGACCCTCACTCCACCTCCGCTAAATCTGAAAATTCCAAGCACGAACGCAGGAGTGTTTCTAGCGCCACGATCCCTCCAGATAAAAATACGCCTATCATCAGGATGAACAGAAAAACGGGACTCGCCAGAGAAAAGAACTTTGCGCCATTCATTTCTCCGCCAGTTCACATGCTCGGTTGCCCACTCCCTATAAGCGAACGGTGCCTTGCTCTTGGTGTAACAAATACCATTGGTCGGCAAGCATACAGTCCTACAGCGTGGAGCCGATTTCGGACAGTTTGAGTCGAAATTGTGGTGCCAGTAGCCGAGCGAAGGTGTTGTTGAAGAAGAGTGCATTCATATTTTGGTGTCTCCGAACCGTTAGTGTTAAATATCTATCTTCACTGGGCGTTGTTGCACGTCTTCGACCTGCACTTCCAGTCTCCAAGAATCGGTTCCAGATTCAGGAAATCACACTTTGTGCAACTCCAGTAGCTTCTCTTACTTCAGCTTGTGTTTGGCCACCCTCTAACCATTCAACAATTCTCCAGTCTTCTGAATCCGTTAAATGTCTTCGTTGAGATATCGCAATCATCGAAACAACACACTTATTGAATGTCGATCATTCTTTTCCACTTTGTCTTTCGTTAACAGACGCTAGTTCCTCCGCGCCAGTGTCAGATCGAATTTTACCTTGGATGAGTGAAGTAAACGTATTTAATATAATCATGTACTATTGTGTTCGTTTTGATTACACATCGGTACCAGTTATTGATGAAGTAATAAACTTTGTCTTACTAAAATTATATACAGTCCACTAATTTCTTATATCTGAGCTATTGTCCTCATCAGTTAGGTTAGTAGATGTCTGTGTAAACTCCACAGTCTAGTGAGCTCAACATGCATTTGCGCGAATAAAATATCGGATGCACCCAAAGTCCCTACGCATTTTAAAATTTAATAGCAATTTATTGGATTATGACACTGTGGTTTGCATCACATTATTTCTTTCACCAAAAAGTTTTATTTGCGCAAAGGAGACAATAGCTTTGAATTTCACTCGTAGATAGCACTCCAAAGAATTTATTTGACATACGTATTTAATGTGAAAAAATTATTTTTGGCGCCGAAAGTAAAAAAATGACGTCTAGAGGCTCGAATCACATAGGGCACAATTAATGAAAAATATATGTTAAGATTAGACATGTAAATGATGTATATTAGCAAAAATACTTTGCATATGCTTCAACAAAATAAATGTGTTAAAGTTTTGACAGTGAATTTTCCTCCTGTCTTTATGATACAGTACCATCCATGGGAGGATTTTGAAACTATTTTTTACTTACGCAAAAAAAAATTTGTTTTCTTTTGTTGGGGGAAGCATTTTATTCTAAACCAGATTCTTGTAAGCCAGTTAAATTTTCAGATGAGTTGGGGATTTTTGATTCACTCTGCATTTCGGAAACAATAATTAACACTGATAAATTGATAAGGCGACAATTTATTTGTTGAAGCAATTACATTTGAGGGGAAAAAAGCAATTAACCAACTATTATATAATTACTATAATGGTATTTAGCCTCTTATAAGTCAATTACATAGTGGGAATTGGGTCGGGGAAAGGAAATACAAGTGAATACTGCCCGAGTCGCTTTACCTTCTTCTGCCTCCATGAATTGGACACCATGAAGGCCAGAAAAACCTCCACACGAGACTTTCGAATGCTTGTGGCCGTCGCTCGTTGCGTTGAACAACACTTTGAATTTTCCGGGCTTTTCAAACAGGGGAGAACAGTGGATGGCGATGGATGAGACACGATTATCGGTCACACAAAAAGACAGTTCTGAAAGACAATGAAAAAGGGTTAAACCTCATTATACAACAAACTATATATTCTATTATTAGGCACCGATAGCAAGCATTCGATGATTTAACACGTTCTATTACTAAGCACCGATAGAGTCGTTTGCTTTTGGATTTTTTTCCTTATTTATTTTCGGGAGTTTGCTGACCTTAAACGCCTGAATCGAGCAAAAATTAAAATGTGCTGAAATCATAACTTTGTGTGTCATTCATAGCGATTTTTTGTGGCAGAGATACGAATCACGAAAGCAACGCGATATCAGACACTTTTTTTTAAACAGTAACGTTCATATGTACTTTTTTGCGTGCCATAGAGTACCTTTTATGTAATATAGTCACATTTTATTGTTTCTATCATTGTACTATATTAATTTTTTCTTTTCTATTTTTTATACATATACTAAAGTGGTTCAAAAAGTATCTGATTTTGACGACATATTCATCACTCTACACTGGAAGTCAAATAATAATCAAAACTGTAAGTTGCTTCCTGTGAATCTTCTCCAAAGATATCGAAGACCATCTCATCAGACGCAAAAGCTTCGACAATGAATTTTTTGGGACTCAAAGGGCCTGAATATTCACGAATTTCTTAGAAAAAGGGAAAACCATCAGGGGAGATTACTACTGTGAGTCACCCCGTTCTAACACATGTACTTTTTAAACAGCTCACGTATTGCAAAATGTTTGGAGTTAAAATAATCTACATTTTTCATGATCAGAAATAAAAGCTCAAAGCATTCGGAATTCAAATACATGTAAACTTGATTTTCGGTGCGTAAAAAATGCCATAAAATTTGCATTTGGTAAAATCTTATTTTAAACCACACCTTGGCGACAGAAAATTAAATTGCACCGAATCACGCCAATAATAGGTTTACATTAATGTAAGATATAATATGATTGCATTATTACGTTATCACTTCAGTGCATCTATCGCGCGTTTTGGCTCTATTTAGTTTTTCGTCGCCAAGGCGTCTAAAATATTTCCTGTGATCTTAAACAATTATCTGATGTTTGTGATACAGAGAAAGAGTTTGAATAATTCATTAAGTTACGAAAGGTGCGAAGCAATAAAGGCTATTATCCCTTTACGAATGAGCAAGTTTGTTATTGTTGCTATATTGAACGTTCCTATCTTCTGTTTTTGCTTGATAAAAATTCCGAAAGCCACATTGAATAATAAAAAAAGTCGTCATAGGCTCCACGGTCAGATTATGAGGTTGGCACCTGAGCCGTCTCCTTATTCATTACAACAACGCCTCACCAACTTGAGGACAGTAAGCCTCGACAGATAAAAGTGCTTCAATTCCTCTGGTCGACAAGATTTAGTGCGACTGATTTGACAGAAACATCGTCAATCATGAGCGCATTGTCACGACCACTGGTTTATTGCGGTCATATTTCATTTACCTTCCTGAAAGCTTCCTTGTCGATTCAAAGATCCACTTAACACGACCAACTCCTAATTTTGAATCAGATTCAGGTGATGAGGTCAATACTAAGCTGACATCCAACTCTCTGATTTACAGATGAAGATTTTGAGACACACCAACACAGCAGATTTAACATACACCATTTCTGTGACTCTTCTTTACCTGAATTGAGAAACCGAATTCACTGCCTGTTGATTATTTTGAACCAATGTCCAGTGGGAAAACTCAAATCGAGGCGACCTTTAGAGTTCCTCTGCTCTTTTGAGAACTGCAACCAAATGGACCCATCACTTTCGGGTTTTATCCTTCTTAAGTCCGCCGTGTAGTGGTCTGATACACAGTTAGTATGCTTTAGAATTTAGGAGAGTTAGGTGCCGACTCGGCATTTGATTGTAGTTCAAAAATACCAGCCAGATCACCACCGTGTTGTATCTTGTTCGAAGTTTATTCAAATCCGATTTTCTCACTATTTTACCTTCCGCGCAAATACTTACTCGTAATTACATCAAGATCACCACCACATCGAGCGTTCAAAGATGGACCATTTCCAAAGTACACGTACATGCTCTCTTCATCTGAGTACATCTGCTTTTGGAAATCGTTGCACGTCGCATTCAATGACGATAGATCAGCAAAAAATGGACTCTCTCTAAAATTAATATGAAATGAGAAAGTCAGATTCTGTGTTTTATTAATAAATAGAAATAAACCAACACAGAAGTTAATGGATATTACTTACTGTTAAAATTTATCACTATTTGTTTCAAATTATAGTTTTGAGAATATCAATGGAAGGGAAATTCGATTGAATGATAATGTGTCTCTAAATAAACACGAAAAGCTCTTCATCAAGTTTTGTACTCAAACATTAAACTTACTCTCAATTATTGGAAACAAAATTTTTAAGTAAATTTTTGAAGTTTAAAAAAGGGATCGGCAACTTTGTAACAGGAAGGGTCACATTGTAAAAATTTTAGGTTCGAGGAGTGGGGGGGGGGACAGATAGAAAACTAGAAGAAATTTACATAGATAATTCTACTCACGATGCAACAACAACAACAAAAAAATGGTTGATTTTTTTTTTATTGAGAAGCGATATTCTTACATAATATTTCTATACTCATGTTGAAATCGTTTTCTATTATGAGGGAATTTTTTTAAAGAAAAATGTTTATGAGGGTTGGTTTCTATATGGAATAAGAAAAAGGAGTTATCAACTTACGATTTCATTTCTTTGAGAATCAAATTCTTCGTAGGACAGGAAAGGGTTGCTTCGTTTTCGCATTGCAGTTGAGCAGTCGCTAAAAAGATTTTGAAAATTTAATGTTCCCATGTAGAAGAGTAAATATTTTGGAAATAATATCAGCAAAAACACATCTGCAATTTTACCGGATAATATAGTATTCAATTATTGTGTTTTTCGATTTTTTGGATTATATAATAGCAGTTTTTATTTTTCTTAGTGCAAAAGAACCTCCAAACCCATATCGCAAGAAGACTTGAGTTTCTTGCACGTGCATGGTACGGGCATTTATCCTATTTTATTCAAAGGGATACTTACCTACGTAGCATGACCGAATTTTGCAAATTATATTTTATCAGTTCAATCAATGGAATATGATATTAGCTTATCCTTTATAATTTAATAAGTCTAGATCAATTTGTATTGGGGGCGGCATTTGCAGTAATAATACTATTTTGTTAGAAAAAATAATATTCATATTTATTATTAGTGATATTCTTAGAAATGTTACTTATAATTATTTTTTGTAACATTAGACTCATTACTAAAAAACAAGTTATTTACAAGACCTTAATAATTTTCACAAACTTTGTCAACTATCTTACTATACTTACTATTGAGAGTAATTTAAAATGTAATACTTATAATATGTCGTAAAATTATTTTTTGTTTCCAAATTTTAATTTATTTTTAAAATACCCCCCCCTCCCCCCTCTAATTTTTCTATTTCATTTTTCTCGCTGGAACTTGCATATAGTACTTGCTGTCTCAAATAGATGGCCCTGCTTTCCATTTTTCGTTTCTCTTTTTCAATATTTGTCTCCGTTTGGCGGGATCTATACGTTATGGTTTCTTTTTTTTTGCATTTCATGCATTTTTTAAATCTCTTGTTTAATAATTTATATTAACCTTTCTGTTAGTTCATGAGATACACCTTGTACATATCAATGTGTCTACATCGTAATTTATTTACGCTTCTTTTCGTATACTTGATGTTTTGAAATTTTGGTTGTACAATTTCATTTCCCAACATTTTTATATTTGGAAAAGTCTTGCTGTACAGAATTTAAAGATGTAATTTTTCATTTTCTTTCTATTTATCATTGGATTTGCAATTACTGGTTTGTACTTTTTTTATAATTTTATTTTTCTTTTCTTGCCATCATTTTCTAGTATTTTTTAGTTAAATTTGTATCATCTTTAGTCGTTTTATTCTTTGTAATGTTTTTTATTATTATTTTGTTTATGTAACTAGGCATACAAAAAAAAATTAGATAGTTTCCTGTCTATTTAATTTTTTTCTCTCCACTATGACATTTTCAAAGCATGTTTCCTTTTCTTTTATAACTATTTATTGTTTTATAATTCTGTTTTAATTATTGCATCTGTACTATTTTTGATTAATTCATTTAAAATATATTTTACATTTATTTGAATTATTATTTTCAGCATATATATATATATATATATATATATATATATATATATATATATATAATAGTAACACCAAGAAGGAATTGTCCAATTGCTACAAAAACGTATAGATGGGATGAACATGCACTGCAAAAACTTAGCTGGTCACGAAAGTTTTCGTTGAGCTTGAAGACAACGCACAGTAAGGCGTTCTGAGTGTAGCCGAGAATTTTTACGGGGTTATCTTATTGAAAAATAAGTCCCCTCTCGAGGGGAACTCAAAGGAACACAATGTATCGTAGAATTTTGTCTACGAATCTCTGTGCTATAAGTGTACCTCGAGTGACAGGCAAAAGTCTATCAAAGGAAATGAGACACCCAGACGCCTCATTGTTAGCCCGTATAGCAAACGATGGTAAAGGTGGGAACCAAAAGCTACAATAGATGTTAAACACGTCCGATTACAGCGGTACCGACCTCCATCAGCTTTCAATTGTTCTAACTGGAAACGAGCTCTCAGAATCCTGGCTTTACTATCTCTCTACAGATCCAAAACAGACCGTTTCCTTCAGTGGCTGGATCCCTTACTGAACTTGTCACATCACAGTTCTTTTGATCTACCCTGGATTTACTTTTCAACAAGGCAACTCAAGACCCTCACAGCAAGACTGTCTGTGAATTGTCTTCCAGCTTGTCCAACCCTGTTCGTATGATCTCTCCCTATAGAACAAATTGGATCACAAATTAGTTAGCGCGTTTGGTCACAAGTCAGGATTGCCGGCTGACAATCAGCGTTATATAAGGACAGTCCACGTTTACAATTTATAGGACTTAATTAGAGGGATTGAAAAAGACAGGCGTAAAAAAGTAAAATACTTCTTTTTTTTAGTGAATGTAATCAAGACTTGGAAATATCTAGTAAAAAATAAGAATCCTCCCAATGATTGTGATGTTCTTTATTCAACCCCACTGTTTTCATTCCCAGAGTTTCTCAATAGGTACTTAAAGAAAAGACACCAATTTAATTTACTAATCGAGATACTATAACATATAAATAAAATAATTATGTTTTGAAATACGAATATTTTGGATAAAGTAAAGAAATTATACAAGCATATGTCATAAATAAAAGTTAAAATTAAAACTACATACATAAAACAACACAAATTCAAATTAAATATAACTACGTGTAATTCATGATGTAATTATTTGCATAGATTTAATGCAATTCCAAATAAACCAATTTTGATTCCAAATATAGCACAGCTGAAAACGAAAATTATATAAAATAATATAGTAATACATCTTTAATACACATTTTCTTATAATAAAAAATCTTTTACTATCGATCAGTTCCAAAATATGTCACTTGTAATATATTCATCCAACACTGGTTTTATCCAATACATTTAATTCCACACACACACACACACACAACTACATTTAGATCACTTTTATTTTACTTGTTTTTCAAAGTTAGATTTGAAAAAAGAAACGGAATAGTTTCGATGGACGAAATAAATTTTTTTTAATTACCTGTTTGGCTTAATATGTCTCATTCGAAAGGATTCAATGTAATAGAAAGCCAATCAGTCAAACATCAAAAATATGACATCATTATCATATATTTTTAAAACGGAATACTTGTCGAATAAACACATAAAATTTTATTGTACTTATTAATAATAAGAATCAAATTTATTTATACCATAAAAGCAAATTATATGAACTATTTTAAGTTCAGTAATCATTACGTACAGATACATTCAAACTGACCATATCTGAATAAAACACACAAAACGATAGTAATTGACGAATTATTTAAAAACCTTTTGATGTATGGAGATTATATACAACGATAGCAGGAGTTCATAAATAAGGGTGCATCTGGGGGAGGGGGGGAAGCACAGCGCGTTGCCAATCTCTATATCCTAATATAAGTTGTATTGATATGTTCCCCATAAATCTTCATTACAGCAAAATAATCAATAAAATGAGTATAATCAATGAGTATAAGTATTGTATTAAGTCATTTTGAATAAAATACTTGGTTATTCAAAATGACTCACCCTATTTCAAAATGCTATATTTTCATAACTAAACTACACAGAATTATAAATAATACATAAATGCAATGAGAAAATATAGAAGTGTTTTTTACTTGTGTTCGATGTAACTTTTTTTGATACACGTATAAAGACAATTCGATACTTAAAATTCTGCCAAATACGTTGTAAAGAGTCAGTGGTAATTGACTGTACAGCAGCAGAAATCCGTTGTTTAAGCGCAAGTAAATTTTTAGGTAATGGTGGCGCATATACTTTATCTCTTACAAACTCCCAAAGGAAGAAATTGCATGGGGCCATATCAGGTGGCTTAGGTGGCCTTCGAATCATCTGGTCCACTGCGACCAATCCAACTTTGAGGTAGCTCCATGAAAGCTTATTATACAGCATTCGTGAAATAGCCTTACGAAGAACACAAGAGGGCTATATATTGTTCACAATATAAGAAGTTTTCCTTTGTATTCATGTATTACTTATCCTTTTAAATCGTTTATTTTCGAAAATATGGAGTTTTTGAAATGGGATGAATAACTTTGAATAACTCTGTATATCATCCATATTTGCAATGCATTACTTGAACAAATAAATTTTTAATTTGAACCCCCCCCCCCCTAATGGGTTGAATATTTCTCCATTAAGCAAACTTATATATGTGATAATTTGAATGTATGAAAACTGTTGTACATGGTGAATGAATATAGATATTTAAAAAAATTAATTCTCTTCGAGTGTATTTATCAGGTGAAAAGATTATTTTTAAGGAAAATTTTCACATTACCAATGATTGAAAATTTAATAATAATTTTCATGATAAGTAAATATATGATTTAATTATTCTTCAATGTTAATAAAACATCATTTCATAACACACATTAATTTAAAATCATGAAAAATTCTCAATATAAGATCAACAAAAATTCCCCTCGTTAAATATAATTATTAGAGAGCTTAGGGTATGTTACATTAGTAGATTTATTTTTCAAATACTTTCAGTTCGATATTTTATGAATCAGTTTAAGATTGAATGAATTAAATGAAATATGAAAATTGTTGAAGAATTTTTTTCGATGACTTTTCGTTGTTATTGTTTTTTTTCTATGTTTTCTTCTTATGTCAGAAAAATAAACTTAATTATCCCCTTTCTGAACATTTTTAACACCGAGAATTCATAGCATTATCTGAAATGTTAAGAATATAGAAAAAATATTTTTTCAACAATGTAAACCTATAAACACACATGCATATTCCGCTACGCAAGAAACATGACGTTGAACTTTCGGGAATCTGCAATTTATTAATTTCGTGACTTGAGAAAAGAAAAATATGTATTATTTTAAGTATTCTTCAGAGTTTAATTCCTTTTTAAAGTTGTCAATGTTTTTCAAAAAAAAAAGTTTATTTAAAAAATTAAAACTGAAATAGCGTTTGGAAAAATAAACGCCCTTCTGAGAATAACGAACACCACTCACCTGAAGTGAATTTGTACTTACCATAAATAACAAAACAAAATAAACTGACACAACAGAAAATCAGAAAATGATTAACTCCCATTTTTCCCCTTCAAAATTATTAGTTTTACGAGCAAAAAATAACTGTTCACGAATTCAATAAATCCTACGATTCTGGCAGATTTCTCGTCGACTTAACTTGTAACACAGTTCATAGCAATTACAATCGCATTTTATAGAGCAATATATAATGTGCGCTTCAATATAAAAAATGCAATTTGAATTGGACAGGAAAACTATTTTTATCTAACTGTATTTGGAAGCAGCTTTTTGTTCCTTCCGATACAAAGTGTCGTAACAGGAAGCATTACTGATTTTCAGGGTTATTCATTTTGTGGTTCTTTTTTATGTATCTCTTGCAGGAAAATAAAGCTCCTTAAATAACTCATCACCTCAATACGAATTAGATTGAACACTGACTAATCGGATTCAAATATTTGAAGCTTATATTGTTATGTGTAGTCATAGTGACTAATTAAAAGGCACCGAAACTAGAGGGATTTTAAACACGGTGGATTCTCCAATCTCAAGCTGCAAAATTTAGGAGCTTCAAATTCGTTCGGTATCCAGTAAAATGGAAGTTACTTGAGCAAGGACAAATGCGTTGTCCAATATAGCAAACACAACAGACTAACACATTATTACATATTGTTATGACTTTTTATATAAAAAAAATTTCAGAAAAACAAAACATTAGAAATAAATAAACAGAATATAAAATGTTCTATGCAAAGTTTTGCAAAAAACAGATTTAGCCACCCAAGGTACGCTTTTTTTAAATAATTATTATTAAATTACACAGTTAAATACGAGAATTAAAGTAAACGATGAAATATCGAGGAATGGACAATAGTAAATTTTTCTGATATTGAAATTAAGGAAACGATAAATTATTAAATTGAATATATTTAAGCTAAATGTAACTAAAATTAAAGCAAACGATAAAAAAAAATGAAAAGTGATCTGGTACCCAAAACGCCCCACCTAAAACAAAAGTCCCTTGTATGGCAAAAGAAAAAAAAAAAAAAACTACAGACAGGCTCTTGACTCCCAAGGAATGGCCTGAGCCATAGATGTATCTTGATAGCTGCATTCCTGAATACTCGGATGAATCTTTATGAATTGTCTGTGGTATTATTTTTGGCAAAAATAAGCTTTGGAAGAATGAACCTCACGTGATACACGGGACGAGAGCAATAGTTTTAGATGCCTTGTTTTGGCACGTTGTCCGCTAGCTCGATAAGCGAGAATGAGAGCGGTATTCTGTTTCTATGGCTCGCCGAGAAAGATGTTCAACATTTTAAAAACTTTCTAAAATTCTGATATTATTTACATGATTTAAAATTTTTATTTTTGCTATACCTGTGAGTAAACCTTTGACACCGAAAAGAAAATACGAAAAAGATTTTGCAATTCTTGATTTTAATGCTGTTTGGGATGAGTAATTTTTGTTTACTCAGCAGAAAACTTCTCTCCTGTATGTTTGATATCTGGAAGTTGTGTAATAATGCAGAAAAAATTTAATCTGAACCAACATTTCAAACAATCGCGTAGTGATTTTAACAGCAAATATCCTGTTAGCTCACAATTGCGTACAGATTTCATCAGTAAAAATAAATCCATAGCCAGCCAACAATCTCTGTTCTAGAAGAGAAGCGATGAAATGGAAACTGCTGAAGGCTTCTTATGAATTTCCTCTGTTATTAGCTCGCAATAAAATGCCTTATTCAGACAGAAGGGGTAATCAAATATATCCTGTAAATGTACAAAATGTTAGTGATATAAATTCAAAAATATGGTAGATACCATAGTTTAATACTGTCATGCGTCGTATAGTTGGAACCAGAATGTTGGCGCACAATTAGTCTTTGGACTAAAATATTGAAAAAACTTTTCATTAGCTTTGGATAAAAGTTGTGATACTACAGACAATGCACAGTTAAGCAACGATAATTCTGATATAATGGAAGAACTTTTTGATTTGCATCAACTAGATTTAACTATAGGCTAGAATCTTTTTAAAGAAATTAAAAATGCAATTGAAGTTAACAAAGTAGATTGGACAAAATTTGATAGAGTTTGCACAGATGGAGCTCCTTACATGGTTGGCTGGATAAAATGTTTTGTTACATATCTCAAAAATTATTTGGGAAGAAAATATTTAAGTATCACTGAAAAGTTCATCAAGGAGCTTCATGTGCCAAGGATTTAAACTTGTTTTCTGTTGTTCATCCTATAGCGCATGTATTACAAAATACGAGCTCGGTCTGTGAATCGGCGAAGATTTTGGGAGCTTTTCCGGGAAGAAATGGGAAAAGGAAGACAAGTTACTCTTTCATTGTAGAGTGCGCTGGCTTTCCGAAGAAAGTACACTTGCCAGATTTTGGAATTTGAGGGAGGGAGTTTTAAATATCTGAAAGAAAGCAATGAATTGCCCACTGTGTGCTTGCGACTCAAAAATTAAGTATGACTGGAACTTAGTTTTTCTCATTTAGATATTAAGAGATACAATAGTAATTAAGGCAAAAAAATTGTACATTTTTTGGGGGGAAGTGGGGGGACAAAATGGTGAATTTTTTTTACCCTAGTTCAAGGATGTCTAAACTATGGCCGTTTGAGGGCCGTATTACAAAAAAAAAAAAAAAAAAAAGTGCTGAGCCACACATACAATATTTTTTTTTAATAAATGGAAATAAAAATTAACTCTATGTAATCTTATTAAAATAAATTAACTTCTTTTTACTATAAATTTTTAAAATTTTGAATTAGATAGGTATAGGTACATATTTATTTTAAAATTGTAAAAGTTTCATTTCATTTAATTTGAATTTCCTATGGATGGAAAAAATTCAAATTAATGATATAGATGAATTTGCTTTTGTTGAATAAGCAAATCTATATCGGGTTCAATAGACGAGGTTGAAATTCTTACTGCATTTTCAAAATGTTTGTCAATGATCTTTGTCCTATTTTTGTTTTTGTATGCTTCATTCTTGAAAATAATTGTTCACTAATATAGGTACTGCCAAAATTTGAAGACATTAATAAAGCATGATTGTGAAAAATAGGATATTTATCGTGGGATAGGCAATCTTTATAAAACTCCAATAAAGATACATCTCTAAATTTTTCTTTCAGTTGAATGTCACTTTACAGATCAACGCATTCCATTTGAAGATTTGAAAGTAATTTATTTATTTCTAGAGAAAATGGGGTAGAAAATATCTTGAAATACTCTTCATTTTTTCGAAAATCTTGAAATCTACTTTCAAACTCTTGAATTAAATTAAAAATTAATGCAGCATATCTTTGAACTGCAACTCATAAGTTTATGTGCAGCCAAAGTACTGAAATGGGTCAAATCTTTTACTTTTATTTGATTAAGTCAAAATTTCCATTTTCCAGATGCTGTAATTGTTTGGAACATATTATTAATAAATTGATTTTTTCCTTGAAGTCTCAAATTTAAATTATTCAAATGTTCTGTTAAGTCTACTAAAAAAGCTAAATCTGAAATCCAATCTTTGTCCTCAAATTCATTCACAGGTTTCCCTTTTGTTTTAATAAATATTTTTATTTCAGCTCTCAAATCATAAAATCTTTTGAGCATTTTCCTCTTAACTGAACCATCTTACTTCTGCATAATAAACAACATCCGCAAATTCAGTGCCCATTACCAGAAACTCATCAAATTGTCTATGATTAAGTCATTTTACTCTTATAAAGCTAATGGTTTTTATAACAATGCTTAATACACTTTCCATTTTTAAAAAGTGTATTACAATATTACAATACAATGATATGCCATCAAAATCGTATTACCGGCAGCAACGGCAACTAAGATGGCATACTAAGATATTTTTATTTAAATTTTTATTTCAAAATAAATGTCAAAGAATAGATTATACATGAAAAATATTGCAAATATTTATTTTTTTAATAAAAATATATAAATTTAAATATTTCTATAATTTACGTTTGAGCCGCAATTTAAAGGCTTTTGGGCCGCACTTTAGACAAGCATGCCCTAGTTAGTCACACATCTTTTTTTTTTTTTGTGAGCAAATTAAGCCATTTCACATTAATGCTGGAACTAGCAACCAAAATCACTAATTCTTGGAACTATGACATATTTAAACATTTAATATTCATTTTTCAGGATTCAATCAGTAATAGGTTTGATGATTTTCAAGCAGATAAGAAAATATTCGTATTTTCAATTTCTTTACAGGTCTTTGTTATCCACCTGAACTCCAAAAGGAAATTACTGACTTATAGGCACCATACTATACTAAAAAGAAAATACAAGGGACTTATTTCAACTACAAATTGATCTAAATTATAATGAGCATTGGAAATTTGTACCAACAGGCAATTTTCCAAGTGCTGTTGTATACCAATATTGTTACAGATTTGGAGCAACATATGTTTGTGAACAAATATTTTCTTTTATGAACATAATAAAATCAAAATATCATTCAATATTAAATGATAAGCATCTAAAACACAAAATTTTGTTTCCAATGTTAAGAACTAATCTTAATATAGATGACTCGGTAAAAAGAATACAAATTTAAAACATATTAATAAGGCACTGACTGTTTAATAATTATTTATGATCAAATGTTTCAAGTTATTCATTTTTATTTTATACCTAACTTAACTGACTGAACCTTTATAATGTTTATTGATTGTAAAATTTAACTTAGAACTTTTGTTTTGCTTGTTATATTATTTTTTACACCTCCACTACTCAGACTTGCTTAAAAAATGTGCTGCTTGCAAAAACTTCCTGATCAGCTTATAACTAGCAATTTTTTTTCCATCTTTTTATATTTTTTTATGTAGGAAAAGTTATAAGTAGCACGTTCGATTTTTTTTAAACCAAAGAGTGGCACTTTGCTCGGAAAGATGAGCCACCCCTGGATTAAATCATTCTCACGATATTTATATACAAATACCTCTTCTTTACCTTTATTTCGTTTATCAGCACAGTTATACTGAATTAAAGCTATTTATTTTTACCTGCTTCATTATTTAAGATACTTTTCAATATACAACCTCACATATCTACTGTATTTGTATGTATCTTTTTAGATTTCTCTTATTTAGACAAATATGCTTATTATAGAAAATTTTATTCGGCAATCAAGAAAGGAATTTAGCTGGATATTTAAATGGAATAGATTTTTCGTCAGTCTGAAGGATCAATAAAACATCCCAAATCATTAAATAGACAATTGTATTTTCAAATAACATTTAATAGTATTACATCACATCAAAGTAAAAAACTTCGTAGGACACAGAAATGCAAGAAATCGCGTTAGTTCATGTACTGGGTAGTTATAATTAAAGTTACACTATTCAGAGGCCTGTAGATCCCTTTCTGCTTATCAGATTTTAATGAAACCTGGAATATATGCTATATGGGCCACGGGGAAAAAGTTTCTGCAATAAAATAATAGTTCAAAGTTTGACCACTAAGAGAAAATGTGGGGCCCAAAGAAGGACAGAAAATATGTTAGAATCGTTAAAATTTATTCAATTACAGAATATGTTCAATATGTACTCCAATGACATCAATAACGTGTTGAAAGCGCATTATAACGTCTTCAATGGTAGCGCGAAGAAACTCACGAGGAATTTCAGCCACATGGCGTATAATGCTAGCTTTCAAATCAGGTAAAGTCCTAATTCCTCCTCTATAAACATAGACTTTTAGAAATCCCCACAACCAGAAATCACAGGGATTTAAGTCGGTGAACGAAAAGGACATGCATTCGGAAAATGTCTGGATATTACACGACTATCGCCAAAGTTACCACTAAGCAGAGCTTTGACTTGGCGCCTAATGTGAGGAGTTGCTCCATCTGGCATAAAGATAGTGGTTTGCAAACATTGTCGTTTCTGTAAAGCAGGAATGACCTGCTGTTGAAGGAGTTCACTGTACCATGCACTCGTGACAGAGCATCTTTTAGGGCCTTGTTTTGCCACTTTGTGGAGTGAGAGTTTCAAAGAAAAAAGGTCCGAGGATAAACTCAGAAGTAAATCCACACCAAGCAGTCACGTAAACAGAATACAGTGGTTGTTGATGCAGGACATTAGGAGGTGAAGTAACCCATATGTAGCAATTTTGACTATTCATAGCTTCATATAAATAAAAGTGTGCCTCATCTGACCATAGAATTTTCCAAGGCCAAGCGTCATCAACTTCCATTCTCGCCAAAAATCGCCAAGCAAATTCAAGGCGAGTTTCGTGATTTTAAGGTTTCAGCGTTTGCAACACGTGGATCTTATATGGATACCACTTTAAAATGTATCGTAGAATTTTTTGTACTGTCGACCACGAAATCTCCAACTTGCGTGACACTGATCGACCTTTTGCTGAATAATAGAGGGAACTGGAGGCTCTTTCAACCACAACGTAGCGATTTCTTCTATAGTTTCAGTCCCAACCGGTTTCCGTCCTCTTCCGGGCAGCACACCCAAATCTCCAATTTCTTCAAATTTCACGATCATCTTCCTCAAATCAATCCTCGATATGGGGCATTTTCGCAAATCCTTTAAATATTCCTGCGATATTCACGCAGAGCAGTTAAATGGCTACTGCAGTTCTGATAAAACATTTTTACCAGTAAATCTCGATTTTTTTTTGTAAGGACACGATTAACGATGACAAACGCTCGCTGAATGATTCTCTGGCTATGGCTGCAAGTTTATATAGAGGTTTTACAGATTTGCATAAGGAATATTCAATAAAAGCCACCTGGTGGTTAAAATTTTTACTAAATTTTTTATAGCAGAAATCTTTTCCCTATGGTCCATATAGCATATATTCAAAGTTTCATTAAAATCCGATAAGCAGAACAGGTTCTAAAGGCCTCGGAATAGTGTAACTTTAATTATAACCACCCGGTACGTTTCATCGTATCGTGGGCCACAGTAACTGAATGATCATGGTCACACGGCTATGATCAGCCGAGTCGTGTCAGCCTCTCACTTGACCAAGGTTAAAAATTACGCGGTCCGTCACCAATTGCCTTCGTACTGCATTTCAGTGCGACATCAATAAAACAATCCCAAATTACAAACATCATTTATCGAATCCTCATTACTTCACTTAAGATCAATTTTTTTTTCCTGATGGCTTCTTCATACATATAGATAAGTTAAAGGATGGAAAATGGAATGAAATACCTTAATATATACTCACGATATAAAGTCAAAATATAGAAAAGTTTTTATAAATAAGAGTGACATACATACACAAACGATTGAAAACGAGACAGAAAACCTTCATGTACGAGTAACTACTATAAAAAATTAAAGGGCTGAGAATGTTTTATAAATCCAAGGATTGAAAACGAGATAGATGAAAAGTCAAATAGATTCAATATTAAGTCAAATGACCGGAAAGAATTTATAAATAAGTCAAAATATTGAAAGAGAGATAAAAATAACAAAATGAAACAGAAAAAATGTCATATAGTTGCAATAGAAAGTCAAAAGATGGAAATATTTTTATAAATAATCAAAGATTGAAAAACCTCTATATAGTTACAATAGTAAGTCGAAAGATTGAGAATGCTTTTTAAGTCAAAATATTTAAAACAAGACAGAAAAGTACAGTGATCATGGTAAAGTATTATAAACGCTTGTAATATGAAAAATAATAGAACAACTTGAAATACTCCAAAAAGTCAGAAGATAGTTTGACATTGCAAATCTCGACAATTTTGATCTCGGTTGTTGGAAAGGTAAAAGAAATGACCGAATAAGCTAATTATTGATAATTGGACATCTTTGGTAAAATATACAAGTGTTAAGAACAATAAGGCTTGCCATTATACTCCTTACAGAAACAGCCGCCATTTGAAAGCTTCAATATGTTTCATTTTATGTATTCAATGCATTAAGTTCTTTCATTTTTTCCCGATTTTGTTTTTCTCACTTTATAAACATACTTAAAATAGTTCTGATTAAAAAATAGTTCTAAGAGTAACTAAATTCTTCAAATGTCTGTAAAGTTATTTCGCCACCTGCTGAAGCAAGATGCTCAAGGCAAGTCAAGTTTTGAGACCTGTTTGAATTGCAGACTCAAATTTTGATTTTCTTACCGAAGATTCATGTACAGAACAAAAGACTACTGCATAACCTAACCTGGTATCCCGTGGAGAGGAGGGGAACTTTGGAGACTTAAGCACTAGCTCGAGTTCTCGTTAAGTGAAGAGGGCTCAACAAATCCCGGTGTCCATAATTAATAGTCTTCATGTAGCTTCGAAAGGACAGTTAATGTAAACAACCTAGCACCAAATGAGCTAGTTCTGGGACATACCGAATTCAACGGTCGCTAGTTTAAACATAAGTACATGTTGTTAAGCGTTTTTCCATTAAGTAATACATTTTTCAGCGTGATTTATCAAAATTTTTTATTTGATTAAATTTTCACAAATAAAGGTGTCCTTTTTCAGATGTATTTAATTTAGCACAGCCTTATGAATTTCAGCCGACTATCATCGATGAGAATGCCTTTTATTACTGCTTATATTATGATAAAAATCATTTTATAGAATAAAAGTTACTGATTGCTTCCATGCAATGAGTGTATTTCAAAAAACTCCTTCAATTTAAAGCTCTTTGCTGTATTTACTCAACTCTGAAAGATTGCTACACACGACATAGAATCAAGGCGATTCTCCTTTTAATATATTTATTTTTCATGATCATACACATGAACAACACTCTCGTTGATTACATGCTTCATATAATTAATATTTCATGCGTATTCACGGAGCGAATCCAAATGTATACTGGCCTTCTTGATCCCCGCTTGGAGTTAGGAAGAGAAAAGAAACTCCCTCTTGGGGAATACTGTTACAACACAGCATAGAGCTAATTGAACAAAGTAACGGCTGGTTCTTTCACTTAGACATCTTGCGAGATAAAATTCATTACCATTATTGTATGATTTGGTATTAAAACAATTTTAGGCGGAGGGAAGACTTTTTCTTGCTAGTGTGTTAATCATGGTTGTGTAAAGTGTAAAATGTTACTTGTATTATTCGGATATAGCAATTTTCATCTTTCTTTCTTCTATATTTAAAAATTAGAGATGCAGTTTTCAAAAGTGCAATTAATGTCGAAAAAATGACTTATTTCCATTCTTGTATTTTCTCTCAGGAGTTTAAAATTTTATTACACAAATATTTGATACTTTAGAGCTATTTCCTCCTACTTGTGTGCCAATTTCCTGAAACAGTTTCAGCAATTCCTCTTAAAGAAACTGCTGCTTTTTGTCATGACAGTTTCCGACTTCAAGCTCATTGTATGAACTGGTCTTGTATTCTAATAATAATATTTTAGTGTTTCAGTAACTTTTATGAGTCTTGAATGAATAAAATCATCAATATTGAGAGTGTAATGTGACGTATAAGCCTACACCTTGCTTCAAAAGACTCATATTAATAATTGCAAATAATTCAGTATAATTTAATATTTTAGCAATAACAATAATTTATTACATTAAATCAGTATTGTGTATAGGTAGAACATCAACATACTACACTATATATATATATATATATATATATATATATATATATATATATATATATATACTGAAAATTTATGAAAGAATAATTTAATATTTAAAAAGACAAAAATCCAGAAAGAAATGTAAAAATGAAAGAAAAAATAAATGAAAATATGGAACCCAGCAAGTCAAAAAGCAATATCGGGCTGAGGACCGATTAAGCGGGGTTAAACTAGTTTAATGGTACCAACCTTCCCCCTTTGCGATTTGGTAGGCTGAATTGGAAAATCCAAATAACAAAAGAGTTCAATGATTAAAAGATGCAAAAAAATTCAGCGATAAAATCTACAAAAATAAAATCTATAATTCTTAGTAGGCCGAATTGGGAAATCCAAATTACAAAAGAGTTCAATGATTAAAAAATGCAAAAAAGTTCAGCGATAAAATCTACAAAAATATAATCTATAATTCTAAAAATTATCAAAAAATCAAAATATAAAAATTACTTACATAATTCAAAGAAATTAAGATTCAAATATGTGAGTAGTAAGACGGAATTTTCTTTAAGCTTCAAGATGTATATCACATACTCAAAATGAAAAAAATGTAACACGTCATCACCATATAAATAGAAAAAAGATTTAAATCATTGTTTGATTGGTAATAAAATGTAAAAGGATGCAAGCAATTGGTTGGTAATAAGTTGTATGGTAAAGGAGTATAATGGTCCAGAGAGTGAGTAAAAATGTAAGCTGTGTAAGTGTAAATAAATAAATAAATTCTTCACGGCTAGACCACTAACAAGCCGACTTTGTGGACCTAGTGTTGTGTGGTGGATTTGAAACTGGATCACGATTCGCAAAGATGTTTAATATATTTGTGATGTATATAAGTATTTAAGAAATTTATTGGATAATCATGATCTAAACAGTTGTTGAAGAATTTTTTAATGTTATTAAACTTGTCTATTTTATGTGTGGTTAATTTGTTATTACGTAATAAAAAGCCTAATAAAGTATTCCTATAAATAGATCTGTGTAGATTACTGTTCCAAAAAGGAATTTTGATTACATGGATTTCGAATCTTTCTCTTTTATTATAAATATTACTAATTAGTCTATTATCAACAGTTTGCAGATCATGATCTAGAAATTCTACTGTATTACAATTAAGATTAGTTTTTAATAATTTGAGATAATTAGGGTAAAATGAAATATTTGGTTTAAATTCCTCGGTTTTACCTAAAATAATTAAATCAACTATGTAACGATAAAGAAAGTAAGAATCATTATCAATCTGTTGTAATTCATAAAAATGTAAATAAAAATTGGCCAGACAATTACTAGCTGGACCTCCCTGAGGGAGACCCTGAATTTGTTTATAGAGATTTTGACCGAAAACTATAAAATTCTCTTGTAATACAAGTTTAATAAGAGTATTGAATTTTTCACGTTTTATTGTTTGATTAAAATGATATTTATCGTATAAAATTGCAAGAACTTTAATTTAATCTTGAATGTCTATTGAGTTAAAAAGGTCTTCAAAATCATACCCATGTATAGAGAATACCTCTTGTTCCTTCATGTTCAAAACTATTTTTAATAATAGCAGTATTTTCAATATTGTCAATAGATTTTTGAAGAATGCATTATAAAAGTTTGCCAGATTTAGTGATATAGGTGTTATATCCATTCGTAATACTTCGAAATTTGACAGGATTTTGTGAAATTTTGGCGTTAAGAAAATATATGGAAATTTAATGTTTGTAAGATGTAAACCCAACTTCTTATTGAATGCCAAAAGACGATTATTTATTTCTCTGTTACTGTATTTGGATAACTGGAAAGCATTATTATTCATTATATGTTCACTCAATAATTTATGATATTAAAATTTGCAAATAATTGCATAATTTGCAGGAATCTTATCTACATAAACGATAACAAAATCTTTCTGCAAATCATCTATAGCAAGTTTTAGATCTTTAATTGTAATTTCCCTATCCACTTTAAAATTCAAATATAGAATTTTCTTCAAAACACATGACCTAAATTCGTCAAATGCCTCAATTGGCAAACCATATTTAATTGCAACCTTAAGAATAAAATTGTCAAAATCGTTAGTAATTTGTTTTCTTACTACAAGGTTACTATTAGTAATCATGAGCCTGAATCCAGTTCCTTTATTCATGAAACCTCTCAATAAATCGCTTTTAATGATGTTCATGTATATATATATATATATATATATATATATATATATATATATATATATATAGTATTTATATATGTGTTGAAACATTATTTACAGTTATACTTTACGTAACATTAGACTCGTGAATAACATACATGATATTTACAAAAACCATAAAAAAATTTCACAGACTTTGTAGGCAGGCGTCTATGATTTGAATTTTATTGAGAGTAATTTATAATACAGTAATTATAAAATACGGTAAAAATATAATTTTTAATTTTTTTTTAATTTTATAAATTAAACTTTTGCTTTCTCTTTTCGTTTTAAATTTTAATTATTCGTTTGAACTTGCATTAAACCCCCTCTCTCTGATAGATGGCGTTTTGCTTGTATGATCTGTTTAGTTTTTGTCTCGACTAGGTTTTTGTTTTTAATATTTTTTAATCTTTTTATAAATAATTTGTAATTAACTTATTCTTTGTTTAGGAAATTTATCTTGTATATACCTCTGTGTTTTCAAGGATATTTTTCTTATACGATTTCTACTATTTTGTATCTTTGATACTTTGAATTTTTTTTGCTTATATAACTATTTTTATGTAACATTTTTTTTCCGTATGGGAGAAATTAAGTCTGTAAAACTATTTTAACCCTTCAGAAACTGTCTTAAGCCTTTTGCAAAGTGAAAAAAAGTGTTATTCATTTTCGAATCTGTTTTTATCTTTCTTTTTTTTCCCCCCCTTTTTCAATTTTTCGCTAACACACACACACTCACTCTCGCAGACACAGAGACACACACAATATATATATGAAGAAAATCAAAAAAGGTACATGTTTAAATAGTTAAGAAAATTGATAGCCTAGTGATAACTGAAGAGATGTAACTCCTATCAAAGAGTTATCGCACTAAGTATGCACTTGGTGATGAAGAACATGAGGCGATTTACCTCGTAGACATCAGTTTGCGTGGGATTCGAGCATCCAGTACTCGGCTACCGAGATGTCTGATCCAACAGAGTACGAGGAATCTACCGTTTCGAAATGTCTTCTGAGCCATTCAGGTGAAATACGGAGAAGTCCAAGAGAAGCTTCAGGATCGGACAGACAATAGTTGTTGAGGGTGAAAATGCATTTAGGTTCACCATTTGGAACGATTTTAAAAATCGCCAAATTTGCGAATTTCACAGGAGTAACGTAGATAATCAATAGACCGTCACACACAAATGAAAGAATACGAAAAAAAATTTACTAACCACTTTTTTTTTGAATGATAAGGCTTAGATGATTTCCTTTCAAAAATGCCTTGAAGACATCGTCATTCTTTGAATGCAGTTGTGTATTTTTCTCCACACGCATTCTGTCAAGGAGGAATCAAACTCTCCCGCCATATGGTTAATGTGGTTTTTTTGGAAAGCCCTTAGTTGGCGACTAAGTACCTTCAGTATTGTTGATATGTGAACCTATATCAGGATCTTTGAATGTCAGATTACGGTTATCTCGCATTTGAAATCTGAGAGACAATTATACGATTTTTAATAGTTTTCCAAAATGATTTATTTCGTACACCTTGAAACCACTCTAGTAAAACATTTATTCGTTCCACTTTCAACACCTCCAAATATCATGTGGCCGCGGTAGCCTAGTGGTCATGGTCGTGGAATCGAGGCCGGTGGTTTTCATCGTGTCGTGAGATCGAGCCTTGATGTCATTAAAAACCCGTCATGTAGACGGGGCTGATGCACGTTAAATCTGTCGGGGGCTAATGTCCTCCCATTGTCGTAGTGTGAAAGTTAGGAAAGGGAGGTGCCGGTTCAGGAGTCATCCTTGTCACTTGACCTAGGTTCAAAATTACAAGGTCCATCACCAATAGCTCTCTATGACGTCACACCCCGTAAACATATTGATAGCTTTTATTTTCTTTTGAATTTTAAATTTATGTATTATCTTTTGTTCTTTGCTCCGACATGTACTGATATTTCTTACCTTATAATGTTGTAGAAAATTGTAAAATCATTTTTTCTTCTTTTTTCTAATAAATGCTGATTGCGGGGTGATTGTCTCCCAGAGGATCGATTTGTAGCTCTAAACCTTTCGGATGAGCTAAGTCTCCTTGGCATTCTGTCATTAGCCCTCGTGTTGCTGATAGTGGACGTTAATAACTCAATCGATCAAATACCTATTCACCCTCTAAAGGTTTTCCTCTACCATATATGACTTTTTCATATTTCGATTCGTCATCTACTACAATTATTCCAGGTCTCTCGAGTTTCCAGCTATTATTAATCATATCAATCATTCAAATCTCTCATCAAAATATGCACTAATACACAACAGTATGATTGTGGATCTTCACCTCACTCATAACAAATTCTTTCGTACATCTTCGAAACCAAAAAGTCGTCACTCGAAGAACATCACACAAACTTTCTCCCCTCTCATAACACCATTCATATCCATCAGTCGTTCCTTTTCTTTCGGACAATTGTATGCTCTCGCCACGTTTTGCACATTCAGATGTAGACGCAATGAAATCTACTTTTATACACAGTTCAATAAAAGGACTTTTCCCTTTCGCTTCTAAACTAGTAAAAAACTTAACTGTACATTCAGTCATCTCTTTCAAGTTCATGCTATCAGCTATAACTGATATTTGGAAGAAATGACATATGACAAGAATCACAATATTAAGTGACAAAAGAAATTGTTTTTTCAGCGATCTACACGCTTCGTCACTGACGGTATTTATTTCTAAATTTATATCCTGCTAAATGTTTTACATAAGAGAATTTTTTTTTCTGCAATATAAAACTAAAATTAATTATTTGAAAATCAAATAAAAAAATTTTATGCTTCGACGAAATTCGATCCGAAGGCATGAAGATTCTCTACCAACTTTGCCATTGTAAGATAAATGACATAGTTGTAGCATTGGCCTGTTTCTTAATTCATCCGGTAAATTAAATGGTTGGAATGCAGTTTAGCCCAACCCCGCTTGGCGACAGGGATTATTTAGTGGTATTTTGCCAAATGTGGCTACCCTGGTCCGCTTCGCGGACGTTCAGCCAAAAAAAAAAAAATCACCAAGTTTGGCAATTTTTAAAATCAAGCCAAGTGACATCAAGTGAAACCCACAACAAGTTTAAAAAAATGTATTTGAACTCGAGTGGATGAATAAAAAGTATTTTATTAACGATTGAAAATTTGAATAATATATATATATATATATATATATATATATATATATAGGGAGAGTGTGATCTAATAGTAGGAATTTAGTGAAATAAATAGGACAAGCAATAAATATTTGTGGCCTTCCAAACAATTTTCTGTTTCGATCAATAGAATTGTCTGACATCGAACATCGCTATAAATGAAAAAGAAATTATTTGTTCAACATTCGACACATTTTATATTGCCAATTTTAGCTAGCTAAAACCTTTTTATTATTAAATTCCTACTATTGATTTTCACTCTCCTGATATATATTTATTTCTATATCTTGTTCAAATTTTCAATCGTTAATAAAATACTTTTATTCATCCACTCAAGTTCAAATACATTTTTTAAAACGTGTAGTGAATGACACTTGATGTTAATTATTATAATCATTATTCATTCAAATATTAATTCATTAATTAAAGTAACCACTTAAACCATGCAGTTTAGCCCAACCACTTGGCCACATTTGGCAAAATACCCCTAAATAATCCCTGTCGCCATGCGGGGTTGGGCTAAACTGCATTCCAATCATTTAATTTACCGGATGAATTAAGAAATAGGCCAATGCTTCAACTATGTCATTTGTCTTGCAATGGCAAAGTTGGTATAGAATCTTCATGCCTTCGGATCGAATTTCGTCGAAGCATAAATTTGTTTTATTTGATTTTCAAATAATTAATTTTAGTTTTATATGGCAGAAAAAAAATTCTCTTATGTAAGATATTTAGCAGGATATAAATTTAGGAATAAATACCGTCAGTGACAAAGAGTATAGATCAATGGAAAAAAATTTCTTTTGTTACTTAATATTGTGAGTCTTTCATATGTATATACATATTTATATTAATTGTAATTATTTAATAAAAAAGTAACTAAAATAAAAATTTTCTCTGTTGACCTAAGTAAAAATTGGTTTAAATTTATATATATATATATATACAATTCTTAATAATGTCTGAAGGCATTCTCTCTCTTCTTTGTACGTAGGAATTTCTGTGTGGAGTCAATCTAGCCATTCTTCTTCAAAACCACATGAGGTAATATTTTATATTGATTGGTTATAGTTGAAATAATAATTTCTACTATTGATCTCCCGGGTCATCTTGACTGGGAATGCATATAACACCCTCAGAGATGAAAGACCTGGGGCGGGTGAATTTTCAGTCCTGACTTCTTTAATGTCCAGTCTCGATTTAAAACTTAAAGTTTATATCTCACAAAAATGTTGTCTGGTCTTTCTCAAAAAGCATCGGAATGTGAGAGCACCAAAAACGAAACTAGCTGATTACTTGAAGTAGCAGCTAATTTAAAACTCTTTTGAAATGAAAGTTTCAAATATCTGAGATGTAAGTTATAAAATAAAAGCTCCTGTTTATTTTTTTTTTTTACTTTTTTAGAGATAAGAATAGATCGGGAAGGGATAAAAACTATTGAAGGAGTTTAAAAACTGTTATTGATTTTAGTAAATCTGTTAGATTCACGTGTAATGAAAACAAATTTTGAGTATGAAGCTACGTCAATCGATGGCTTACAATGAACCCGATTTCTTATAAGAGTTTTATTCCATTAAATGTTTCTAGATAAATTTTATTTTATGAACGAAACTTTAAGACAAAGCAAACGTCAATGCGAATTGTTACACTTTTGAGAAAATTGCCTTTAGAAGAAAGTATTCTGAATCACAAAATGTTTAAAAAAACATATGAAACAGAATCATAAGATTAGAAAAAAAAAGCATATGAAAACATTTTCAAAAGAATCTATGAAACAGAATCATAACTTTGGAATTTTTATTTGCATGAACAATTCATTTCATGGAATAGAAGTAAGCAATTGTTAACTCTTATATTGAAAGAGATTTTATTATTTTACACATCGTACGGAATATCGTCAGTTTCTTGAGGAATCGATATACATTTGAGAACAACCCGAGTCACCAGTCCGTTCCCAGCATCCATGAGTTGGATACCTTGTATTGCAGCACTGTGTCCACACGAGACGAGGGTGTGCTTATACTCGTCGCTGGTCGCGTTATATACCTCTGTCACTGTCTCTGGCTCAATCAGCGAAGAACAATGGATGGTAATTGCTGTCACGTGACTGTCAGCAATGCACAGAGTAAACTCTAGAAGTGAATTGGAACAAATAATTACTATAATTAAAGCGAAAAATTCTTTCTAGTTTAGAAATATTATGTGATAGTTCTAATAAATTTAACCCGTAACACAGAAAAAATAAGACATAACAGGGGACGTGCAGTCTCAGAGACCGCGGCTCGTTATAATTTTTTAAAAATCATTTAATTAAAATATCATTTTGTTATTTCACTTAGATGTTCTTTGAACTTTAAGATTTCAGAGCAAAAAAAATATGTTTTTACGTCTAAATGTGAAATAAAACTAATTTATGAATTAATGTCAAATTTGTTACAGCTTTGATTAACAGATGACAGCACCCAATGGTAACAACAGTTTACTTTAATGATGGCAACTGCCTTCAAATAAAAGTACTTTTTGCACCATCCTCGTATACAAATGTTTCTGTTGTAAGCCATATACAGTGTATAACGTTTGAAAAACATTGTGAAAATATATATTTTGTCCCTCCTAAATAAGGGTTTTAGAAATTCTATTGTGGTGACAAATCTTAGTATGACGTGGTAAAATTATAACTAAGCTTTGAAATCAGCAAGAATGAAATTTTTCTATTCTTTTCTTTCATACCATCTACTTTACAAATGGTGATTTCGTTTCCTTCATCCGTTCTTCTAATTGCTACTCTTTCTGATAGGAGTACAGAAGGCTAGTGAATAACTAGTAGATCAACTAAAAAGTGTTCACTGGAGTGAAATTCCAATTATCGAATCCAATTCGTTAGCATCCTTTTGGACAAGATCTTCATGATATATTCTTCTTTCTATCATTATTAAAAAGGATTAATGGCACTTATTTGATAAGCCTCTTTTCAAAAGATTTTCTGCGTACGTATCAGGAGCTCTCTCGACAGTTTTATTCAGTTGCTTAAGCTACTGAACATTAGCCTGAGAAAGACGGGAAGTTAAACATTTGAGTAATTGGGGATAAAAAAAAGGGGGAGAGGGTAAAACTTCAATGTTTTACATCTTCACATCAATAATTTATCTTAACGAAAAAAGTCATATTTTTTTACCAGTATCAAAGTCTTAATACAGATTGTCACCAGTATACTTGAAATTTTGCTCTGCATCCTAAACAGTTTGTGTAATTTGTGCGTCAAATGTTAATTGGTAATCATTGATATCACGTTTGTTCTTAAAAGCCAAGTTATTATGGCCCAAACTCTACATTTGAAGATTTGAAAATGAGTCTAGCTTTTTTACGAGAGAAGAAGCGAGGACCCTTGATAAGAAAAAAAAGTTGTTGATTTTAAATAACAGTTTTAAATCTCGCTCTATGATAAGTAATTTATTATTTTACTGTATAAGGGATTTATTATATTTGAATTATATATTATTAAATTTCTTAGATATCTCCTAAATTTAATATTACTTTTTTCTTGTATCTATCTATGTATACATTCGTGTATATGTTATACACGCATTAATTATACCTGGTTATGCACGCATATATATACCTAGTGTTTGAAAGTCTAATTGCAAAAATAAAAATGCTATAAAAATTATCTGTTGGTTGACGAGATATACAGTTTGCAGATTAATATTCACCCTAGTGGAGAATATTGCATGAAATAAATAGAATAGTTCAAAATTTCGATGATAGAATAGGCTACAACAGCTGATTCCAAAGAAGGGACTTAGGCATGTGGATCCCATAATAGAAAATTAGGATTCAAAACTATTATTGAATAACGAAGGATTTCATCGGGAACCTGTCCGAGAAGTGGTCCTCAAGCCTGTATCTAGTAATCTGTGAAGTATCTTGGAATGTTGGAATTCAAACAGACTGTGGGATTGTGATTGTTTATTCACGTCGCCACTTGCAAGCAACACGAGGGTTATTGGTGACGGACCTCATAATATCGAACCAGGGTCAAGTGACAAGGACGACACCAGAAATGGCACCACCTTCTTCGAGCTTCCACACAATGCCAAGAGGAGGACTTTGACAGCTATACGGCGGAGGACGACAGATTTAACGTGCTTCAGCTCCAGCTATACGGCGGGTCTTTAGTGGCAAAAGGATTCGAACCAAAGACGCGACGAAAACCACCGACTGCGAGTCCTCGATCTTGACCACTAGGCTTCGTGGCTACTGCAGACTATAAGTAGTAAAGTTTTCAAGTTTAAGATGATATCGTTCTGTTGATTTTGAAATTTGTAGGAAAACTGAGAGTTCTATACATGGATGAAAAAAGGTATTTTGATAGGCGGAGAGGAATGGCTGCTCATTGGATGTGATGGATAAATTTTTAAATTGTATGCGAACAAAAACATTTGTAATCTGAAAGTAATTCATGGAAAAATTGTGTTTATAAAATTGTTTTTAGAGGTAAAATTTTATTGAATATTGCATGCACGTGTTTAACCCTCAAAAATAATAACAGTGAATAATATAATTGTGATTGCAAATTACAAATGGAACCTATTTATGCCATATGTAGATGTTTAACTTGTAACATTTGACGCGAATCCATCATGTAAATCTCGGTCTTTAGAGAAAATTCCCAGCCCTTACAAACTTTGAAAGATACCATAGGTAAGCGGTTGCGGCCATTCAAGTTAATATTGTATTCAAGGTATCCATGATCAGGTGCAATACTTTGACTACATTCAGAACAGGAATGTAGTCCTAGACCTACAGAGCATTTACGGCAGTAAGTTATAAAATAAAATGTCTCATTTCACAATTATTAATTCTCTTTTGTTTTTCCTCTATCCTCGCTGTAATACAACACCGCCCTTTATTGTTGACATTTTAAACCACCGTGCAAAATCAATATATATTGATCAATGCAATCAAAGTCATACATATATGACATTGAATTAAGTTTATAAAGGATAAAAATTCAAAACCGAGACGCATGAACTGTAACAACAATGCCATAATTACGAACGAAAAATATCAAATCAGAAGCAATGCTAAAAACAGAAAAAGTTGACATAATTATCCTTTAAAAATCGGATTGTAAAACTGATTTCTGTCATGTGTGTTACCAATTTTAGTTGCTTTGCTTGCAGTGCCGCACAAAAATATTCGCAGAAATTTAACTATTTTATAGTTTATGCTGGCAAAACTGTACTGGCGCTACACATGATACAGATTTATTTGAAATCCTGAAAGACATATTTGTTAACGGCTTGCTGTCCGTGCATTCTTTTTTTTTATGTTTAAAACACCGTCATTAGAAAGGCATGAAAGCTACTCTTGCCTCTTTTGTTTCAGATATCAAAAACATAATTACTGTGGTGTTTGAGACACACGTATGTGTGCGCATTATTTTAGAAACACATGTGCATGCATGCTTGTTAATGCTCACCTGTAATAATATCAGTTTCCCTCGGACATTGCGCATTCAATGATAGACCGCCATCAATTGAAAAGAACACATAAGTTGTCTTCTCCTCAGAATATATTTGTTTTCGGAAATTTGTACACGAAGCAGACAAAGCGTCGCCAAAAAACGGACTCCTCCTGAAATGAGTACGAAATCAGAGAAATTCAGTTTCTTTCCAAAGAGAGGGAATTCATTGCAATTTACCACGATTTTAGAATTTTAAGTTGAAGCCGAGAAACTTGCTCATACAATATTTTTTTTCTGAGTAAGTATGGAATATGTAGTTTATATGGAGTGATGTAAAGTTTTTAACTCAATGAACAATTATTGAAAAATGATTTCAGTAGCTGCAAAAGTTTCAATAAATCTCCTTAAATTTATTCATTAAAATAATCATTGCAATAAAGAACATATGTCACTGTGTTGCGAAAAAAGGAAACTTTAACTGAAACAGTTTGTATTGTATCTTTTCCATATAATCATTGAGGTATTAATTTGTTAATTTTTTTCAAAACTATCTAAATTTTGTCCACATTATTCACATTTGCCTGAGATCGTATTATTTCAATTAATTATTCAAAACAGTCTCTCTACAAAGCTGAGAATGTCTAAATCACTTTTACACAGATAAAATCTATAATAGATGATACTCATGTTTACGTTGAACACTTTTTGGTACCCCTCAGGGACTTACCTTCCTTTGGTAAGTAACCTCTCAATGCCCAAGCGATCTTTCTTTTATTCCATGGAATTTGCCATGCCCGGTAAAAATGATCGGCGTGCTTACGGGAGGCCCCTTGTGATCTTTCTGTGCTTTTTTCTTTCTTGTCAAATAGATTAATATATGTTTTGCTGAATAATTGATTAGTGGTTTATTAACCTCTAAACTTAAAAGCAACATGTGAGCTGTTGGCGCTGAACCTCGTAATTTTGACCCTCAGTCAAGTGACGAGGATGACATACTTGAGCTGCCCCCCCTCTCCAAACTTCCACATCATCCCTTCCTGAGAAAATTGAGTTTCGATAGATTTAATGTGCATTAGCTCTGCTACATCATCAGGACCATTAGCGGCATTAGATGGCTGTGGTAGCCAAGAAACCATAGTCGCGAGCGGCTTTCTTTCTGTCGAGTTGTAGGATCGATTCGTGATACCACTAAAATACGCCATGTGGCGGGGATGATGCATATTAAATCTGTAGAGACTCCAAATTCTTGCGATGGTGAGGTGAGAAATTTGGAAACAAGGATGCTTGCTCAAATATCAGCTTCGTCACTTGACCGAGGTTCAAAATTAAAAGATTAGTTGCCAATACAGCTCGGAATGGAATAAAATAGAGCTCGAGCGATCTCGAGACCTGGTCGTCCTCTTGAGGTAACGATCATGACTCGGCCACCGAGATCGTAATTTGTGTTTCGCATAGCTTGATCCATTATGGCCTTTGTATCAATAAAACCAACCAAACTGTTCAAATTAGATCTTAATTAAAAACTGTCCAAAAAAAACAAAATAGAAGAAAATAATAATTAAACACTTTTTTGACTTGTAACAGGTTCTCATGCGAATCTCCCTTTAACTAACCTTTCAGGCTGCTTTACTACGTCAGTTTTGAGATTCTCGCTTTCTTGAAAGATCATGACTAACGTAAATAGACGTTGCTGTACAAGAAGAAAAGAGAATGAGAATAAAGATATTGAAGGTATTAGAGAGAGATAATAGAAATATATAGAGAGGAATCAGCGAGATAGATAAGCAAGCTACTGTTGGAGAAGCTACTGTCCAAGAATTCAAATTTTGCGTGGATGTATACGAATGAAAATCATTCCACCTTGGAAGATAATGACAAACGACGTTTTATTCACAAATCTTCAGGACGACGCACAGGTAACAGAGCTTAGACAGTATCAACACAAATAGAAACACAGCACTTGTACAGATTAGCCTCATAGATAATGGAACAAAACAGCACTTGTAATGGCAGTCACAGTTGTATCAGCAACGTTAAGCTCACCAGCTTACTAGTTCGCACTACGGTCAAATCTTCCAGTAATACACTGACCTTCTAAGACAGGCTCTAAGAATTTCCAGCAGATACTCACCGCTTCTCTTCAAACCTCACTTAGGCTGCTACGGGTAGTTCCTCATCGAATCCACTCAGCCAAATGCTGACATCTTCTTGTCGATTTTCCTATCGATCTCCCCGGCTTCGAATATGTTTATATTCACTCCGGTCAGGTGATGTGAGGTCTCAGGGAAAAGTTCAGGAGAAGTCCATAACTCTCTTCCCAGCGGAGATATCGCCTGGACACCAATACTTTCTGGAACCATCGATTTGTCGCCAAAGTCATCAAATGTCTCCCTAAGCCTCCCAGTTAAAGGGTCATTGATAAAACTTTCCAAAGTTGACTGATGAAATTTCTGAAGATGTATCTTTTCCTTCATAGGAGATCCGTTGCAGAGGTCATCTCGGATTCTTAACACTATAGACGTGTGAGCAAATGTGAGGTGATTTTCTTGGAGTGCTTACCTTGGAGTGGATTCAGTCATATGAAGTATACTGGAATGGAATCCAATTTAGTCAACTATACTATTTGCTTTATTAAGATAAGCAGAACTTTGAATTATAGTTTTGTTTGAGGACGTGGTTAAGCAAACGCTTCACATTAGTAACTTACTTCGATTTAACTTACTCTAAATTTGAATAAAACTAATTAAATACTGCAGAATTTATCTTTATTGAGTGATTATATCCCTCAACATAAACAATGATTTCGTTACAATTTGTCAATAAATCTGTTGTTTTTATCCCTTCGAATAGAAGCTTTAAGTCTATTATCTGTGACGAGAAACAAATGTATGACTTACGACCCCAGAGCCATAAGAATGAACTCATTTGTAGGACAGAGGATAGTTGCTTGAGCCATAGATTCACCGTCGCATTCATCTTGAGCAGAAACTGCAAGAAAAATCTAAAGTGTGAACTTTCAAACATTCAGCTTTGCTTGAATTTAAACTGAAATAACTATATAAAATAAATTAATAAGCGCTTGGAATCATTAAACTTACTTTTCTATTATTATGTCTATTTTAAAAGGATCGTATTAATAATAAATCAGTGACAATTGAAACTATGCCAATCTGAAAAAAATTATATCTCCGTTATTATAAAGTTGTAAGAGCGCTTGGTAAAGCTGTAAACTTTGTTTACAACTATTCTTTGATGTGTCATAAAATTACTTCAGTAAACATAAAATGTAACTGAATGGAACTGCATCGGAAAATCATTTAACTCTTAAAAATTTAGTGTTCCCAAAAGAGATTTGTCGCAATAGTATTATTAAGAAAATAATAATTAAACTTATCAGTAGCTCGTAAGTCAGTAGTCAAATGTACAGATTTTTAAAACTAATGTATTGAATAGAATAGTGCATACATTCCATATTGAGTAATTTGCATTTAAAGAAGGTGTGAAAAAGATATGTCATTCATCGGACAGTATTTTTTTTTCAAACAAGTTATTAATTAAAAGGGTTTCTTTTTGATTGAGTCCATAGAAAATTACATCTTCCAGTTCCCAAGAAAAGTTTTTTTAACTAAATCGTTAACCATGAAAAGGAAATAATTAGGGCTCATACTTTATTTGTATATCCAAATTTAATTTTGCATTGAAACGATTACTTTCTCTGAAACAACCATAATAAGAAACATAAGAGAAAGAGAAAGAGAGAGAGAGAGAGAGAGAGAAATGAAAAAATAAAATAAAAATTTAAAAATATCATACTGTAAACAGTTGCAGATTCCGTTTAGCACTCATTCCCTCATTTCCGCTGTCTTTGTAGCTTTCATTCTGTTTCCATTTGCTTTCTCTTTTTCCGTTTCCATTTTTTTTACGGTTGACACAAAAGGTAGACCCTTTGGCCGGCTGCCAAAGTTTAGCTACACCTTTATAGCTCTTTTTGATTTTTTCACTTTAATAGTTCCTACTGCTCTTCCATTTTAAACTATTTCAGTATTAAAAATTTAAACTTCATGTAATTTTTAAATCATAATATATTTTCAAATTAATGTAATTTTTTTCCTCTATCTAATCCCCCCCCCCCTAAATATCCGTTAAGCAAAAATGCAGTTCTGACTGAGGATGCCGAAGCTCAGTTCATTCAATCTTTTGCGAGATAAGGAAGTTAAGACCTAGACGGCTCATGTGCTCTCCAGAGAAAATTCGCCTCCTCTTTTCTTTCTTTCTTTTTCTTTTTTTTTTAAGGATTGCCTTTTATTCAACCTCGTGGCTCCCACTGTCTTTACTTTCTTTTTATAGTCTGAGCACACGCTTTGACTCGCTTTCGTTCGTCAACGGTTGAATTTCTGTCTGAATACTATCAGTATTCAGACATATTTAGACCACAATTTCTTATGAAATTTCATTCAAAATAAATCTTGCTGACTGTTGCAAAGAGGCGTCAAATGATGATGGAACAACTTATAATCATTAATAATTTTGCGATTGATGAAATTTACCCATTCCACTGTTTTCTTTGCAATAAAGCACTTTAAATTAAAATACGTGCCTACCCAAAAATCACCGTTTTCCTGAAAAATTTCTAACGTTTCTTTATTACTTTTTATTGAAGCCCATATACTTACGATTTCAAAAATGGTTTCCATTTGTTTCTAGGGTAGTTAGTTGATGCATTTTGAGTAAGTATATAACTTTTTAGGAAACATTAAAATCTTTATTTGCATTTTCTGGAGTACTGTGATTCTAATTTTTTTTTACTACGAAAAATCTCATTTCTTAAAAAGTATTTCATATATTCAAATGAAATTTTACCACAATGCTCTGTATCTCTGTACAATGTTCTGTATATATATATATATATATATATATATATATTGTAAAATCATGTTGTGTTTATAAGTTTCGGTATAAATCAGTAAGTTTAAAAAATAACTGCCTTTTTCTGCTTCACAGCACAGATATATGTATATTAAATACATCGTTGAAACAAAAGATGAAACATATCAATTAGAATTTATAAAATAAATTTTACCGTGAATATTTTAAGCAAATATGGCTGAAATTTTAAAATTAAAAAAATAATTCATTAAAATGACTTTTGAATTTACAGTTTTATCTATCATTGTAACTAAACACATAAATGTTTCACAAAAAATTTTTTTCCTCTTTTTTTTTTTTTTTTTTTTTTTAAAAAAAATTGCTCCGAAGGTGGGCACATACCTTAAGTAAATTGAATTGGAAAAGAAAAAAAATTCTCTTGCTTGTAGTGTTCAAGTCATTTCTTCCAAAAATTACCTAACATTTTCAATTTAATACTCTAAATTTTTAACTACTTTCAATTGTAGATCAATATTTTCCCATTTTTCTCTTCTTTTGAAACTATTCAGTGAGCAGTAAGAGCTTTGGGTACTATGGAGGCTTTTCCGGAAGGAAAATATTTTTTGAAACTGGACATATTATAAAAGACCAAGATTCGAGTTTATAATTCTAAGATAAGTAAGCTTAAAATATTTTGTAATGTTACACTCTTTGCCGTAGTAAAGTAGGGAGGTGGAGAGGTACTCAAGTGTATGGATATATGTCGACGTAAGAGCTAGTTAATCTCACATTTATCAAAAATTTACTAGATAATTAGGTTAAAAACAATTAAAAAACTCTGCTGAAAAATTAGTAACTGGTAATATTTTGAAATATTCCCAAGATAATAACTCAAATCGTATGACTTTAATTATTGGTCTTTGACATCTTAACATATACTGTTA
Source organism: Nephila pilipes (assembly GCA_019974015.1). Classification (NCBI taxonomy): domain Eukaryota; kingdom Metazoa; phylum Arthropoda; class Arachnida; order Araneae; family Nephilidae; genus Nephila; species Nephila pilipes. Next base: position 1,188,026 of record BMAW01041570.1, on the reverse strand, counting down.
AAATTTTAAACACCATCCGAATTATCAGATTTAAAACCCGTAAAGCACATATTAATAGAATTTGATGTATGAGTAAGAAAACAGAATACGAAAAAAAGAGACTAATTTTTAAAAAAGTGATCCAGCTAAAGAGGAAAATGTATATGATTGAGAAATCTTTCTCTCACTCTTTTACTCTCAAACTAATACATTCAGTGCCGAAATGGTAAAAACTTGCAGTAAATGACAAAGAAAGCAAGGTAATGAAAGAAATTCTAGCTTTATTATTGTGTTTAAAAATTTCTTTAAAGTTGTAACGATGTGCTTTTCACGTTGTCTTATTAGAGTCTATTAATAATTAAATTTTACCAAAAGTTAAACCTCTACTCAACCAAATGAAACTTGATTATACAAGGGGGTTCATTAAAGAAGTGTAATGAAGTGACGAAGAAGAAACGGATATATAAATCAAGCTAAAAGAGGGACAGTTACATAATTAATTAGATAAGGTAGAAGGAATTAGTTAATTCACGGAATATGCTTGTGGATGCATGCACACAATTTGATGTTGCAAGATTAATGATCGAATTGCGAGATTATTGATGGAAACTGACCATATTTCGGAATATTTATTCGTATCGGACTCGACTATTCGGGTAATTTATGAAATTTCATATTTAAGTAAACTTGTTGGTAACCACGTTGAGGGACCATGAACTGGTAGTGAGCATTTCCCATAAACAACATTAATAAATAATTGCTTTGCAGAGTTCTTTGACTATTTTACTTAATTTGAATTATATCTGTGCTTAGACTTTAAATTGTAACTTAAGATGACAGAGAATATAATAAAGAAAATATATCACAAAGTTTAAGATTACTTTTTCCACATTGATGAATATTTTTTGGTTTGAAAAAAATGTGTAATATTGTATGTTTTAAAATTTTTATTTTTCTACAAAGAGTAATAAGTACAGTTTTGCTCAGAATTGTATGAAGACATTACTACGTATTTTATGGGCAAAAGGTATGATTTTTAATATCCATTACAGTATTTTTCAATAGAAACTCCAAAGTGTTCTGTCACTTTTGTGAGACACTGCATTTAAAAATACCTTTAGTAGTAAAATAAATATTGATATACACTACAACTTTGGATGAAATATGCAAAATTGAAAATTTTTTTTACAAATAAATAATTTGCACTTTCGTTCGATTTTCTAAACGTTTGAATTCTTAGACTTTTTCTTAACCGATACATTTTGTGCAATGCCCCTTATTCCAGAATCATATTTTTCATTCTCTACAGTGATGCTTTCCTTGCCATTCGATTCCCCTCTTTCATACGGCTTTAACTTTCATTTCTTCTCCTAGAGTCGTATTCCTTATTAGAAGAGCATACTTAAAGTTGATCTCCATTTACTTATAATTATTAAATACTTTGCATGATACATTACATATTTATGTTTTCTGGACAGATGTTCCCCAAACTACTTTCATGTTCAGCATTAAGTCCAATTTTCGGCTTATGTTAGTAGAGGATAATGTACACACGGGAGTGGTTTACACAGAAAACTTACAGGTTTTCAATGAAAGTAATAACGTGTGTAGGATGTTAGATTTAAAATTGACAAAACACCCTTTTCTGTCCTAAGGACCACCATCTGGAATAATTCCAGTGGTCGAACATTGTGAAAATCATCTACACTAAAGAACTAACAGCGACCATAATATAAGTTGAAGAACCAACTATAAATAACTTTTCACCTTTGAATTTGCAAGTTTATTAAGAATCAAAAAGATCCAGAACAACACTTCAACTCAAAGCCTAGAATTAAAGATCTAAGATAAAACTTAATATGGAAGCATTTTAAGAGGATGGTTTGGTTCAAAAAATATCTGTTTTTGTCGACAGTTGGTATCGATAAGGCAAGCTGGTATTACTATTGTGTTCTACCATTTGTTAAACGGCGCCAAAAGAAATTCGACACTGATTTGTATGTTATTTTTAATTGCTACTGCATCGAATCCTCATCGTCGATGCGACTTGAATCTATTGTTATGCACCGGAAACCGAGCAACAATCAAAACAAAGGGTTACATCTGGTGAGTCCACTCCAAAGATGACGAAGATATAAAACCGGTCATAAAATCAATGGAGACGATTTTTTTTGGGCTACGAAGGGATATATATTTTCTATAAATTTTTAATAACTGCCTTCGGAGCTATTACCGCATGTAGGTAGTCTAAGGTACAAAGTATCTTTATCACCAGGTCTAAGTAACAGTCGAATTCTGATTAATTAAGAAACAACTTAATTTTTAGTAATGCTCGAGTAAAGCATATTGTTTATTACAAATACTAACATCGAGCCAAATGCATAAATTTAGTTAAATTAACACTGGTTTGTGGATTTCATTTCAAAAGTAAATTAAAATAAATAAATGATTGATAATTATTTGAAAACAAAAACGCGATTTTGAAAATTTTAAAAGCAAAATGTGAAAAATGAAATATCAGTATAAATGTCATTTTTTGGTGAAATGAATTTCGAAAGATATTAAACCTACTTGCATATTCGGAATACAAAGATAGAAAAAAAATGCAAATGTTAAAAAAAAAAAGGTAACCGCATCAGACGCAATTATATTTGGGAGTCAATGTTTACGTGCTCTCTTTCATATTTTAATAATTTTTTACAAAATAAATACACATGAACGAAATTCAGCTTTTAGTTTAAGGAAATGTTTTGTTTCTTACGGAAATATATCAGTGATTGTTAGTTCGTAGTTTTCAGTTTTTTCCTTTCAAATTCGCACGCAAAGCAGCTGGATAAACGTAACAGTTGGTTGAAAAACTTTTTCTGAATTCAAATATCACGGACCGGTAGTTGTTTGCATTTGAAAGAAAAAAAAAATATGTCCAATTTAATGGTAATTTCCAATAATTAATTTGATCGAGCAATTCCTCTCTAAAATAACTGTATTCCATTTTGTAAGCTGTTATGCTTGTTATCAGAGTGAACGACTAAAGACAGGTCCAGCAATAGCTTGAAGGAATCATTACAAAAAAGTTACAGAAATAGAGGAGCCGAGGTTGAGAGAAATTCTTTTTGATGTAACTCTCATACTCAAGGAAATCGTAAGACAAAGACATTTTTGCAATCGTGATGGCGCACATGTATTTGTCCTAAAATTGGCACACTCTGAAAAATTTCGCAATTCTTATCATATATGGAGAAAAGTGCTGCCATTGTCAATGATTTAAAAGGGTCAAAATTACGATATTAATAAGGTAATTCATTAACATAATTATAAAATGTGTAATTAATTTCTAAAACATATTTTTTTTTTCGATTATGGTAAATGATTTTTTACAGAATAAGTAGCAAATAGTCTAAATGGCTTATGTGCTCCAAATCTCTGTTGGATCCGATCATCAATTTCAAAGATATTCGGGAAAAACTGTTATTTATATGTATTACGGAAGCGATTCTAGAAATTTCTCGGATTTTTTAACACCACGGAATAAGGAAGTCGATAAATGAAATATAATGATTAGTATATGGCCGCTTAAGAATGTACGATCGTAATTTTGACCTTGAATAAATTTTGAACTTATGAGAGAAATTGGATTTAATTTTGGTTCTAGCAGCATGGGAAGCTGAAAGTCAAACCTGTTTATGAGCTTTTTTTCTTCTTTTTTTTGTGTGATTTTAGCGAGCGATTTTTTTCATAAGGTTTTTTTTTGTAAAAAAGGTTTATCAAAATGCATAATAGGAGTAAAAATAATTAAAAAAAAGTAATTGAAAAAGAAATCAACAAATGGTCCATTCCATATTACATCGTCACAATACAAAAAAATATGTTCATATTGCATCATCAATTTTATTACATTTCCTTTCAGCTAACACTTTGGGGACTTAATAAATGAGTTTTCTTCCAATCGATACCAATTCTGAAAGAACTTTAAAATACTAGAATGAACTTCGATCTTATATTTTTGTATACGAAGGTTAACCCAGCAACCAGCATCGCAAAAACTGATCATCGACTACATTCTATCAAAAATTTCGACTCTGAACGAATTCGAGGTAGAACTTTATTGTTTCATTCTACACAAGGATTCAAGCATATTCAGGGTAGGACCGTACTGAAAAAAAATATTTTAGTCCGTACTGATGTGTCTTTATTGAAACTCGTTAAATTTTCTTTTTTAAGAATATTTCTAAATAATAAATTGAGAGGAACAATTTAAAAGGAGAATGCCATTACATATTTCATGAACTCTTTTATTTAAAAATCATCTTGATTACAATAATATTTCAATATTACAATGTATAAGATAAAGCAATGAATTTATCATTAAAAACATAAAAGTAAGAGAACATATATAACAATAATAAGATGAATAAAGTTAAATTTATAATAAGAGAATTCTTAAGCAAACGAGAAGGCAATTTTCTTAAAAGTTATTCTGACCTTAGTAAGAATGAGCGAATGACTCCTTTTAGATTAAATTATTTTAATGTACATAATAGCCTTGAATTCAATTAAATGAATAAACCGTGAAATAATATTCGTAAATAAAATTTAATCTGAGATTAGAAGTTTGAAAAAAGATTTATAAGAGTACATTTTACTCTGCCCCTCCTATAAAATCCAGTGCCAGTCTTAATATTCAGTCCTGCCTATGTACCTAGTTGAGGTTTATTTGAGAGAGAGCATAATAATCGAAGTTAATAAACAGTGTTGATAATTTTCTGACGTCTCTTCAGTACAAATTGTGACTTAATCCACTAATAAATTTTACGATGTTTGTAGAGTTATATAATTTTGCAGAGGCTTTACAAATATTAATCAACTCATTAACGTCCTATTTTAGTTCCCTTTGAGCAATCAACAATGATACTAATTTTGTCTAGCTTCCACGAAAATTGCAAAAGTTATTCAGAAAGATTCACTTTTTTGATATATCACATGATGAGAACTTTTAAAAGATAAGTCTTATTATAAGCAATGAAAATTTAATTTAATCTGAACTCCTTTGACTTACGGCTCCTAGATTCATTTTCAGTAACAAATTTGATTGTTTTGAGGCACAATCATGTGACGGAATAACTTCAAAATTGGAATAACTTCTTAAATGGTTTTCTCACCGCGTTAGAATATATGCATACAGCCAGACCACGCTTAAAGTGAATTTACTTCAATATTTCATATGAAGAATTTTGATGAAATTTGATTTTTAACTCTTGACACTGCCTCTAAATAATTGCGAATCTTTTATAAAAAAGAATCATGCAAAAGTAACTAGGAATTTGATTTTCTTTAAGAACAGTAGAATGAATTTCTTATTATTAACAAACAATACTTAATAATTATGTGTTAAATTTGTATTAAATGAATAATTTCTAAAAATGTATAACGACGCTTGAAGAATTTTAATGCATTACTAAATTTAATTAGTTTTTTATCGGTTAAATTATATCTTTAAGAATAACAAAGTAAAATTTAAATTATACTTGATAATAAATAAATAAATAAATGATTTTACTATACTTCATTGAATTATGTGCACTTTTAATCAAAAGCCCTAATCAGTTTTCAAATATAAGTTCGCAATTAAAACAAATTTTGTGCTAAAAGTTGTTGTACACGATTAAACTTTGAGTTTGATTTCACAAAAATTTTTAGTCGATTTCAGATAAATTCTGTAAAATGTTAGTGTATCATGAAATAAAATTCAAAAACTCGAATCTATAAAAGTATAGAAAATTTTGTGAACAAACTCTTATTTATTTTACCGTTTCTTAAATTGTCAATGTTACCAATAACAACACGCTCACTTTTTTTTAAAACTCAAGATATGAATATATTATTTCTTCTAAGTGCTGAAATGTTATAACAATCAGGCATAGTGTGTGTGTGTGTGTGTGTTTATTCGTTAACTTTTTATTAACGAATTATTTCGTTATTTTTTTTAAATATAATATTTCGCAGTTTTTCTATCATTTTCATGATTTCTAAAGAAATAAAATTTAAAAACTCTCAAAGTTTGTCTTCAGAAAATGTCGTTCTTATAAGAAAACGAGCTCATTTCAACCTTGCATTTGAATATGAAATTAATTTTGAGTATGTAATTATCCTATCCTTGAACGTATGGGCTCATTAAGCAAAGTAAGAGTTTAATAAATATGTTCACCTAAAAATGAATCTGTGACTGTAATCTGTGCTATTCTTAAGTTTTAAATCTTTCCGTTTCTTAATAATACTTATAAAACCTAAGAAACTACCATTTGTTATTTTAATAATAAATTAAAGCCATGTATTATTTTTTAAAAATATTTTTTGAATAATTTCAATCGATTTTTACTTAAGCGAATTTCACTGAGAAATGTAAGCCTTTTTTAAACTATCGTAATTTTTTCGGAAGAAATGCCACAGCGGTTACGTGTTTAAAACTCAAAACTTTCAGCAAGCGTGGCGTTTTCTACCAATGCGACGCTTTCATGGACTTCAGAAATATTATCCCTTTGGTGCTGTCACCACCATACAGATAATATCGATATTTTTAAATGCGATATTATCTGAGAGGGGGTATTTGCTTTCTGCGAGCTTTACAACTTTTATGTTCTTTCTCTTGAACGGATATATATAATAGGTGCTTTATTCATCCTAAATAAGGTATTGTAATTTTTACATTTTCCCTGGTATAAATCAGCATTCACGCGGTAAAGAATAAGACCAAGTGATTAGGGAAGAATTAGATTTTGATGGCTTCATAAGACGTACAGTTTGTTGCAGTTTTATTTGTTAGCAAAAGTAATATTTAAAATTTCTTTCTAGCATTCAATTTAATAACTCACTGTTGCGATATTTTTTATAATGTAATATGAGTATTACACACACACACACATACACACACACGTACGAACAATTTACTTCTTTTTTACTCCGTCATACTCCTTGAGTGCGACGCTTATATTGATACGGATTTTCTTTCTGAAATCACAGCATTTTAAATGTTTTAAATGCTTATTTCTGAAATTTAAGAACAAAGCTTACACAAAAGATTCATGCTTACCACTTATAATGAAGTAAAAGAAGACATAACTGCATAAAATAAGAAAATGTGGAACTTCCATTCTTCTCAGAGTAATTAGTGTTGAATGAAAATAATTTTTTTTTTAAATCACAAAATACCTTTTAATTTGACAGGTCTGATATTGATAGAGTTGATTGAAGAAGGTCATTTAACAGAACTCTGAAACGCGAAAACTGATTTATATAAATATATATGTATATATATCATGGAAACATATTTAATTTGCGTGCGAACTATTGAAAACGCTCCCAGTAACTGGCACGAAAATGTTTTTTAAGTCACTCATTTATGTTTCAAAACTACTTGCTTTGTCTTTTTTATGCGAAGAATACCAGGAAAAAATAGTTTTATGCGCGTTTACGAGACTTTGATAGTGTTTCAATTTTCAATAATACATCACATAGATGATCTATATGACCTTCTTGAAGGAAAGTGATTCGGACACCATTTCCAATAAGATCGAATTTTTTATGTATGGATTGTAACGGGAATCTGCGGCAGTGAAACTTTTAAAGTAAATTCTCTTAACCAGATGTCCATGGAAATGTTTCAATTATTATGTGAGCGTAAAAGCGAAGAAACAAATTTTACATTTGTTTACTAATTAGACCTTGAATAATAACTTAATAATAATAAATTTTTACTGTAAAATATTTGCAATAAACAACAATAATTAGCCACCAAAGAGGCCATTGTTGTATTAAACAACAAAATGGTCACACTACCACTTTTCAAAATGGCAACCGTAAAAATTTGCCGTATTTGTTTGAAACCTGTTGTCACCAGTAATGAATTTAATTTTCAAAAATATGTTTTGATAAATTTCTCCTAAATTTTTTTATTGGAATGATATAAAACATGTGAAAATTAATTCATTTTACTCTATCAGTAATTTTATTTAGATTATAATGTATTCCATTTATTAATTTATAGTTTTAGTATCAGAAAATAATAACTTCTCCGAATATTTACGTTTAGTTTAGCCTTATCAACGTCATTCTAGAAGCAACACGAGGGTTATTGGCGATGAACCTCGTAATTTTGAACCTGGGTCACGTGACGAGGACGACATCTGAGCTGGCACCCCCTTCTTCTAACTTCCATACCACGTTCACGGGTCCAATATTTATGTTCTATCTAAGGTTTCAGAGACACACAGTTCCAAAATGGGTTCAAATAATTTCAAAATAAAGTAATTTAAACATATTTATTTTGTTACAAAAATGTACTCTCCTGACATAATGGTCATTAAATAAATAGTATTACTTTTTTTTTTGCTAATGTAGATAATTGGGATAACTTTGTTATCAAATGCATTAAATAGCTTTTAATATTTATTATATATGTATTGAAAGGGGCTTTGAAAATACTAAAATTGAATAAATAAACAAAAGGTACAAAATATAGAATTACTGCCAAAAAAATTTTTAATGTTGAACTTGGCCACCGGGTCGCGACACTTTCGCCCAGTGTTTATTATACTCTAATTTTTCATTTCAGCGCAGTATTTTTAGCTTCCTAACGGGTTACGTATCACGTTTGCACAATGCTATAATTGTGTAAATAAAAATTTCTCGACGCCTAGAATTAAATGCTAATGCAACAAATAAGCGTAAGTATTTTAATAGAGTAACTAATCAACACAATTTTCTTAAAAATATTATTTTTTGTTTTGTACTGTATTGTTTCATTAATGCAAGAATATTAAATTAAATTAATATTCAGTATTTGCATTTCACTTTGTAGTTGTTAGAATGGGACGAAGTATTTCGACGGAAATCTACATCGTCTACACATGTTCAGAAAGAGAACAAACGCATTAAATACAGGTTTTGATTACTTAAATTTTATATAGGGCGAATTATCTTCGATATACACTCTAAAATTGTATGGAGGCACGCTAATCCGGCATGGTTATTGTCCTGAATGTATCGGATTATAGAGCGCCTACTATAGATTTTTGAAACACTTAATAAAAATCTAAAATATACATTATTGTTAAGGGAAAATTTGAGAGAATTCCTAAAAAAACCAAGAATAAGCTTACTATTAAATATACTGGAATGTTATGTTGCATTTTTATATTTTGCTCTAAGCATTCCACACCTCCGCGAGAGTGAAATATTTAGCAAAAAAATATTAAAAACTCATTTTATATTTTTCTAAGCAATATTTCATATCCTAATTATAAAATTATGTGCGTAATCTTCCTAATATTTTCAGGTAAGTTGTTTTATGTTTGCATACATTATGTGAAAAAAAATCAATAAAGGATTTCTTTTGAATGAACTTGAAGAAAGACATTGCAATAAACTTTGGAAAATTAAATTTATTAATGAACAAAATATTTACAGAAATTGCTTAATGTAAAACATAGCTATTCTAACAAAAATAAAAAAATAGCTACAAGATAAATATTTTATTTACAAACAACTACTGTCAATATAGTCACAAAGTAAGAGCTTCCATTTACTATACACGACGTATCGTTTCCATAGATTATTCTTATTCTCTCTACATAAAAAACTAAAGGCTTTAAAACTTTAAAGACAAAATTGCAAACTTCTTAAAAAGTGCATCACACAGAAAGCAATAGACCTCATAATTTCTTATATGCAAATAATCTAGAGTCTAATTTTGTGAGCAAAGCGAATTTCTCGGTCAAAAAGCCAATTTTATTCTTAAACTTTATGCATATGCCATTTTTATTCGTTGTATCATATATTGATGTGAAGGAAACTTATAGTTTTTTTTATTTTTCCTTCGTAATTTTAAGCTATTCAAATTTTAATATGTGAACAAACAAAATTAAGCCCATTTAAAACGAATGTATATGGTTAATTTTTCAAATAAACAATTTGCAACTAATTTTTCCATAATTCTTTCACAAGTGTTACAACTCTTAAATTTAAATCCAGAATAGCTGTTAATATAATCAAAAATGTTAAATTAAAAATTACGAAAGATATATAGCTCGCATTTAAAAATATCAAATGCTTCTTTTCATAAAAAAAAAAAGTTTAAATCCTTCCAGTACAGATATAAAAATTAAATTTCAAATTTTTCACTGTTAGCAAAGTATTTTGATTTATATATGTATTCTTGATAAAATATTTCGGAGTTTGAAGGAATCAGAGCACCTTTCAGAATGGAAGAGTCCTAGAAGATAATATAAATTCTATTTTTATTCTGCCTGTAATCTTTTCGGAAGCTTATATTCCAAACAAACGATTTCTCCAATTCCATTCCATTCATTCCCCCACCATTTCCCATCTAATTTTCAGAAAAAAAAATCTGAATTAAGAAAATTTTTTAATTTTTTTTATTAAAAATCAATTTATATTTTATGACTATCATTAAATCAGGTCAAGCTATTTTATTTCGCTTCTGGACAGATACAATCTTCTATTTTAAAAATGCGATAGAATTCTATTCCAAACACCATATTCCTTATGAAACTAATCAGTTCAATACAACTGATTTCAGAAGCAAAAAAGAGTATGTATTTTTTGTCCGAGTTATACTAAAAAAAATAAGTTTTTAAGGCAATTACCATCAATTTATTCGTTTTCTGCTCTAATTATAAACTCTTTCCTTTTTCTCATTTTAATTCTATGGAAAAAGAACTGTTTCCCTTCAAAACTTTTCTTTCGTTTAATTCATGAACAGTTCGAAATTTGGAAATATCTTTCATAAACTACTGATAGCACCTATTCCAGTGATCCTTACCAACATTTCAGATAATTTGAAAATGCGTCAAAAATGAAAACAAGATAAAGTTATTCCTTCCAAATCATTATAAATGCGCGTTTACAAAATAAAAAAAAGTACAGTGAATATATATATATATATATATATATATATATATATATATATATATATATATATATATCTATATATACTCTCTATATATATATATATATATCTGCTCTATATAATAAGTTCTTGAAATTTCTATTATTTACATTTAATGAGATTATGAATAAAATTCTAGACCATATTTGAATTTACATTTAAATATTTTATATGTTTACATGAATTTTTTTTCTAACATAACTCTTTTATTTGTGATATAAATAAAAAAAAAAAAAACACCTTTTAAGAAATTCTGAGTCTGCTAACTATTACCCGTAGCTTAGCAAATATTTATATCGAATGGACTAGAATATTCTTGGAAAAGACAATTTAGATACAAAAAACTACTCTGTAAAAGAAATACGTCCACCTGAGCCTTTTCTTTGTGTATATTGTCTACATAGAAAGTTACGTAAAATTTATGTGAAATTATTCTATATAAATGAATTATACATATACTATCATGAAGAATATTTACATTTCGAGAACATTTTTCCTCAGCAGTTTTATTCCTATAATCAGTTTAAATTGAATAGATTTCAAGTAAAGTAGTCACCAATAAAAAAATTCTTTGTCAAGGAAATGGATAATTTATAAATATTTTTATTTAAGGGTTTAAAAGCAATGCATTATTCTCAAATTCAAATTTCCTAAAAATTCAGTTTTTATAAATCAGTACTTTTTTTTAAAAAAAAAATTAGAATTTTTATTTGATTTAAAAATCTGAATATATTTTTTTTAGAAAAACAGTTCCGATAAAAATTTAGTTTGTAGCAATTTTTGAATAACTTATTCAATTTTGCCATAAAATAAATTTTCTTTTAAAAAACATTGAAATTTTATCGCGAACAAGTTTTATGAATTATATCAGCATTTTGTACAATAATGAATTTTTTTATTTTTTTAGTTTTTGCTGCATGAGTTTAAAATTTTACAATTTTTTGTCATTAATATTTTCTTAACATCTTTCTTTTCATCTTTATTCATGAAAATAAGGAGAAAATGCTTAAATGAAATTAGTCAAACAGAGAATTTTGTAACACAAATATAATTAAACGTTTCAAAATTAAAATGAACTACTCGCCATTAAACTTTGATGTCTTTTCTCTCACTTTTCTCTTGTTAATCTAAATGTACCAATAAAACTTTTCCTACATCTTATCTAAACTAATCACACCTCTATCGATGTTTATATCACATGAGAAGTTAACTGAAACCTGGTAAGGGAATTAAAATTTATTAGGTACCTCTTGAAACTATCACAGAAATGTTAAATAGGTCAATGCCATTTCCAAGTACTCAAACTAACTTTAAAACTGTAAGCAAATATGACGAATGTCAATAACAAATTTCCATAGCTTTTAGAGTACTAATTCATTAAAAAATAAACAGCTTCATAAGCTCTTACTGAAAAGATATGCTATAAGGTTCATTGAAATACAAACTTAACAAGAACTATATAAATATATACACAGAATGAATAGAATATATTTAATAAACAAACTGCAATTGAAATAGGTAAATATATGTTTTAATATTCCATAAACAGGCTTCAGATGTCAACTTTAAAAAAACACAGTGAGATTACCGCCAATTTAACACATAAAATATATTCAGACCACTAAAGAGAAGACATTGGAACAGTGCAATAATATATCTCAATCAACATCTAAGAAGTAACCAACAATAATGAAATCATGTTCGATATATTTATATAGGGTCACTTAGATGCATAAGTATATTATGTTTTATTCATAAAAATTAGAGCATACAATGTTTTTTTTTTTTAAATTGGAGATTTTATAAATAGTTTGAAGCTGTTGTTATAATAACTTGCGTTAGTTCCTACGGAATAATGAGCAAATCTTATGCATTCTAAAAGGTGACACAGCGCACTTACTACACAGTGAGAAATTACTTTTTACTTTGTTGGTTTTTTTACAAATATAATAGATAAAAGTTTCATCACAACACAGAGAGAGGAAAAGTTATACTGTTTTATAAGGGTTTTATATAATCTATATACATCATATGACACTTATGAAATCACGGTTTGGATAGAAGTAGCGATATACCAAATTTAATTTTCAACGATTGCCATTTTACAAAACAAATCCGTAACAATTCAGACGAACAAGAAAAATATTTTAGTATAAAAATTCCTTTAAATGTTGAGTAAATAAGACTAAATTTCAAAACATAAAGATGTGATTTTTTTTACAAATGAAAAACAAAACTTGAAGGATTCGATTTCGATTTTTCGAATTCCGATTATTCGATTTCGATTAAAGGAACAAAGTCTAGTCCAAAATTAAGAATTTTTTAGAACATTTAAAGTATATGTGGAATTTTTTTTGGAAGAAGTAGGAAATAAAATTTACATTTTTTTAAGCAGACCAAGGTTTTAAAATTATCTTTTCAAAAATAATTATTTATATGTAGATAAAAAAAAACCCGTTCAGGTACTGTTGGGTGAAAAAAATTTAAGCAAACCTTCTCAGAGAAAAATAGATTTTCAAGAAAAGGAACAATTTGAATTTTCAAATTAGTCCTTTCCATATAGTATATTTAAAACAAAGCAGTAGGATATTATTAAGGTTTCGTTTATAGTAAAATTGTTAACAATTGCACTTAAGAAGTTTGACAGAAACAAATTACAAAATTCTAAATATTTCAACAAAATAATTTCTAAAGAGATATATTCTTTACAAAATGATCACAATCGTTGACTTCTATCAGTGTATCGCTACACACAACAATTTATTTTTAAATATCACTTTGCTTTCTGAGCAAAGACATCAGAGAAGTGATGTTATATGTGAGTTGCAAACACTATACAAAGGTGCCTTTCTCTGATAACGTATTCTACAAATCCTAGAGCAAGAACGCTTTCGAAGACAAATTTGTGCACGATAAAAAAAAAATATTTTAAATGTAACGTTTCTGTATCTTATAACTGGATGCTTCATCTTACTTAATTCGAATAAAAAAGTGTTACTTCAAAGCAAATATGATCCTTTATGAATTTATTCCTAGCTGATTCGTTTTTATAGCATAATCCGTTTTCGCTTCAAAATAAGGGGTTTCTTTTGTTGTCTTAAAAACAATGTTAAAATAATATGTATGATCAAACATGAATTTTCACGGTCGAAAATATGTGAATGAATTACATCAATCAAAAGTTAAGTATACTTGATGAATATGATTCGAAAAAGAAAATATTTTTCTCAGGCACCTTGTATATTTGGTCCAGGTACTAATCCAGAAATCGAATGAATATACTGGTTGACACATAACTAATAAAACTAATTAAAAACACTGTATATGCTTTTAGATTTGTAAAATTATTAAAACTATGTACTTTAGATATCTTCCAAACACAGTAGACCTGGTTATTACATTTTTCAATTTTTATTTGTAAGTGTCCTTTATCTATTCATCTATCTATATAATAATTGTGCTGTAATTAATTCTCATGCTCGGCACGCCGTAATTTTTGAAGATAACTTAAAACTTTATTACGTATACGACATTTATTGTTGTCAAATTCCCACATCCTAATACAAACTTAGAGCAAAAATCAAACAATGAATAAACAACTTAAAAGAACTGAGGTTTAACTTAATCTTGCATAAAAACCATATGTACCTTACAAAAATTTAAAAGATAAATATTTGAACCTTGTTAATTTTTTTCAAAGTAGCGTAATCCTTTTAAGTTTTTCATTAAAAATTTCATTATGTAAATAAAATGATGGAGGATAAACTATCGAGGGCTTCTAGAAATTTGATTTATCACTTTTAGCTGAATGAAATGATATTTTTGACCCACGAATGAAATATAAATAATAATATTCATTTTACCTCTGTAAGTAAAAAAAGTCACATAAACAAAAAAAAAAAAAAAAAAAAAAAAAAAACCGTTACTTAATCTCTATCTCCCTTCGTATACGAATATTAATTTTTGTTTCTTCTGAAGAATATTTTTTAAATAAATTACATGTACAATGACGATTCCTCGTTTTATTTAAATTCTAAAATTTTCTTAAATCGTAAGAAATAGTAAATAAAAGAGTATGTGGAAAAAAATTCAAAGAAAAATCTTTGAAACTAGGACCTTCAGGTCTTCAAAAATTTAGCAACTCAATGGCAGAAAATTGTGAAGAGATTAAAGAAAATAAGTCGAATATCGCAAGAACATGACAGGTTACCTTATAATTCATAAAGTTCACTCCAATTAGATGATAATCCAAAAATTGAGATACATGAAATTTTTGTGAGAAAGTATGACATTGAATGGCATAATCCAATATGTAATAAAGCATAACACATGTTTTACCCCACAGGAAGATGCAGCATTCTTTTTAATTGTTTTCTTCATGACAAAGTCTTGAAAATTTTGAATGATCGGACCAATTTGTATGTTCAACTTACAAAACTATTCTTGAACTCACAGCGGTCTAACTATCTTACAAAAAAAGGGCTTAAAGATAGTCCGTTGGTGTATCTAGCAAGAACAATACTTTAGATTCATTCATATCCCTCCTTTGCCTGATGGAACAAATGAACAGTAGTTCTTAAGATTGCTGTGGCGCTTAACGTGTTAATTAAATTAGATTTTGATTGGTGTATTTGATGCTTTACAATTATGGTGTAGCTTCGTGACACACAAAAAACTGGAATGAGCTCTCGATGACCTCATACGAGCCCGTCTCTGATATACACTTTAAGCTTCAATGAGCTGACGGCTGAAAGAAGATAGAATAATAACATGAGAGAGAGAGAGAATAACAGCAAAAAAAGGTGAAAACAACAAAGTGAAGTCAATAGAAAGAAGAGAAAGAAGTAAATAATTTTCAGAACATCGCAAGGAGAAGAGGACAAAACGAGAAAAAAAAATTCCAAAAAGTGCGCCCCGAGCATGAGAAGGAGGATATAAACGAGTAAATACAATGTTTGTATCTTTTCACTATCATGCGTATGTACAACAAATGCAATCTACCAGTTTTAACACCAAGAGCACCTTCAATGCAGATGCTATTGAGTACTTGATTAAGTATATTTCGACACATTTAAAATCACTAACACAGATGCTCGGATAAAGAGTGAACAGTTGAAAAGCTTTCGTTAAATGTTTTTTTCTTTTTTTTTTTTTTACATTAAGTTACAGGATAACGAAAACAAATAAGAAAACGAAGTAATTTCGTCTAGGCACATACTTCCTTAATAACATGGTCGCGCAAAAAGTCAAGAAAATAAATTCTCTACATTAAATTATAAAAAAGGAAGGGTTTGGATCTCTTATCAGCCCAAGTTCTAGCGACAAAAAACAAAACTGCGTCAAAAGGCGCGATAGATACTTTTTATTGGCGATCCGTATAATATAATCCTTACAGAACTTATTTTAATTGCAATCCTATCTTTAAGCGGTTTTTGACGCTGTTTCGTTTTCCTTCGTCACAGCGTGGGCTTAAAGAGGAATTTATCAAAGAGAGGAGTTAGGATAAAGACAGGTTAGTGCCTTTCCTTTTGTTAAACAGTGAATTCATTGAAAGAGCTCCGATTCGATAATCTTTCTAAGAAGGTGAATCATTATATCATTCTTTTTTAATAAATAAACTTGAATGCACATCGCTCTGTTCCGCCGAGAGAATATTCTAAGCAGAGAAATAAGCTACTTTTAATCATTTTCAAACGGAAAAGACACTTAAGATTTTAAATAGTTCAAAAACATATTGAAATAGTTCGAAATTCTCACGTGATTTAAAAAAAAACACAACTGTAAAATGTGGTTTTTAAATGTGCGCAATTCAGCATTTCTTTTTTATCGTGGATTTTACTGTATGATGGAAAGCTTTCAAGAGGATAATTTACGAAAAATGCAAATAATTCATGCAAGATGCTAACAATAACTATACACAGCGATATACATTCATGTTTAAATCATAATAAATATATACATGAAAGAGAAATAAAAATGAATTCAATTCATATCAATTTGTAGTATTTAAACCATTAAATAATTACCATTGAAATATATAAAATCTAATTATTAAATATCATTTAATGTATAATCCGTTCTTCTACATATATAAATAAATGAGACTTTTGGAAAACTTTTTGGAGCCCTTTCTTATCACAATAATCCACGGTGGAAATAATGAAGTATATTCTTCGAAACTCAAAGCAAAGTATTGTCCATAAAAGTTAAGGAACCAAAAGAGAACTCTGTAATAATATGTAAAGTATAGACGTAAGTTCTTATTCGGATATCGATACAGAATGTGCGACCGTGTTTCAAGTTTCTTTAATCCTTCAGCAACTTCGATGCACGTTGGTTAGCCGAAGTGATACGCGTCTTGTTGGATTCAGCCTGGAAGACAAAAGAGAATGTTCAGTTTTTACTTTGATGATATTATATTACAACAGGAACTAAATAACAAAAAACCAAATAGAACAGTCAATATATTAGTTTTTGAATCATATCAATACATTTTATGATAAATACTGTACCAATTTTAAATGGATTTCAAAAAATTGCAGAGAAATGATAGAATTTATATTCTAGGTCCTTCTAATAAAGAATCTTATTCTGGAATGAAAGTCACTCTATGTGTAATTGTACTTGACCAAATGTTCTACACACAAAATTCATTTTAAACATTTTTATATATTATCTTCAATTTTTACCACGAATCAAAACAACTTTTTATTCTACGTTTTATTCAGATATGAATTTTTAAATTGTTTTAATTTTTTAAATGCAATTTCTTCATCCTGTGTTTGGCTCAATACGTCGCTGAAGGACACGGTGATGAAAATCTGTAACAACCAACTATCTAATA
Organism: Nephila pilipes; assembly: GCA_019974015.1. Taxonomy (NCBI): domain Eukaryota; kingdom Metazoa; phylum Arthropoda; class Arachnida; order Araneae; family Nephilidae; genus Nephila; species Nephila pilipes. The sequence goes on along the minus strand of BMAW01041570.1, from coordinate 1,170,240 downwards.
AAGAAGGGAAGTGAACAGAAAAACAAAAATCTTCGAGCAGAAAACTCGTTCCATTGAAATTTGTTCTTTGAATTCCGATTTCTGTTATGAAAATAAAATATAATTCGATACTTTGCCGTCATTTTTGGAAGAAAAAAAAAAGAGAAAAAGTTACTTTATGTTTCTATATGTTATATTTTTCAAAATTACAAGATATATTGACAACAGTATCAGATGTATGTGAAATTCTGAGTTTGAAACCTGAATTTTAATTTGATATTGTTTGAGAACTGAAAGAAATAATAGTATTTGAAAGAGAATATGAAAAAATAAGTTTGCGACAGGAAAGTCTTTGAATTTAATTTCTGTATAAAAAGAACGAGAGTTTAAAGCGTTTGAAAAGATAATGTTTTTTGAAATTATTGTTATGTAAATCAACAACATTTAATATGGGGACAAATATCCAGAAAAATTCAGTAAATGCAGGAAGTGATAGCAGAAAAGATTCTGCCAGAAATAATATTATACATTTTTTTTAAAAAAATTCTTTTTCCAAGTTTAAAAATATAATTAGAAATTTGAAATGTTTATTTCTAGTTCAAAGGGGAAATGAAAAACCATGCGTAAAAAACTATGCTGAGAATCATTAAATAATATTTTAAATCAAATCAATAATCCCACAATTTTACAAGTTATCTGATGACTTTTAAAAAAATGTTTATTAATATTTTTTAAAGATAAAAACTGAAAACTTCTTCATCACATCATCTATCAAATATTCATTCAATTATTTATCTTGACAATTCAATGTACAATTTGGGCATTGTAAACCGAATGCGGAAAATGTTTTATAATTTCAAAATATTATTCGGTGAAAAACAAGAAAAAAAATTTAATTCTTTCGAGTGTAAAAGCATATATCACATGATGATAGATGTAGGGATCTTCAGGTATTTTACGTGGAGACTAACTGTCTAGCTTCAAAGCGTGTAAGCAGATTTCAAGAACACGTGATTACATAAATTGAATGCTGAAAAGAAATTATGTCAGGAAATAAAGAAAAATGTATAAACTAGAGATAAATTAAGAAATTAAATGAAAGTGAAATCATTATATTTATAAAATACATATATCTGTGCGTGTGTGATTGTTTTCATATTTTTAATTGGATAAAAAGAACGAAAACTGACATTTTTTGATTTAAGTGCAAGATACTTTTACTAGATGGCGCCAGGACTTACAGTATCGTGAAAAGATTGCTTTACGTAATATACGTTTCGAAACATAAAATTTAACCTAACGGAAATAATAACAAAATAAGTAACTTTCTTAATTTACTTCTTCATTTAACACGAAAAAATTTATACTTTTTAAAAACTAAATGTATTTAATTATTTTTGGATAGAATGCATTCCCTCTGAATTTAAGAAATAATTTTATGAAAAACTCTTAAGTTTTTAATTATTAAGCTAATCCTTATAACGTTGGAAAAATTTAAAAAAGGGGAAAAGTTTTTTATTATTATTTTATAATTTCGTTTATTTTTAAAATAATTTTAATGTAATTTATAACTCAGGATTATTTTATATAAAAAAGAAGTTGCTATTTTCTACTGTATAACAAAAGCTGACGCTTTAATATTTTTGTAATGCTGAAAAAGACGATTTTAAAAGATCAAGAATAGAATGTAAAATTTTTCTATTCTTTATTTTCAATGAAATAAATTGGCTTAAATGTGCTATGAGTTTTTTCCTTTTACTTGTTAAAATTTTTTTACAGTTGGGTATTTTTTTATGAGTAGAATTTTCATATTTTAGCTTCTTCTTTTCAAGCAGCTTCTTTTTCATGTCTGAGTAGAATTTTCATTCTTCCTCTTTTAATCTATTTTCTTTGTATTTCGCCAAGACGTGTCCTTTTGATAATTTTCGAACTTTCCTTTCGATATTTTAATAAATACCAAGTTATTGATCTGCTGTAAATGTGAAACATTTTAAAGAGGGGGAAAGAAGGAGAATAACCTTCAGGTTGATCCTGTCTAACTGCCTGTTCTGTGACTCCATCTCGCTGCCCATATCGATGGCCATGTTGCGTAAGTTCCCGATCATGGTGCTCACTTGCTGCATGTTGTCTTCCATTTCCTCCTCTCGGGCGTCGTTGGTAATCCTGGGGAGAAGTGAAAAAAGCAAGTTTATTATCAGGCAGGGGAGAAAAGCTTTAGGTGTGTCTCGGGAAAATGTGTCTAAAAAGAATATTTTTTTAGTTAGAAGTGCAGAAATCAGTTATATTCTTCTGTAATTTTATATATTAAAATAATATTCCACAACTTATTTCTTATAATTTCAGGAAAAGTAGAGCAGAAGTGGCAACGAATATTATAAATGACGATAGTTTTGATTCTGAAAACATCACGACGTTGGAACTTTATATTATATTTACAAGTGATATGAAATTTCGTTAATATTGACTTTAGACAATGGTGGCGATTAGGTTGGGAGGGGGAAGGCGAAGAGAGCACCCCCTTCCATTTGGGATTTTTTAAAAAAATTCCCATTTAGTCTCCTAAAGCTAGAAATTATAAACAAAACATTTGCATAAACTTTGTTGTCATATCATTTCATTATATTTCCTTTTATTTCTTAAATGATTTAAAAAAAATTAACTTTGCGAAAATGTGCACAAAATGCAACACCATGCATCACGGCGCGGTCGGTAGACTAATAGTTTCGTTAAACACTGCAGCAAATTTTGGAGAATCACGCAGTAAGTGTAGCACGCGCTGTGAACAAATTTAATGTGTTTTAAAATGGAGATTAAACGTATGACTCCAAAAAATTTATTTTACATTGTTGTATATCTTTTTTTAGTACAATTGTTTTACTTTGAACACCTAATTGAATGTTATTAACACACGCAATCTATAAAAACATTTTTTAAAAATTTTCCTTGCACATATTTTGCAGTATAATAGGGCATAAAACAAAGCATTGAGTCAACTAACAGGTTGGACTTGGGCAAATTATTATTTTTCATATTTAATTTAAACAAATCATACATTTTTTTAAAAAAAATGAAGTTATCGTTGATCTTTTTTTACTGCTCAAAAGAATTCTATTTAATTGTAATACATGCGTAACCTTGTTCCTTTTATGTAAGTTATTTTGCCTGGTATTAAAGTATCAAAATTTCGAAAAAAAAATACAATTAGGTACTAGAATTAAAACTAAACCCATTAAAGTTCGCTTAAAATGTCAACTTTTAATTCTCTGTTCAAATTCACTCAGAAAGCGTCGAATATTTTACGATTTTGAATTTACATATTTTTATGTGTGTGTCAGTCCACCGTTATTTTCTCTTGTCTATAAAGTCTTTGATCCCCCCTCCTCCTTATTTATAAATTCGAATCACCACCACTCCTTTCGGGATATTCCATTTTGTGTTTGGATAATTTTTGTTTGTAAATTAAACTCATATACCTATCAAATTCCAAGAATACTGACATGTGTGTAATTAACTGATACATTTGTATCTAAATTGAATGGACATCAATATAAATAGTTTATGCGAATCATTACGGATCATTACATCATGTTACAACACTTTAAATATTAAAACGTGTACATATGTTTTAAACATACTTTATTACATTTTATTTAAAAAAAAATTTATATAACGAAAAAAACATTTTCATTCGAAGATAACTTAAGGGATAATTTGATTCAAATGTTTAACTCTGTGTAGACACTTATATATATATATATATATATATATATATATATATATATATATATATAAAGTCAGCTTTTTTTGAATAGATTTAAACAATATACATTTCAGAAATATATTTCCCTGAAATAATAATACAATGCCAAATTCAAGACCAATTATTTAGTTTTGGATAATGATTTTTTTGTTAAATATAAACCTTAAGAAAATATGTCATTCTAGAGGGTAAATACAAGTGTGTTGGTCTACTAATTTCAAGAAGAAATTACACTGATTAAACTTGTAATATATGTATATATTCTTAAATTTGTTCAATACACATTATTATCGCCTTCCAAACGAAATCAGACTTGTAATGATAATTCAGAATAAATAATAGATAAACCAATTTATTCTCTGCACCAAATTTTATAAATAATACCATAATACATATAAATAATACCACTTTTAAATAACATATGGCTAAATTTTTAAGCATTTTTTTAAATCAAGGAAGGTACTATTGAACTTAGAAGTTTTAAACTTAAATTAATATAAATATAAATGCTGAATATGACTAAATATTATTGTGTATCTTCTAAGACATAATTTTAAAAAATTTTGAGGTGCATAAAACGAAAAGATCTTATTTTCAATGTTTTGAAAGAAAATAAGATCGATAAAAAATGTTATTTAAAAAAGTTAATGAAATCTTGAGTTTAAATTTTTTTTGACAACACCTTGATCTATAAGGTATTTCACCCTACATAACGCAGGTAACTCTAGAGTTGTACAAAAGTTTTATCCTCATATCAGTATTTTTTTTTAGAGTGTTCATCACTTGATTTTCTTCCAAGATTTTCGAATTTTTTTTCCTCGTGTATAACCGTGCTGCATGTATGCGGCGCCGGCAAAGTATGCGGCAGCGGCGTTTTACGCGCAAGTATGCGCGCTGCTGCGCAGCGTGCGGCGGGCGGCGCGCTTTCGCGTACGGCGCGGGCGTTTTATGCGCGGCTTTTAGCCAGTACGGTATGTATGCTGGCGCTGCATATATCGTTCATTCCAGAATTGTGTTGAACAAAAAGAAATCTAGAATGGATAATGCAAGCTTATTGACTTTATTTTAGAAGAGAATTGATGAATTTCGAACAACATTTGTTCCGGATTTTTTTTTTATGGTTCGACTGTTCCTCCATACACAAATGCAGTTGATCCGTACTAAAATCTCAGCTAAAATTTACCCATAAAAAACAATTCTTAATCAAATAATCGTATGGATAAATATTAGCGAAATGGGTATATTTGATTTTAATAATAATTGGCGGAGTTGTTTAAAACCGCATATAAAATGCTATAATATTATCAGTGAAACTAAGGTCTGTTGGAAAAAACACACCACTGTGTCAGCCTGAGAAATTCAGAATTTGTTCCTCACCCAAAACCTTCGGTGAGGGGTTACAATAACTTCAAATTGTTCATAGCAATACGTAACTGAACGAAGCATACCA